>VXBN01015415.1:750210-859674 GCA_013397395.1 Sinosuthora webbiana | reverse complement strand
TTTTTTTTGTACACCGCCTCCTTGAAGCCAGTAGCAGCAAGGAAAATAAGCCGAGGACAGAGAAATAAGACGGAGATGGTGAGCAGATCGCTGGGTTGGGGGGAATGAATGAGGCTGCCGGGGTATTTTCTGTGAGGTTCTTGCAGGGTGTAGTACGTTTTGGGGTGATCTTGCATCGCGATTCCGGGCTAGACTTCTTTGTTTGCTAAAGGTTCCTGTTCCAGGTTTAACAGCGTTCATCAGTTTATTGTGAGATGCGCAACGAGGAGTTGATGCATGCGAATGCCTGAATTACATACGCAAGCCACACACACAAGCAAAACCCCTAAACAAACCAACATTGTAATAATCCTGCAATATGATGGGCAGCTCGTATCATGGAGGGAAGTCATTGCTCAGGTTATTTGTGGCATGCATAGAAGATGAGTCTCTTTGTAGCAAAGACCAAACAAAACTAATCTATTTTTTTTTTCCCACACACGCGACATCCATTACAGACTTAAAAGCCAGAATTAGGGGTTATTTTTTAATTTTCGCTTTCCCTGCAGTATTGAGGTCCACGGTTAAAATCTGACGTTTGCAGAAGTTGAAAAAGTCTTTGAAATGTTCACTTCTACTGAATATGAAATAGTAAAGACTCTCTTGCTTTTTCTCTTTTTTTTTTCGTGTAGGCACTTGTTTGTGTATGTGAAAGGGGGAATTCTTAAAACATGCACTTTGCTTGTTACGCTGTACTGTTGTGCCTTTAGGTAGGTCACAATGCAAAATGTGATTCATAGCATGTTAAAAAAAAAAAAAAAAGGCAGATTTTTTTTTTAATCAAGTGAAGACCTGTTATCGTTCGAATAGCCTAAACCCTAAACACGAGTTTTGCGGGGGGGAGGCGGGAAACAGCCCTGCTGATTTGTATTGATGGGAATGCTTTATGGTAAAAAAAATCCTGTTTCTAAATGACAGAATATTGACATTGGCTGATTGTAACTTCCTGTGGATGGGGTACTGCAATCTGCTGAATACACTAGTCCTTAATTTAAGGCTCCATAAATTTAGACATATTCTGTTTACCAAAGTGTGCAGGACTGCATGGTGCAGTAGTAAAATCTGAAATTTTAGTGATTTTAGAAATGTTGAGAGGCACTGCCAAAGAGAAAAAAAATGCACCCTCGTGTTAAATCTTCTATGGGGAAAAAAAAGGAAAGGTTTGTTATAATAAAGTAATACAGGGTATGCACGATGACTAAAGTAACTGCAGGGGCTGGAGAGTTTGGAGTTTGTGTAGAAAAAATAAGTTGTGAACTGTGCTGGGGTCTTCTTCCCGGAAGATATTTGGATGGATGATTCTTAAATTTATTTTAGCAGCATCTATGTCAGTTTTTGTTTCAAATATTTAATTGATATGCTCCATTAGGCAAATGGGTTTATCCTCTCATTGCTTGGCTAAAGGAATGCATGGTTTGTAAGAACAATAGTTTGACTGCATAGGTTCACTGCATGCTTTATCCTTGTGTATTGTTCAGAGATCGTAGATTGTATTTTATTTGACATTGGTGATCTTTAGAAAGTGGACTTTGCTTACTTTGTTTCTATGCCATAGTTGCTGTCAACATAAATAACTGAATTCCAATTAATATAAGCATAGTTTTGACCTACTATTTGGCTAAAGATGAAAAATAATTCCCTTCTTTGAATTTCGTCTATTAATTCAAAATATCTGCAGTTGGTTTCAGTGTCAGAAAGTTTTTAATATTGGAAGAACCAATAAGAGCCACAAATAGAGGGAGTTTCCCATTTTATTGAGTTAGGACACTGTACTAGAAATGGCAAAATTCCTGCCTTTTGCTTGTACTTCAAATTTTGTGCAAACTGTAGTTTAGATTAGATATCTTGTCGTGAACACCATCTGTATGCATATTACAGTTATATAAAACTAAGCTTCTGGACTTGATTTTATGTAATGCAACACATTATATCTGCAGTGCTTTTGGTGGATCTTGGGTAGTGTCAGAATTGATACACTGCAAGGAAAACCTGTTAGAGTTCTTGTGCTGCCAGGTTTATAGTTTGTTGCTCTTAATATTTTATTGTGTGAGTATAAATCATTGAAACAGACATTGTAAACAAATGCTGGAGCAGCTAAGTGTGATCTTGCATTTGGTTTGTGTCTTTCTGGTCTAACCAGAGTATGACAGTATTCTGTCAGGTGTGGGGGCATCCTAATAGCCCCCATAGTTGCCTTCGAAGCAGTTAGGTCAAATTTTTTACTTTCTTGTCTTTCTCTACAGAATAAGGAGGAAAAGGCCAACTCTTGGCTTACACCAATTTGGGTAGGCAAGGCATTTCACATGTGTTACATGCAGTTACCTTATTCAGACTTCATGTGTGTCTCTTGGAAATTAGCAATGAGATTTTTAAGATTAAAATCCGCCTATTTTTAGGAAAAGTGTTCTTTCCATAATGCAAGACATTTAGAGTATACATGTGACTTGACAAACATATTTTCTTCAGAGGAGCGCTTTAGTGGAATCATGGGTTTAAGCATTAAAATAAAAACTGGGAGATTTTCTTAAATTTCAGGTAGGATGTGGTCTGCGTGTGAGCTGAAGCAAGGCAGGTAACCACCTGAGCATCTGAGAAAAGAAGCAATCAACTTAGATAATGAAGTGGCTTTTATTTCCTTCAGCTAACTCCTGCAAAACAAAGCCAACTGCAAAAAACTGTGGTGCAGGTGTTCTCTTCCCTGTTTGTCCTTTTCACTCCTACCCTTGCATTTCACTGGCAGTCCAAAACAAATTGAAAAAGCTACTTCTGGTGCAATCTGCTGAGGTTCTAGTGGTCTACATTTTCTCCATTTGCTTAGGTCAACACATTTGTTTTGAATAGTATGTAAGAGAAACAGCTAATTCTAGTGAATCCAGTTCTTTTTGTCACTGGTTTTGTGCAACATTCTAAGAACAGACAGCTTAATTTAGTAATACCCAATCTTTTGAAATCCTGACAGTCAACCCTCTGGCATAATTTCAAGTAGCATTTGGTGTGTTGTCTGTAAATGGCTAATCATTTAATAGTAAGTGGACAATATCTATTACTCATCATTAATTTATTTACAGTGATCAAACAAAATAGTATTTTGGAGTCCTGATGAGACTTACTGATTGCCAGTGTTTCAGGGTAATCTGACATTTTGACCCACCAAAATAAATGCTTTTCTTGGAATATCAGTTAATCTTACGGATAAAAAATGTGTAAAATACCCAGTAGGAATGTATATTTGGGTGGCATTTTTAAATGCTTTGACCTTTTGTAGAGAATGCTTTGATTTAGGTAATGAAACTCATATCTAGTTACTCCTCATTCCTACAAAGAACATGTATTTTCTTACAGTGTTGTTTTTACTGGGAGCTTACCATTGTTTGAATGAATATTGTTGTTTGAATATAGTCTTTCTGAAAATAATGAATCTTAACTAAGGCAGGATTATACTCTTGAAGTGACTGGCTTAGGTTTTAACAGGTTGCTTTATCAAATTCTATAAAAATTGACATTGCATTTATATATGTGTATATATATGTACATTTATATATATTGCTTTGTAGTTACATAGTTTTTGTTCCATCTAGATAAACATCTCTGTGAAAGGTATCTTGGTCTGATTTTGCAAGTCTTAATGCTCTATAATCAACTGATGTTAATTACCATGAGATAAGTTGAGTGATTTCTGACTATAGTCAAATATATGTTTTGACTATATATTTAGAAAAATTGTAATATTTGGATCACAGACTCCAGGCTAAGTGGTCCAAGAAGGTAATTCTCATCCACCCTTGCATAGTGGTGGTGCTGCTGCTGGCAGTATTACAAGGTGCTGAGATCCACTGAGAACATATGGGCAGGGTTGTGCCTCTGTCTCGCTCTCCAGTTGATATTGCACTGGGAAGGCCTTTCTGTTCCTGAGCTATGTGCAGTATGCTTCATCTCCTCAGATACGATGGCTTTCCTAGACAATTTGGGATTTTTGTTCCATAAGGTCCTTGACTGGGTTGTCAAAATCTTCTGTGCATGCCTCAGTTGATGTTATTTATAGTTCTGCTTTTTCTGCATCTCAGAGCACATGCATTTTGTTTCAGAAGCTGCGACAGGGTTTCCATGAGATACTGTGCAGATACACACCAGTGCACCACTGATCTATTAGCTTCTGATTTGTAGGTCAGGGAGGAATTGAGATTTTGCTATCTAAGCAGTATCACCTCTTTGCTGCTTCAGTGCTTACGTGACATCTCGAGTTGGCTGAAAATTGAAAGGACACTGTCAAGGTATCTTTCACAACTTCATTTTTATTGTTTATTTTGTTTGCCTTGTTATTGCTGTCATAAGCCATTGGAAACTTGAAGTCCAGTGCCTTAGCAACAGGCCTTTGTCCTCTAGAACAGGTACTGTTCAGCTGCTTATGGTTTATTTAAGCGTTGTGAAGCATTTACTGTCTTCTGAAATGCATTATTGAAGAATTACAGCTCAAACATTGCAAGCAAGTAAGAGGGAAGAAGTGAGTAAATCAGTTTGGGGTAAGTCCTGACATTTTGTCATTATGGTAAACTCAAAATATTTATTATTTTCCGTATTTCTTTCAGAGCCTAGTATTTTGGAGTCTAGAATTAGGCATCAGTGCTTCCTTTGCATTGTTATCCTTGAGAGTGGACATCTCAGGGGATTGATACCAAGACCTGCATTCTGGTTGGATGTACTTGGAATTGCCTGATGAAGTAATAATCTGTGTAAGAATTCTTACAGGTGCACTGATACTGACTGATCCAGGTACTGAGCAGTAGCTTTACAGGAGCTGGGCTTAATGTATCACAAATGCCTTTTTTGTGCCCTAAGCTTAGTTACCTTCCCCTCTTGATTTCTGCTCTCATAAAAGAAATGATCATGGGGGGTTTTTGTACAGAAAAATGTTCCCCTAACTTGTTCCTGTATGAAGAAGGCTTTAATTAACTGATCTACATTCATTGCAATGTAAAGTTAGTGAAACTAGGCCTACTGTTTGCAGTAATTTAACTGCCTCTTCTTCATCTGCTCTGGTGGTGGAAGTTCTGCCCATGAGTTGGAATACCTCCATGGAACCTTCTCATCACAGTAAATGTTCTGTGTTTAATTTGGGTTGTGTAGTGATGAAATTTTAAGTAACTGCTATTCAGAACAGTGACAGAAGTGATGGCAGACTTTTTTACTGGATTATCCTGTTGGTGAGAAACTGTATTGTGATGGTTCACTGTCAACAGTGTCCATGGCTACTGGATTCACAGCTTGATGAGAGCTGAATGTATATAATGATATTGGATGGTCTAATTTTTGCAGGTTTTAAAGGGGAAAATTACACTCTTTTTAACAGCATGAAGAGTAGCAAAGCTGGCAGAGATTGCCCAGAGGAAAGCAAATTGCAGAGTGACTTAAAATATGGTTCCTAAAGTGCCGACTATCTTGGGGAAGGAGAATCTCAGATATGACACTCAAGTTGGGGTAACTGCAATAACTTGAGGCACATCAATTAGATACCTGATTTAGAAAGGGCAGCCACTTCTGGCTGTGGATTAAAACAGTGGATACAGACAGACTTTTCTGGAGAGTGGTCCAGTCTGTGAGGTTGCGTCAAGGCTTCTAGCTGGCACTTTGTGAGCATCTCTCTGCTGAGTAGCAAATATGGGTATTTTATGGAGACTGTCTTCCAAAACTGGGAATTTAAAAAACTGAGGTAATCTAAGATTCCTTCTACAATTCATAATCTGATGCAAGGAAGCTTCAGTCATGTTCATCAGTAAAATGTCAATAACCACTCATAAAACGTTAGTTCAGTTTTGCATAACAGTACATGTATTCTATTGGTCCTGAGGTATTAAAAACTGTTATTGTATGCAGGATCCTTAAAAGTTTAAAAGTAAGCATAAACATTTAAAAGTTTTCTGGAATGTTTAAGACACATACTTTTTTGTCCTGAATAAGGATCACATTTTATCACTGTAATGTCAAGTGAAGTCTCAAACACAAATCCTAATTTAAACTGGCAGTGTTTGCTTCTTTGCACCACAGGCTGGGTCATGCCATGCTGGTATAACTTCTCCTCATGTTTTTAGACTGGTTCTTTTTTAATTCAGTGTGACAATACAAGTAGTGAGTTATTGATGGCAGCTAAAGTGAGACCATTATGACTGTAATCAATAACATACCTGCATAGAATAACAACTACTACTGGGGACATATTTTGTATTGATTCAGGAATTTATGCTGTCTCCGCTACACCCAGTCTGCTACTTCCATAATTTATGTAATAAAATCTCTACTTTAGAGAAGCTGTTACTAAGTTAAATACCAAGAAATGATGACATATCAAGATGTAAATTACATATTGAAGATTTTACTACAAGCAGAAATAGCACTTGCTAAATTCCTGTGGGTTCTGATTCAGGACCAAGGCACTTCCCTTGCTGCAGGCTGGAGGATAATGGAAATCAAAACTGTGTTCCCTCTCCTGGAGCAGTATTTTAGAGGTGGAGGGTAAGGTGCTGTTTTTAATGTGGTGTGACGATGGAAGATTATTGAATTGTACAATCCATAAGTTAGAAACCTCTGTAGGTTGCCACATTTTTTTTCCCTGTGTTTCATTGTGGTGTGTTCCTGCAGGTGATAAACAGTCTTCAGCTTTTACAGACTACTTACTATGCTGATGGTGGGGTTTCTGAATCCCAGCCCATGCACATCTGTCTAGTCAAGGAAACAACCACCTCATTTAATTTATGATGCCACAAACCGCTTTCCACTGTTTTAGAAGTAGAGAAGCAGTATGATAACTCTGATTTTTAGGAACCTTAGTATTTGAGGTTCTGAAGAACTAATGTTAAATAGAACTGAAGCTTGTTAAGTATATAAAAGGAACATGAGAGAATCTCAGTTATATATCTAAATAAACTGATACCTTGGCTGAGACTTTCAGTGATCTGTTCTGAATTTAGGCCCAAACTCTTACAGAGATTTAGGCACCTAGTGCTGGTTTAATTCCATTACATTTCTTTACAATATTGTCACTGAAACCAAGGATTTGGGAATCCTTTCGAAAGCTTAGATCACAGGTGTATAAACTTCCTTGGCTTGTTTCTTTCAGCTTTATGTGATTATAACAGCTTTATTTTCAAATAAAGATGGATTAATTTTGTAAGATGTATTGACATGTATATTTAATTATTGCAACTATTTTCATAATGCACTTACAGATCAATTTAAGAAAAATGTCAATCTCCACAGACTACCAAACTTAAAGAAGCTCTGAGCATAAAACCTGATTGTTGATGTCAGCATATGTGAGTATTTATATTATACATTTGGATTTGGAGGACAGTCATACAATAAACACAAGAATTCCATGGCCTTTCTCACCATCCTTGTTTAAAACTGCAGTTTTGAAGGCATTTAGTACATTACCCTAACCTGAGAAAAGAATTGAGGTACATACAACTGTGGAGTGTTTCAAAATACAAAGTTTCCATTTATACTGATGTAAACTGTGTAATTAAGTCCAATCTCTGGTTGAGGTTTTGTAATTCAGAGAATATTGAACATCCACACTTGCTTCAGGCTGTCTAGTGGACTATATTGCCCACAATTAAACAGATGAATGCACAAATAAGGATAGGCATCCTTCCAACCAGTTCTAGCTATATTTAGCAAATTCTTCTCATTTCCCTCTCTGTAGGAGTGTGATGTTGGTAACCTTAACATTGGCCAAGAGAACTGTCAGTGTCTTAAACTCTGTCCTAGAAGGTGTTTTACTTTCCCATATTGTTTGGACCCTGTATTTGCTCCCTTTTGGATTAACCATTTATATGCCCTAAATGAAAAATTTGCTCTGCATTGTGCATCTGAATGTAGAAAGAAGCAGAAGGTCGTTCTTTGTGCCACAAGGGATTAGGAAGATCTTGAAAATTTCACAAGTTAAATGTTCTGAAATTCATTAAAGATAAAGCCGAGGCAGGGGAGCAATGCAGAGAAATGTCCTTCTTATGGAAACAGAAGGTATAGATTCTGTAATTTTTTACATCATTTTATGTATCACTATTTCAAGAACTACAATGACTCATGTTAAAATGCAGTAGCCTTCCTATGTAGCATTACCTTTAGAAAACACAGAATTGGGCTGAGGGAAGTCCTATAATTGGCAATAGACATTTTAAACATAAACAAGACTATGTATTGGCTCGTTATAGATTGTATTTTTTTTCTACTGCAGCCTTACTACCTGTGCAACAATGAGTGAATACTGCTGTGTTTTGAAGGTGCAGTGTTCAGGCAGAGAAATTGGCTACTGATGGTGGTAGTGAAAAAACTTACCAGGTGCCAAATGCAGATATGTCTGTTGCAGTAATGCAGTTGGGAAGAGGAGGCTGTCAGGCAGGGATTTGGTGTATATGGGATTGAGCTGTGTGATTCCACCAATGATGCAGAAAACAAGGCCTGAGAGAGAAGCCTTTTAGCTCTTGATTAGTTAGAGTAATGCAGGGTATAGTTTGTCATGGTACCACAAAAACGGGGAAGGACTAAGAGGAGTCACAGGATAAGCACAGCTATTTCATGTGAAAAGAGGTTGAAGTCTAGAGGAAGGCAGCTGGTCTCACATAGGAGAGAGGGGTATTTTAAAATTTTAAGAATTACTTCTTCTTTGATGTGTTAAACCAACATATTTTAGAACTGTGAAAGCCTCAAAAAGAGTAATACAGGTATTTCTGTTGTTTCAGAAATAGACAAACTGTGGTACTGTAATCTGTAGGAAAAGTACTGATCTGACAGTTTCTGATTTTGGTTTAATATGGAATAAGGCATGTAGAGATTTCAGAAGCTTTAACATCTACATAGTTGTTCAACTAAGAAAACTAGAATTTCACATAGTGTCTGATTTAAATGAGCTGTCTTCTCTGTAATCTGTTAAGTATATCTGCATGTACCCAGGAGACTGCTATACAGAGGATATAATTATTTTGTTTACCATTTTGAGATTGATGTGAATGGAATCAATACCAGTTACTTTGCTTTTCATTACTGAAGGCATCTGAAATGTTGACCAACCTTATCTTCCTTGTGTCAAACGGATCACAAAGCCCTTATATACACACCATTTGACCTTCTAGGACATTCTTCAAAGAACTGGCAGGCTTAGCATGTCACTTTTTTCCACACTTGAAGAAATTAAATCTAATTAGGAGGATCCTACTAATACAATGTAGATACAGATTACAGGTGCACGGGGTGTGTGGGGAGTACAGAATGAAAATAGCTGTAATGAAGAAGCCGGGGGAGGGGGAAGACCCTGAAATAGGCTGACTTAATTATCAATCTTGTACTCTAAAATAAGAGACTTTAGTAGCTGCACTGATACAGAACATTTACAGCAAGTTGAAAAATTCTATTGGGGAAAATTTTCTCAAGGCATTTTCTTCTAGAAAATATAAAATGAGAAAGGCATTATGCACAAATGCAACAGTTCCACAATTTTAGTGTTAAACACCGGATACTTATTTCCCTCTTCTTCATCCAGGTGTGGTTTGACTGGGTACACCTGAATTACTTAAGTGCTTTTAGAGTGGAAGCAGGAACAGAATTGACTTCTCCTTGGGAAACCTTTGACATTTCACTGGCTGTTAACGTTGTCCTTCTTACAGCAAATGTCACTTGAGACATTTGTAATAGAGAACAAAAAAATATGCTTGCGCATGCTTGTCATTTCACATGAAATCAAGTGGCTGATTTCTGATAGAAATCTCAAGAGCATTGAATTCATACAAGTTTCTCACAGATTCCCCTCAGAATAACTGGTTTTTGAACATATTTTTTGAGGCAAGGAGTATTAATAGGAGATTATCTGAGAAATGAACTATTTAAAATACCTTTGATACAGTGAAATTGAGAGAAACTTACCAAGTATGTACAAGACAAAATCCAGCTGGTTTAAAGTAGGTGTAATATCTAGGACTAAACAAACAAACAAAAAAAAAGTGTGCCTGTTTTGTGTGTCCTTGTGTGACTGGGGAATTTAGAGCAGCCATTGGAAGATGAAGGAATCCAACTCTCTGCATTATTGGACCCAGAGGCCATACTGTGTGATTACTAATGCATGCAGGCATGGTCAATAAATTTCATGGTTATACATCTCATTGTCATTTTTGGAGCTCATTGATTTAAGCAGCTTGTGCTGATCAAGAATATTACAACAGCCAGCACAGCCTCATACGCTGGCAGGTACAGAGTGGAGTCTTCCCTCAGTCAAAAGCTGAGGAAGATTTTGCTCTTAAGTGTGAACTGAATGCTGGAGCAAGTTGGCCAGAGACTGTAGAGATCATGTTCCTGCAGATTTTCAAAACCTGACTGGAAAAGATCCTGGGCAACTTGCTCAAACTGACTCTGCTGTGAGTAGGAGAGTTGCCAGGTGATATCCAAGGGTATTTCCAGTCTCAGCTGTTCTCTGTCTGCTGTGCAAAAACCAGAAAGCAGTTCCAGGGTTGCAAAACCATCTCCCTTTATGTTTTTTTGCCAGTGGGGATAAGGCATCAGTGAACCTCCTCTTGCCTGTGCTGGCTGTGAGGGGGGAGCTGGATGGACAGAGCTGACTCAGGCTGGGATGTGGCTGCACGTCTGAGGGCACCCTTAGCAGCTGCATTTATGAGACTGCAGTTTGTGTTTTTTAACCAACTCGGTTGTATCTATTTAGATTAACATTTAAGGTCAAACTTCTGCCATTAGTGCAATAAATAATTTTAAGAGGTTCATTCAAATTTAACACTTCCACTGCTCTTTTATACAGCTGGCTTCAAAGCGTATTGACTTACATTGAACATAATCCTCTAATGAGTTTTGTTTTTGCCAGGAGATACATGTTTCTTCCATTGTCTTGTTTGCTTCTATTTTGTACTTTGTGAGTAATATTTGCAATTACTTTTCTACAGTACCATGTTGGTAACAGCAGCAGGAAGCCACAGTTAGCTCAGCTGGAACATTTTGGCCTCTGGAGTTCTTGTTACTGCATTTGGAGTAAGAAATAAATGCCTGCTTATCTTTGTGGCATTTGGATACTCTCATCCCCTTTTTTGTTCAGTATTTCTTTATTGGTTAGACTTAAGACAGCTGGTAGGAGTAGTAAATCCAAGTTGATTGTCACAGATATAGTCTGACATTGGCATGTCTGTAACTAGGAAGATGAGAACAATGTGCAGTAAATATTTTGGACAAGCTGAAAGAAGTTCCTAAAATAATTAATAATTGTCCTGCCTGCTAGACTGGATAAACAAAGTGAAAATTATTTCCTTTCATTTGTGCACATTTTTGAAGGGCCTTAGAATTGCTGTGGTGGTATATTGAGCTGTTTGTCTGCTCAGTGCTTTTTTGGACATACTTCATGTTACCTGTAACTTCCATCTGAGCAATGTTCCTGTGGAGAACATGTCCTGTGGCAGTTGTGGGACTAGCAGAGCTGTGCTCAGTTTGCACCTCAGCAACTGGTCTGCATCGAAGCACCTTGAGGACATATTTGTGATATTAAAATAAAGGTGTTTAGCCTTTGTTTAAAATCCTGCCTCTCTGGAAGCAGGTTACCTAATGAGCATGTTTTACTCATCTCATGGGGACAAAGCCTGAGCTGTTAAATTTGTGGTAGCAAAATGAAACAATTTTTGAACTAAGTCATCATTTTCAGCATCAATAGAAGGTCATGCCCTTGTCAGCTGGCGTTGGTTCAGCATAAGGTTCCAGTCAGAATTGGCTGCGTTATGCTTGGAGCTGCTCTTTAAGAGACCTTCACCCTTCACTCTGTTTGGAGCTGCTGCCGTGGTGGGTCTATTGAATATTTATAAGAAACTATTACGAGACTCCTTCCTGCAGTCAGAGTGTAGACTCGTTAGTTCTCGTCTGGCAGAATGAAGCTTGTTCAAGCTCATGACAGACTGTACTTCCATCGTTTCTTCTCTGCTTACTGTTGTGTGTTAAGCCATGATACTGATTTAAGTTCAAAATACACCTCCACTTGTACTACCACAGTAGTTTCAAGGTTGGCTTGGTTCCTGAGAAGTTCAGACCTTGCGGGACCTGGAGTTTGGCAGACTAAACTTTTTAAACAAGGTTACGAGTGAAGGCTGGAAAGCTTGTTCTCTTGCTCTGCTGCTTGACTTCACTAATGTTTTACTCAGCTGTAGTGTACAGAGATACCCAAAATCACACTGAATCCACACCCCTGGCAATTTAAAGAATATGATATTGCAGAAAGTTAGGGATCTGTTTTAATAATAGGTGATTGTTCTCATCAAAAATTTTTCCAGTACACTTGAATTTCTCTTCCCATTAACATCTTCAGATGCTGGAAAGAATTTTTAGTTCAAATGTAAATTACCAGAATGTCAAACACACTTTTTGAGCGAAGTTGCTCCTAAAAGAGAACAAGTTATAATATACATAAATGTAAGTTATGGATAACTATAATTTCTTCCTGAAGTCTTCTTAGGTCTTAAAGGCATGTGTAGGTAGCAGGGCATCCAGATTTGTAGCTCAAGCGATACTTTGATTTATTGAAAACTTGCATTTAATCAGCTTACTGTCAACTTCTGTTCATCTTACATCATCATTAAGAAATTGACTGATTATTTACTTCTTTAAAAGAGGCCATAATTTTCCACTTGTTTTGAGAGTAGAAGCTTCTAAAATGGCTCATACAGGATTGACATACTCAATTAAAAATAATTTTAGAAGTGCAGTTTAGGATTTGTTGCTATGTTTTAAAATTTTACCAAGCTACTAGTAGCATTTTTTAATATGTAATGTTATCCTACCCATGTCTGTTTAATATTATTTTTGATTATTTTTATAACTGCATTTCTTTTGGTTTAGAGGAAATTGTGTGTTCATTTTTTTCTTCGGAAAAATATTTTTAAAAGGGCAAACATTGGCAAGATTTTGCTTCTGACCTCTGGATTGAATTGCTCATCAGGCAAAGTCTGAATTGCTAATAAAAATGAAACTTTTGAGGAAAATTCTTGCCTGAGGTTGGATTTGTACTGATTCAACACATTTTTTATGATTAGACCATCTCCCTCAGTGCTGTTTCTGGAACAGTGTGACCCTTTTAATGAATTTTATTTTGTGACAAACTGGATTTCCGTGTACGTGCTCTACTTGGTTGTGTGTTTCATGTTTGTGATGTGGTTTCTCCTTTGTTCTACAGCACTTAAAAGCATTTACTTATTAGAGTTGAAGATAAATAAAGCATCCTGTTAGTAATTAGCTAGATTTTCATTGTGTTATCCTAAAGGCCCTGGAATTACTATATCGTGACATACTGTTGTCTTACATCTTGTAAATTATGAAATGAAACATAAAATTTCCTGTGGAAGGTGATAACACCTGGGGAGAAGATACAGATTTTGGGAGGCAGCCAAATGCTGACTTGCTTACAAGAATTGGGGGACAAACCCCAAAGTCTTCTTTTTTTCTTCCAGTCCACAGGTTTTTGTGGACTGTTCATATTTTCATATTTTTTAGATCACTTAAAAAGCAATTTCTCAGATATAAGAAGCTGTTTTTCCCACTGAGTTCACATCCTTTGTGGGTCTGAGCATTAGTTTTGTCTGGTATCAGTGGGTCCAGGTGAGGCTTTGTGGGTGAGCACTCTTCATCCACAACAGTAACTCCTTCCAACAAAACAACTCCTAATTATTTGTGAGATTGATTACTTCATTCACTGCTGTAAATCTCTCTCTGTCAGTGTGACTGTCATAGAAATCCAGTGTAACCAGCAGTAGAAGGGTCGGTGGCCAGTGGTGCTTTGGCATTGTAGTGCTACAGCTACACTTGGGCATTTATTGATCAATTGATTGATTTATATATTTATTCCAATCACAAATTATTTTTGGATTTTATGACCCAAAGCTTTCAGTAGAAACTTTTCCACATACTGGAGCATTCAAACCAGATAGACATTTCAGCCTTGAACTTTGATTTTGGGAAGTAGGAAGTCTAGAGACCAATGAAAGCCTTGACTTCAGTTGCTTTGAGCCAGGGATAGCAGCGCAGTTTTGGCAGGTGTTTGGGCCGTGGACCGTGTAGGAAGTTGTTGCATTCCTCAGGTCAACAAATCACTAGTCACACTAGTTACAGAGTTTGTTCAGAGTTTGATCTGCTGCTTATGTTTTCCAGGGATATCCATAACTGAGTTGTGCTTTATGAACAAGGGGAGGGGCCTAACAACTCTCCTGAAAGGGTGGTAAGAGTTGGCAAAATTTCTTACATATATTTGTATTTCTTTCATTATTACGTGTCTGTGTGTATGAAATCTAGAAAGCAAAATTGTCTGGGACAGTAAATAGATGAAAAATGTAGCAGTCTCACAGATTACACTAGTTAGCCAACAATGAAGTGATAAAATGCTGAATTCTTTTTATAGTAACAGCCTGTAGTGACCTTTCTCTCAAACAGAAGGACTTTTGAATTGAGTCTGGCTAAAATATGCAAGAGTTTGAATTAGCCTGCTTGGAATACCAAATCACCAAATAAAAACAAATACGTGTTATAATCAAAATGTAGAATAATCAACTGCATATAATGTAGCTAATAATAAAGCTTCCAAAACTTTATAAATTGGCCTTGTCAAGATGTTTTGTTCTGCTGCTGTCTGGCTTTTAGACAAGAGGTGAACTGACTTCCCACCTCCTGCCTGCCCTTTCTCAGCCCCTCAGTTTTGTGTTCAGCTGTACAGACAGATTTCCTTTGGGGTTGTTCTCAGAGCCCTCTGTGCAGAAATCTGTGGCAGGGGAATGTTGCACAGTTCTGAACTCAGTGGTTGTCTCCAGGCTTGGTGGGGTGTGGCCTTGCTGCCCCAGAGAAGGGCCCTTGGCAGAACAGCACAGTCAGCGTAGGGAAAGAGCAAGCAATTTAATAATTTGTATGACTTTCACTGATCTGAGAAGTCATTCCTGAGACCTGACCAGGCAGAAGCTTCCTTACACAAGGAAAAGTCATTTACGTTGGGAGAAAGGAACATAATTAAAAAAAAAAAATTGGTCTCTTCAATGACTTAAACCAGAGGACAGCTGTACTTACTAAATGAATAAAATTGATTGAATAATTCAAACTTCTAAAAGCTTTCATTTCTTTTTTATTAGTCTCCTTTTAAATTTGTTTTAGGGAAAATACATTTTTGGATAAAATATGGGGATACAGTTTGCACAGTACAAGCTAAACTAAAACCTATGGCTTCTGAATATCCTAAGGAATATAAAAGAGGTGGGAGATTTCTTAGGGGATTTTTCACTATAATAGTCAGCCTGAGGTGAAATTTATAGTATTTAGAACAAAGGAAAATTATTGTAGAGGTGAAAGGTAATAAAGTGACAGGAATAGAATCTCTTATCAAACAGCCTCACTACCAGTTCAAAATTAGGTAAAAAGGTATCAGGCAATCAAATGAAATGCTGTTTGTGGAGACATGACAAACGTATCTGTGGTTATTCTGCTGAAATTTGTGAAGGAAAGCAATGTACAGCTTTGAAAATCTTCCTGCTGCTTCTCCTCTGAAGAAACAGTTCTAATTGTGCTATCATTACCAAAGGGCTTTTTTACAGAGCTCGTGTCCTAGGACTGCTTTCTTGTTTCAGACGTGAGGTATTCTCTGTATTCCTTTTAAAGAGTATGTCATCCTTAATCAGGAGAGCCATGCATTTTCACAATGATGGTGCTTTCAATTTATTGCTTGTCAGCCCTAAAGAATGCTAGTCATTTTCTTTACAAGTGCAACTCATTGACTGAGACTGCTAACTTACCAAGCAATTTTGGGTTTATTTTGATTGGTTATTGGTTTGTGGCTTTTAATGATGAGATTGAATTGCATTTCTGTGCAGTAGACATTGTGGTGGAAAATCTGGAAAGTTGGAGCCGTTTGGAACTGCTCTTACTCCCACTGAGGTCAGCAGTAGCATTTCTGTGGCTTTCAGTGGGAGTAACATTATACTGTCTGAATTTAAAGACTTTTCTTTCAAGAAACACTTACAATAGTCTGCTTTAGTTAGGGTGACATGAAAACTAAGTA
Organism: Sinosuthora webbiana; assembly: GCA_013397395.1. Taxonomy (NCBI): domain Eukaryota; kingdom Metazoa; phylum Chordata; class Aves; order Passeriformes; family Sylviidae; genus Sinosuthora; species Sinosuthora webbiana. The sequence goes on along the minus strand of VXBN01015415.1, from coordinate 843,572 downwards.
ACTATTGTACTGCTTGTTTATGGAAAAAAAAGGTATTTCCTAAGTAGGAGAAAGAAGTCATAACCATTTCTCTTGTGCCAGCATATTGGGTTTTTTAATTCCTACAGCTCTGGAAGTCATTGCACCACAAAAATTGGTTATCTAGAACAGTTTTGATTATATCCTCCAGTGTGTTTTATTATATTGTCTGAGGGAGTAGATTGGAATAGACTGAGGGCCTTCTCACAAGGCAGGGAGTGTTGCAGGATGAATCCTTGCTGGTATTAATGGTCATGTAAACAGGGAATCTGGATTGGAGAGGAAGTGTCATCTCCTGAATACATGTAATTTTCAAAACTTTGAATTGGGTCTCAGCTTTTTATTAAAAGTTAATTATTATTAGTGGCATTTTCATGGACGTCATTTAAGAAAAAGGTTATTTTCTACAAAGGTGAACATATCAAAAAGTGAGATGCTATGTTTGCTGTGCAAAAACTTTGATGAGATATGTTTTCAAGCCCCTCGATGAAGATGTTATTACAAGTGAAATTGGCATAAAAGCTTCTAGCCCAAAGTTGCCCAGAAACGATTTCTGAAACATGGAAAAATAAGTGTCTTTTCAGAAATTACTGCTAAATAGTCATTTCCAGAACTGCAGTTGTATGATTTAAATGGTCAGTTTTGCCTGCAGTATACAAAATGAAGCTGATTTGAAATGTATTCCAGACTGCCAGATTTCAGACCTCACCATTCAGAATGGGTGTTTTTAAGCTGTAATTTTTTTTCCCCTTGTAATTAATTTTCTTTCCCTAATTCATTGCTTGTAGATTTATGGCTGCTTGTTTTGGGTCTCCACCATATTTTCTGGAATGATCAACAGGGATGAATTAATTTTAATTGATGGATTGCTATACATTAATCAAACTCTTACTTAATGTGCTTGATATTTCTTGCGAGTAAGCTATTTTTTTTTAAATACTGTCTGTAGTTAAGTTTATTAAATTAAGACTTGAGCATGTAAGAGTCTTTGTCACGTGTGGGAAGCACAAGATATGACCCAAATACTCAAATTACCCAAAGTTAGCATTTTATTTGCAGCACAAACAAATCTGCACTAAGTAATTTTAGAAAGGCATTTCCCCTCCATATAGTATATGTTATACGTAGATGTTAATTAGGAATTTTTCATCTGTAGCTCTTGGAAATTATTTTTAGCTGGTTTATCTGATGCCAAGTCTATTTATCTTGAATGGGAAGTTTTACTATTGTCTCTGCATGACATGGTTTACAAACTAAGTCTGATGACTTTGTCTTGTGTGCCTGAGAATTTACCTCTACATGATTATCTTTAGTTAATGATCATACAAGCCTTTCAGAATTGCTGCTGAGTCCTAATTTTGCCTTCATTGTTATCCACATCATTGTAGTGCCTTTGGTGGTGTTGAATAGATAAAAAAAGTACATTGGATTCTTATGTACAGTATGTGTGGATTTAATAAATTATAACTTAGGGAGCATCAGAACTACTGAAATACTGATTACTGAAACAGGAAGATTTTTTTTTTTTGTAGAGTGTCTACTAAATGTTTGCAAAATTCTTAACCTTTCTGAAGTAGAATTTCATTGAATTGCCTGGCTAAAGTTGGCCTTAGAAGTCTGTATGAGACATCGTTGTGTGCTGCCCTCCTTTCTGCTTCATGGCTTGGAGAAAACCTGCTTCATCTGAAATGCATTAGTATTCAAACCTGGATGCTTTTCTGGACTCAAAGGACTGATAATCTGTGTTTGGGATAAGCATGTGGAAACATGCTAATGTACACCTATCAATGGAGCTGTACCTCTCTGCACACATTAGTATTGAAAACAAATGTGTAACTTCTGATCCTCGAGATCTGACTGCCAGTGTTGTGTTCGGTCAGACATGCAGTGCAACTCCTCTGTCATATCTTTGCTGGCATATTCCCAGGTGCCAAACCAAATTTCCCCATATGGGTCCAACGAGGAGAATTGTTTAGAATTTAATCTGTACTTGCACAGTAAGAGTCATGGTAGGCCTTGTTAATATTCATTCCGTGTTCTTGGAGACATCTTTGGCAAGTAAGATGGGCACAGTCTATTAATACTCCAGCGAAAAAAACTTTAAGACCCAATCTCTGAATTTACATTTCTTACAGCAACATCTCTATAGAATTGACAAGACATAAATATTAGACAAATTTTCTCCTTCTGTTTAGATCCATTAAAGGCCATTCCAAGTGGTTAAAGGAAACTTGGATGATGAAAATAATTAAACAAAAAATATAAAGCATTATCTTAGAAAAAAGTTACAATACCTGCTCCTTAGTAAGCCTCCCCTCAGAAACATCCTCACAGAACAGGTACAGATGGAATTGAATACAACCAATTCAGCTGCTGCACCATCCCGTGGTGCCTGTTTTTAACTTTTTCTTCAGGTGTTAAAAAGCATACTTTATAAAAGAGGACAGGCAATTTTACTTGGCTTTGGGCTGCTTTCTTGATTTCTTGTAGTTTCAGTATTACTCCTCCATTGTAAACTTTCATGCCTTATGGTAAGCATTGATTTTTTTTTTTCCCCCTTAAAGTTTCACGTGGTGTATAAATTGGTGCTGGGCTTCAACAGGGATGTACATGGAACAGATCTTCTGAAACTCATTTGCAGCTTTGTTGTAGAAACATGTTGGAAATTGTCAGGAAAATTTTTGTGAGATTTTTTTTTAGTCTTGCACAACTGAAATAAGGGGTCTTCCTGTTAAAAATCTCATGACTTCACTGAATTTTGAGATAGATTCTAAAATACCTACATAGCGAAGTCGAGAGCATTTGGACTCTAATAAAACAGTCCCCTTTGCATTTTAGATTTAAAGCTGAATTTTTCCTCCATCTGGAGGGTTATGCATGAACAACTGCAGAGATGTGTTGTCCCATGAGAGCTCTGGCAGGGATCGTTTCCCTGGAATGATGCATTCAGGAACAGAAGGGAAACGTGCCCTGATCTGCCTCAGAAGCTTAAAGCATCATCGCTTGTTCCTCCTCTCCTTCCTGACTGGAATTCCAGTAATTGTTGTAGCTCGAGCATTGCCCACGTCAGTAGAAAAGAAGACTTTGTTTCTTGCCACTGCTCCCTACCACTGCCAAGGTGGACCTCGGGCATTTTTGATGGGGATATGAGGGCATGTTTATCTCATTAAAATGATCATTATCATATCCTTTTGTCGACATTATCTTCAGCATCTTCGTTCTTTTAATTAAATTGTAGCTTATTGTATGGTAATTCTTTTGCTTTCCTGAAGTGTTTCTTCTCCTTAAGACAGATATCTGTACAGGATCTGAACTGACAGCTGACAGAAGATTGACTTCATAATGCTGTAATGGATTGCAGTACTTCTTGTTTCAGGCATTTCTTCTGTTGGCACTAGGCATTCGTGAAAATATTTGCTGGGGTTTTTTTTTCACATTTTTCTATATGCATGTATAGGATGATATTTTGGCACAAAAATGTAACACTTCATTTAGTGACAAAGAAAATTTTCAGCATTCTTGGAGGAAGTTTGTATGCTTGGTAGTTGCACGTCACTCTCAGGGTATTTCTAGATACAGGGGGCAGCACAAAGATGAGATGTTTTCCAGCAAGTGTTAATGCAGTATTATATCTTTCAAGAAGTTTTTTTTTTTTATGGAGCTGAGTTTAGAAGTGTGTTTGAAAACAGCCTTGTCACACATGTCATCAAGGTCAGAAGGGAGAGAAAGCAGACATTTCAACGTTCCAGCTGAGTTTTGTGGAAGGACTGTAGAATGCTAGTGCTTGCTAACCAGTGAACCAGTCTCTTCGTGCCTCCTGAACAGTCCTGCAATAGAGGTGATGTAGTTTGTCCTGTTCCATGAAATTCTGAGCTTACACTGCTTGGGACTTGAAGGTTAAACCTGCAGGAACTGTAGTTGATAAAAGCCACTGATTGATTATGAACCCAAAGTGGCACCATACGAAAGTCTGGAGTGCAAGGTGTGGAAAAGTCCCCAGGTGAGGTTGGGGGTGTGGTGTCTGTACTTGAAAATTCTCTAATTGTTGATGTAGTGGAGAACAGCGGTTCATTCTTGATATTTATAGGCAAAGGAGGCTTCTTTGGCGTTTTTATCGTGGTTTCTCCACCATCAGTTCTGGAGAAATGTGTGCAGTTGGTTCCGTGCTGTAGCAGCTTGTTGGTGGTGAATACAGTTCATTCCTTGGAGTGCTGCTTTAGAACACCTTTTAATTTCAAATAAACATCCAACTGAAAAACACTTAGCTGAGTGCTGGACCTAATTAACACTATCATTACATGTTTCTGCACTTAGTAATTCAAGCTTATTACTTACAGTTTTGGGAAGCTGACATGCATGTTGGTAGCATTCAGTTGTTAATTAAAAAACAAATAAATAAACATAAGTTAGACTAATATTGTGCCCCCGGACCTGGAGGTGTGCAGCCTCATGAAAAGCAGACTTTCTGTATTACCCTTTATGTGCCGGTGACATTGAAGCATAATGCTGCTTTGTATTATTCTTATAACTTGAAAAAAAAATCTACTGATTTATTCCAGACTTAAACCGCTGTAGAAGCATACTACTGCTGTGTAAACCCTTTCTGCCAGCAGGTGGAAATAAATATACAACTCATCCTTTGACTTACGTCTTTCACTGGCTGATGTTTCTTTGCCAATCACTGAAGCTGAAGGTTGGTAAACATCCTGTTTAAAATTTCAACATAATGGATCTTGCTTTGCCAAAACTTGCAAGTTCTTCTCTTTAACAGAAACTGGAGAGTCTAGACTTTCTGAAAGGTGGGAATAGTGTGATAGTGTTCTGTATTACCCTCTACAAGTAATGAAAAGCTGTAAACGTTGGTTAAGGTGCCTGTGGTACGTTTCTGGAATGATTTTCTGTGGGTGAGGTTCCTCTGTTGGCCTTGGGACTGCTGTATTGCAGTAAATTTACCTCTGGAATAGTACTAAGCACATATAAGCGTGGTCTTTGCTAATGAGTTTGTAGCTGACACAAAGCTGCTCTGGCTTTTCATGGCAATCTTTGCTGTTTGGAATTCAGAGCTAGACGTGCTATTCTGGCACAGTAGGACATTTAATTGAAAATAACATCACAGAAGTAATTTTTCCTGTTAGAGTTTACATAAGATCTGAATTAGATCCTAGCTTTGTATTTGAGATTGAAGTTTTGTGCTATTTCTGTTGCTATATAAATATTACATGGTAAAGAGTTGTTACTATTTATGCCATTTCAGTGGTAAGTCAGACTTTCAGGTCAGGCAGGGTTGTGGGATAATAAGCTTGACAAGGCACTAGTTGAGATCTTGTAGATCCAGTTTTGAAGTACTAAAAGACTGAGGAAGATTGTAGTTAAGTCAAGAGAAGGAGAAGACATTAGAGACATTGATCCTTGAGGTTCAGAAGGCAAATTTAGAAGTGAATTTGGAAGGCTTTGAGGTCTGTAGCTGGATGATGGTGGAAGCAAGGGATGGAGTACACATCTGCAGTTATAAAATGGCAAAAATAGCTATTTATTTTTATTGAAAGTGATGACAATGCTGTATTTGCAGCACAGCATTGAGGTGGTATTAAAGCTGCATCAAAGGAAGCTAAATAAGAAACCTGTGGGATTTTGAAGATACTATTCTGCATTTCTTTACTGTCTCTAATCCCACCCGAAGGTGAATTCTCAGTGTGGGAGAGCTTGCAAGCTCATGCTGTGTTAGGCAACTTACAGGTGAGCAAACTACTGCCTGTACTCAGTGGTGTAAATTATTTTTCTGGGCTGGAAGGAAAGAGTTACAGACAAACTTGGAGCCTGTGGAAAAAAGGTCTTCACTCAGTGGAATTTGTCAAGCAGACACAGATATGCCATGGAAGTTTTCACACTTGTTAATGGCTAATGGACTGTCTGGCAGCTCAGTTTAAGTACAAAAACCCTTGCCTTCCTTTTTTCTGTATGGCACCACATGAGGAGAGAGCATTGCTGCATCATCCAGTGCTTTTGGGGTGTTATACTGAGAGCTGATCCCACCCTGATTAACTTCTGAGAACAGGCAGCTCACAGCATAACACTGTTCTCTTTTTTTAAATTTATTTTTCACTTTTCTTTCCTGCTTGATTAATATTAAAGCTATTTTTTGCCTGAAACACAGAATTATTTCTCTGTACAGTTCTCATTGAGAGATCCAAAGGGCTTCTTTCCTAGTATACCACAATTAGATAGGAAAAGGTTATCTGGCCTTTCTGAGAGCTCATTTAAAATGAAGGGAATAAGAATATTTTCTCAGTTTTTTTTTTTTCTGAATAATAACGTGCAGAGATTACATTTTGCATCTTGGTCCAAAATCCAATCAATTCTTTTTTATTTCTGTATGTAATGTAATTCCTTGGCATTTGAAGAAGATGGCACTGGAAACTAAAACAGTGCATATGGGTTGGGTTTTTTTCTTTCTGTAAGTAAGTTATTTTGATGTAATGAATAGAAGCCCATCCTCTGTCAGAGAGAGTTGATCAAATGTGAATTAAATAACCAGACTGTATTAGTCTGTGACTAAAATGGGAAATGTTAATATGATTCTTTCAAAACCTTAGGTATAAAATACAGTAGATAAAAAATTATCTTGGTCTACTAAAGTCAAGTTAATTGGAAGAAGGGCAGTGCAGGAGCGGGTGGCATTTTGTTTTGTCATGTTGTGACCACAGGGTGTTTGAGAATAGTTTGAGTTTGTTAAAAGGCAGATTTTGCTGGAAGGGATAAATGCAGGATTGTGTTCTGTCAATTTCTAATAGGAGTGGAATTTCATTAGCACTACTATTCATTTGTGTTGTGGGAGGAAGAGTAAAATAGATTCTCATTGACTTAAAATGTCACTGTCAATTCGAGCTGCTGGAATTCTCTGCAGTTTGTTGGCTGAATATATGAAAGAAAATAGGACTATGGGTCAGCCCTGTTCACTCTAATTAGGATCTGTGAGGTTTTGTGTGGGCTTATACATTTGTGGGTTTCTTGTTGTATAACATTGTGCCTTTGTCTTTTCTTCTAACACCCACATGCTCTTTGCTTTCTGATAGTGCTTCATATTTATTTCTGTAATGCAAACTGTCCTCTTGATTGCAGAAGCATAATTTGTTGTGCCTGTACTTCATACCTTTCTGTCCCTGATCTCTTGGAAAGTCCTTGACATTTCTTTGCTTGGTCTATCCAATATAATGTTTACCTATTTTCTTGTCCCACTGCTGACAGTCCTTTCTTCAGTGTTTTTCTCAAACTTGTGTTTGTCTTATCCTTCAAAGAGCTGTATGACAAATCTGTGTATCCCTATTTCTCTCTTCACATTCATTCTTCTTCTGTTCTGTCTTTCTAAGCTGTGTTCTTGTCACAAATTTCAGAACACTCCTTATAGGACAGGCTTTGAAATCAAAGTCTGCATACTGGCAGGATGATACATGTGATTAGGTTTTGCTTTGGCTTAAACAGAAGAATTACCATCTCTGCCAGTTTCAAACACATAGACTTGCAAGCTGGCTACTAAATCCTAAACTTCTTGGAATAAGGTTTCTAATCTTCTTTTGTTTTGGTAGAAATACTTAGCAAAGATTACTGGAAAATTCTGTCCTCCCTGCTCAAAGTGACAGATGATATTGATATGGAATTTCCTGCTAGTTGCTGTGAACAGCCTTCGAATTATGGCTGCCATGAAATTCTGTATTAGCACACAGTGAAGTGACTAGAAAACAAAGCAAATGAACTCAGAAATACCTGTTGTTAATCTTGCATTCAGAAGTACCAGGTTAGCTGAAAATCACTTCAGCTTCTGGTGACTTTTTGGTCTTGTAACTTGTGAAGATAAAGTGTGATTCTCCTAACAATCATTTCCTAGATCTTAAAAAAGAAAATTGTGTGAGGAAAGGCTTTCATTTATAGATGATCAATCTCCCTGTCAAAATTTGTAATAACTGCATTTTTTTTCCTGATTTTCCTGCAAGTTTTTAAACTTGCAGAATAACTGCCTACATTCCTTCTTCTAATAACCTCAAAGGCAATTATATTACCTGGAAAGGTTTCACTGCTTGTTCTCTCATATTTTTAAAGTTATTATCATTGTTGTTCACTACAAGTATTGAAGAACTCATCTTTACAGGTCTTTGAGGAAAAACGAGGTGTCCCTGCAAACACTTGGGTACTTCCTCCTTGGTTCAGAGAGAGAAGTTTGATGTCTTTACAGCAGCAGTTGTTAATGGCAGTGTGTTCAACAGGGAGGGTTATTTCTCTTAATTCCAAAAGAGCACATATTAGACATAAACAATTGCTAATACAAGTATTGTTAATCCTCCAACTCTTCTATACTAGTTAAAGTCTAGCACTTCCTTGTTTAAATATGGCTTTAGTTGAACTACTGCTTCTCAAAATATTTCCACTTATCTCTGAAGTCGTAATTATGGTATTCATCATATCTGAATATAATTGCTGCACTTTGCATTCTGTTCAAGTCAGAGGATTTCAGTAAGGAATTAATTTCAGCTATTGCTCTCTTGCCTACTGGAATCTGAATTTTGGACTTCCATCTCCTTTGGTTTTTATCAGTTACAGTGTAAGGTTTCTAATGAGGCTGTCTCATGCATAGAATATGACTCTAAAATGGAACTAGACATTTACAAAATAATAAGTAAATACCCCGTAGGTGGTTATCGGTGGTTATCAGGTTCACAGAGATTTCTGGATACAGCAGCTATAACAGACCCAAGTTAATCCTGTTGTAGACAAATTCTTCTAAATTATTTCATCTCTTTAGAGAAAAATATTATCTCTGTATAACAAAACTTGTCAAGCGTTTGAGGTGCTCTGCTTTACAAAAGGTATTGCTGCATAGTTACAAATATTTATTCTACTGGGTGCAATATTAATGCACCACTAATAAACACATGCCTCTCTCACGTGTCCTGAAAGAATTAAAACACTCAAAAAAGAAATTGGAATATTTAGAGACTGGTAGATGAAGACTTTATGAAGCATTTTCAAAAGCCTGATAAATGCTGTGAACTGCAGATGTGTCAGCTTGTTCACTGTGTGCTGCCAATCACACAGAAATTGGGACGAAGCTTTGAAGTAACGTAGGACTATATAATAATATTATTCTGTGCCTTTTTGGAAAGTGTGACCTCTTCATGGAAAGAATTGCACATCTGCACTCCAAAGTAGATAGGCTCAGTTTGGAACTGATTAGAAGAGAGTTGCTAAGCCCACTCATTTTCTATTACAACCATGGTGATTTATGTATGTAAATGTAACAAATTTCCTCCTAAAAATAATTAGTGTTTGTATTTCGTCCCTCTATTTGATTTGGAAAGGCTTTCTCTGGTGGGTAAAATTGTCCTGATTTTCACCAAAATGAACATCATGAATAGCTGTTCATGTGAGAGCAACAGAGCTTGAGCTCCCATCAGTGAGAACTTTTAGTGGAACATGATGATACTTGACCTTGTTGTCCCTGCCACCTTTCTCTTTTCCTTACCTCTGTTGAAGAAGAGAGGGTGAGTTTTGGAAGAAGTTGCTCACAGTAACTTTGGGAGTAGCTTGTTCTCTTGCTGGGTCCCCTCGTTTGCTGGTGCTCTCTGCTTTGCTGTGCAGTGACATTCCTGCTGCACACACTGAACAGAGGAATGTGCAAGTCAAAGGCAGTGCAATAGAGAATGGGGCCTGGGGGGTTTGTGGACAACCCCAGCTCTCCCCGCCAGCCCAGGGGGGAGACAGGCTCAGCACATGCTGAGCAAAAACCATTCTGGGGCTCTCTGGATATTTTTCTCTTCTTAATCGGTCTCTAACTGGGGTGCTGTGAAGTTTCTTAGTCCTTGGGTATTTTTTCCATGTGCAGCCTTGCAGCTGAGCAATTGTAGCAATACCAATTTAACAGTATTTCTTCAAGAGCTTGGGTCCTTGACTGATTTGTAGAGGACAAATGAAAAGAGCAATTGCAAATGGGTTTCTGTGCTATTAGAGCTTTAAACAGCCTTCCCTCTTGGCTGTGTGTCAGATCATACCTCAAGAAGGGATGGGTGGGCTATGAACCTTTAAAAAGATTTAAATATTTAAGTGCAGGGTCAACTTTTTGTATCAGTGGGTGTCTTAGACTGGTCTTGGAGTGCTCAGCAGTAATAATTTTCTTTAATATTTTCAGGTAGCATTGAAGGTGGTAATTGAGTAGCAAATGTTTTGAGTTCTTGCATTTCTTAAAAATATTTCCCTATAATTTACTTCTAATTTCACTGTAGAACCCCGGTTTTGGATTAATTTTTAAAAAGCACAGTTGCAGCTTGATGTGCTCTGGGGAAAATTTGTGTCTAGTATATCAACAGCTGCACGAAAACTGGTAAGCCAGAGAGTGAACCGAGCCAGGAGAGGAAGAGGTTGTTAGAAAGATCTTTTAAAGGAGAGACATTAGCATACAACTTCCTTCATTAGTCAGCTATTTTAGGGTATTCCATCAATGCATAACATTAATCAAGGGAAAGGATAGCTTGTGGCCTCTACCCTGTAGATCCTTGAGGCTGTGTAACCTCTTCCCATGCAAATTTCTAGACCTGACCTGTTTCTGGAGCTGTCAGTTCAGCATACTGCAGCATGGGCCATTCTCCTCAGTGACAGCCCCCTTTTTTTTTAGCTTTATTCCTCTCAGGTGTGTAGAAAGTGGCAGGCTTGAATTGATTCTGGCAAGAAGCCATGAGAGTTGATGCAAGAAGGCTGTCATCTTCTGGTACACAGAAGTGGTTTCTAGATGTGAAATCCATGCCCTGATCCTTTGCTTCACCTGCTGTTTCAGTGGCACTGCTTGGGTTCAGTCTGTCACTGAAACATTCCTGCTTTGTTGTTTACACGTGGCTCTCTGTGGCTGATTTATCACTCCGTGCCTGCTCTCTTCATTTCTCTACTATTTCATGTATGAAAAGGATGTATTGGCCACTGTTAAAGAAGCAGGCTTGTCAAAGAGGAAAAATAATTAGAAATCACCATTAACATTCTTTGGGGGTGGCTAATTGTCAGAAATTGGGAGGAACAGCAGAATGGAAAAGTTTCAGTGCCAGTATCTCTGGCCTCCTGTTTAAGCATCGAGCTTGCCTTGTGTAATAAAAGCTATTTATAAATTGCTGCTCTGTTAAACGTGTACAGAATTTTACGATGCATAAATTGGGAAGCAGAGCCAGCTAAGGGACTTAGCAGAGTGATGAATGGATGACAGGGTGCAAGACTGAAACTGTGTTTTATTCATGGATTGTGAGGTCAAGAAGAAGAACTGCTGGGAAGGGCTGGCAGTTGAAGGAGAAAGATACAGAACCCAAGAGATAAAGAATGGAGTAATCTGGGAATTATCAAGTCACATTGGCACACTTCTTTTTGACAGTTACAGCTTCAGGTAGTAGCTTTTTATTTTTACTTTGCTACATTTTTAGGAGATATTTTTATCCTTTCTCCCAGTTCCAACTGCATCACTGTCACCAGCTGCTTCCAGTGTCACAGTCCTAATTCTCCTAAATCTCAGCAGTTTATTCTCTTACATTTTAAGGAAAGGGTTCCCCCCGACTCTTTTGTTTTGTTACAGCCACCCATCCCCACCCATTTACAGTGTAGAAGGTGTGTGATCATGCAATCCAAAATCATAGTCTTGATCTGGGGCCCAGCAGGAAGTTCATTAATCTGTTCAGTTTGGGCTGAATTTGTCAGGGCTCCAGAGATTGTTAGAGGCTGATAACTCACTAAGATGCTGTTTAATTCTGTTGGCCACGCAGGTATTCCTGAGCAGAATGCAGTTAATGCAAGTTCATTCCAAACACATGAGTTAAGTTCATTGGTTTGCAGTCATTATTTGTAGTTTTGTCACAGGATATGTTCAACCCACAGGTGCATTTTATATCCACAGATACCACAGAGTGAAAAACAAACCAAGGCCAGGCTAGAATACATCTGCTTTGGACCAATTAATGAAATCTGATTTCCTTTCATAAACTTATTGTAGGATCTTCCTGTATTTAATTTAAAATTGGCAGATAGATTGTTTAAGGAATATGTGGTTGCACTTAAAAATGTGTGTTTTTCTCTTACGTGTTCTCTGTGTCTTGCATCTGTAAGGATTTCTGCAAAAAAAAACATTGGAAAGGAAATTAAAGAGGCACTCAAGATAATCATCACACAGAGAAGAATTCCCTTACCTGGTAGCAAATGAGAAAATATACCCTGATTAGTTTTACAGTAGCAATGGCCTTTAGTTTTCTTCTGGTAGCTTGTGGATTATTTGAGAAAACAGGTGAAGTAAAGGACTTAAATGTTTGGGGAAACTGCAGCACTTTTTTCATGCAGAAATTACAAGAGATTCCCTTTTAAAAGCACCAGTATACTGACATACTCTTGCTATTGTCACCTTGTAGTTCTGAAATTTGAATTTAAAAAGAAACAACATAGGCAAACAGTATTAAAAATAAAAAGAACATATTTTGTTGTGATTCTTTAGAAATGAAATACGTCTGACAGTGCCTGCAGTGTTGGTTTTGGTCTAATTTGTGTGTTGCAGACTAACAGTATTTGCTGGTCACATTTCATGCTGCTTTTGCCCAGCAGTGTGGCTGAAGACCTCTTTAGAGCAGGGAGGGAGTGGGTTGAGAGTGGGTTCATTCATTCCATAACATCTTTTTCAGTAGAGTGATGTATTTCTGGGAATGGCCTGTTGCTCCCCAGGCTTGCAGCATCAATGTGGTGATCCTGTAGTGTGGGAATGGATGGTGGGATCCACAGCAGTGATTCCAGTGGAGCTGACACACCACGTGGGCACTCCTGCTCTCTGGAATTGCTCTGGATGCTGGCTGGCTGACGAGGAGGACTGGCTGTGCTCTATGAAGGGTTTGTCTCAGCCCTCCCTCAGTTCAGCAGTACAGCCTATATCTAACTTAATATCTATCTTAATTTGCTAATTTTACCTACATGTTGATCCAAAACGTGACAGAGTTTGGTGCATCTGTCCTCACTGGTTGGACTAAGGTTCTTCACCCTACAGTGAGTACTTGGGGTTTTATTTTTTTTCTGTAGCAAATGCAATTTGAGGGGGATATCAGTTTGTTTGCACTGATAGTACCTTGTGGTTGGAATAACATAAATGTCTGTTCTGCAAATAATGGCAAGTACAGCCTGCATGCTAAACAGAGTGCAAGGGGAGTGCGTAGGTCGTTTTGTGAATGATTGTAGATCTTAACTTTGAATTTAAAGAACTGTTAACTCTATGGTAAAGTTAATATTTTTGAAAAAGAAGTTAGGCCAGGGTTTTTCCCCAGTAGTAATAACTTGATACTTGCCTTCTAAACTGTCAGTGATGTTTCTTTTAGGGGAGCATATTTTTGCTAGCTATTTATTTTATGCATAAAGATTTTATACATATGTGTGTATATATATATATGAATATTATTATTAGTGTTAGTATTGTACAATAATCAGAAATGGCTTTCCCACCACTCTCAATAAAATTTTAAAATTAGGTGTAAGAACCGGCCTTTCAGTTCACAAATTAAGCAATGTGAAGCAGTACATACCATATCCCAGGCAGTTTTTCACTTTTTACACTGTTCAGATTAGGAAACCATTTTGCCATGGAATAGGACTGGCTTTACAATAGTTAATAGCAGCCCTTTTTGGAAATGCTACAAAGATGGCATTGCCTGTTTCCACATGTCACAGTTGGCTCACTAAGTGCCATATTTTCTCCTAAGTGCTTTCCCTGCTGTTATTTCCTCCCTGAAAAGTTGATGGTTGAATCAGTCCCTAAAAGCAGAGTGCCCCTGTGAGAAGCTAAGGACACACAGGAAACAAGCTTAGTGTCAATACAGGTGTTGGCTCACACATGAGCTGGATTTGCATGCTGTAGTACAATCAGATAAAATGATGCAGTGAAGAGAATTCATTCTTTTAGTGTCTGTTCCTTTGTGCTTTCTGTATATGGGATTTTTATGGAAATTAGTGGACATGCAGCATTGTGCATTTGGCTTGAAACACGAAGTGGGAAGGAGGGTACATGATGTCTTAGAGCTCTGGAAAGGAAGCAAATTGCATGCCTACCTGAAAATAAAACTCGCTAACATGGTGTTTAATGTGTTTTCCCAAGACAGCAATTACATATTTTAATCCTGAAGTCTATAAAGTGTATGCATTACATGTGTCACTTTTGTATACATTGTTTTGCTTCTCTCTGGATTTGACAAATTAGACTTGGTTTGGACCTAAGCCAAATAATATGAGCCAATTTCATGCCTTGTGAGTTACTGAAGGGAATGTTTAAGGTACCTAAAGCTTCAGTTTGTTGGCTCCCCTCCCATTTCTCTTAATCCCTTTGGGAATCTTGGTTATAACTCTCTTTCAGAGGCTCAACAATTTCTGAAGGGTGGGTTACTGTACCAGTGGAATGGAAGGAATTTTAAATATGATCTCCCTTTCCCCTGACATTTGTCTCTTTCTGATTCGCAGTCTCCTTTCTGCTAATTCTATAGAGCAGCTATGTGAGATCACAAAATATGCTTTGATCTTAGTGGATCCCTGTCACAAAAATCACTATCTGAACTTGGGATCAGAGGACGTTCAGGGCAGTAATTTGATTTGTTTTCTGTGTCTCTGCAATATATTTATTCAAGATTCCATGAGCTGTTCTCTTACTAAAGCATGTGTTTCTCTTCTGCTTGATAAGGTTCCTTACGAGGTGGGGCTGCCGGTTTGCTGCTGTAACAGCAGCATGAGGAAGACAGAAAAACAAGTAAATTTGAGATACAGTCATGTTGTTGGAGAGTAGAATATGCTTTGGACAAATGTGGTCAAATGTGAGCTTTTGTAATAATTTGGGGCTGGATTTTGTTGCATACAATCCAGTGAATCATGTGAGTTTATTGTGAGATGACCTGTGTAAAGGGGTGATTTTAAGAGCACTGGAGATGCCTATTAAACTTACCTTAAAGGCTTTTATTTTTTAATGGTCTGTTACCTCTCCTTGTAGTTCTGTGATTTCAGTTTGCTAAGGTCTGAAATAGCAAATATTTTAAATGGGAGAAGATATGTAAAGATGTACTGAAAACGTGTTTGTGACCCTCTTTGGAATTTTTTGGGATATAAGTATAAATACAGAAAGTCTGTTAGATCCTTTTAAAGACTACAAAAGAATAGTTTCCATGGAAAGAAAGCATTCATTACATGACAAAGTAAATGTATTGATCGTACTTTAAGAAGCAAAGGTCAAGATTTTACTCAATTCACACAGGATGCTGCATGGAAACACATTATTTGAAAGAGATTCAAATTGTATTAATGCTCACCATCTAGAAATGTTTGTATGGCAGCTTTTGCTTTTCCCTTGTCGGAGATGACTTCTGTAATCCGTGTTACTGATACACTGTAGAAAGTGTAATAACAGTACAGCTTTATTAGTGCATAAATCTCTGTTATGGCAACATAAATCTCCTATGACAAACTTGAGACAAAATCATATTAATAGTGTCCTTCTATTGACTTCAGCTGAGTCATGTACAGATTGTTTGACAAAATTAAATAAGAAGAAATGCAAAGAGGATGCTTGTCAGCTTCATCTATATAGGCAAAGTAAAATAACTTAAAATAGGGAGTAACTGTGTTAACACTTCTGGAGAGGAGGCGGTGTATAGGTATTGATAAATTTGCCTCTTTCGTGATCACAAAATCCTCAACCACATTCCTTGTGTAACCAGTTTTAATGTAGAAAGACTCTAGTGCAATATAACCATGGTAATTAACAGTAATTTGTTGTAGCTGAGATTGCTGACAAGATGGGCTGGAAGATGGGGAAAATCATAATCTGGTAGCTTCAGACAAATCTGTCTCTCTTCTCAGTGTAGGTCACTGTCTGTGGGGACTGTCATCATATTTTCCTCATGTTGCAAATGGCAGCCACTAATATGGAGCTTTGGATCAATTGATTCATTTCTGACTGCAGTTGCTTACCCATGGTGCACTATAATGAGCTTATTTTCCATAGTGATTGTATTTAGGTGGGGGCAGTGTAGAGAGGAAGAAAAAAACAACTGGAGGGATTACAAAGAAGGCAAGGAACATGATTTAAAATCTTTCATGTGGAAAGAGGAGCTTAGAGATGCCTCTTTTTCCTCACTTTTTGCATGGATACTCTTCTTAATTTTACGAGCATCTCTAATTAACTAGCTCTGTTCCAGTGGCCTTCAAAATACAGGCATGGATTTGCATGAAAGGGAGAAAACTTCCAAAGGTTAAAATTTGGCTTTAGCTTCTACTCAGTCTGGTTATTTTGGTTTTATTATCATGATTTAGATTCTAAGGATAATTCCCACGGCATCTGATGTGGACTGAGATCTGACAGGAGAGCTATTTTTAACCATGCTGCTAAAAGTTCCAGTAAATTATTAATAAATTCAGTATCTAATTTGGCAAAACCTGATAATACTTATCTTCAATGTTCATAAGCTATGTAGTAGGCTGTTGAAGGAGTTTCTCTAGAAATTAAGGAGAAGCAATTTATAAAGGAAATTTATAGCAATTTATAAAGGAAAACGGCATTCCTTGTCTGAGCTCTGTTAGGGTGTAGGTAGTCAACTTCAGCATCGTGAATAAAAACCCAGACAAAGTGTGGAACAGTTTTTGGTTTTACAGTTGTTATTCCTCATTAGAAGCAGCTTCTTTGTCACCATATATACTAGGGAAAAGGATCTGTATTAATTGCAAGTTCTCAAAAACTTTAATTGTTTTTAACAGACTTGAACTGTGCCACAGAGGTTAGATCTCTGACAAGCAGCATCTATTGAATGAAATGTGGCAGAGTTGGGAGGTAGGACTTGTGGCACCTTAAGAAAAGGATGTACAAAACACTTCTGAGTGCTGGAGCCAGAGGCCATCAGTCAATGACAATCTGTGTCTTGTCTCTTGGTAACGCTGCAGCTCCTTGTTCTGAGGCAGAGTTCACCTTTACGTTTAGACACGTGAACTGTCACCAAGTGTAATCTGGTATCAAGAGACATCAACTGTTTGTGACCTTGGATGAATCATTTGTCTTATGAGGAACAGAGTGTTATTTAAGCAATAAAATTATTACCTCAAAAACTCGGGAGCACATCTCCTTCAGTTCAGGATTATGAGTATATAAGCATGAAGGTATTTTTAGGGACTCCAGTGGGTATTTCTACTCATTCAGCAATCCTTTAATGAAATGTGCTTTCTCTTTCTTCCCTTTAATATGATTAGTCATTTAACAACAAAAATAGATTCAAGAAGTTGTGGGAGAATTGAAAAGTCCTGTGAACAAGTTTAAAATAATCATAACTGATGTTTTCATCTAGCCTGGTGTTTCTCATCTGCACTGGCAGCTGTCACCTGCCTTAGCATCTGGGCAAAGCAGCAAATTTTGAATTAGTGTTCCCATGTTCCTGTGTTATCTTGGTTCCTCCTTCCTTTTCCATATGAGAACTGACTATTGCTGCTTTTTCATTTCTTGCTGCAAAGTGCAGCATGTCTGAAAACACAGGATCTTGCTTTATAGCTTTTGTTTCTATGGATATGAACGCTTCATCCTCAAGCAAAATTCCGGGCAGGAATGATGCTTATTGTGCAGGATGTTACTACTTTACAAGAATGTAGGAAATGTTTTGGCATTAACTTTTTGTAAAAGAGGGTTGAATAAATTCAGCTATAAAAATACTGAGATTTACAGACCAGAGAAGATGAGGCATCCTTTGCCCTTCATCCCAACATGTGCTGATCAGAGCCCCAGGAGTGGGAAACGTGATTCAGCACAGAGACTAAATCATCGCTCTTCCATCTCGGGCAGGTGCTTACTGCAGGGTTTACTGGCCCAGACATTCTCAGTTTTTTTCTCTTGCTTTCTTCCAAACATTTAAAATGTCCCAGCTTGCTTGCCATCTTCTGTTTGAGTTAGCTTCAGAATAGATACGTGTCAGGAAACTTGCGTTCGGAAAGTTGTCTTGCTGCTTGCTTTGAATATAGGTCTGCTTTGGTCCCGTCACTGGAGAAGGTTCTCTTTGAGTGCTCAGTTCTGGGGTAGATCTAGTCTAACCCATTGGGCAGTGCACCCAGACAGCTCTGTGTCTTCCTTCAGTGCTGCTCGTGTGTGAGCAGGAGCACAGGGAGGGAACTCCTGTCACCCTGAGGGAGCTGCTGCCTTGGCTTGGCTGTTACTCCCCATCACAGGCACAGAAGGAGGAGCCCCCCCCGAGCTTTCCCATCAAGGGGAGCTCCTCTTTCTCTTCTCCTATTTGTGAATCTGGCCTTCATTTCACAGCTTTTGTTACAACTCTGAAATGGAATATGTCATGTCAAAATGAAATTTGGAGAGGGTTTGACCAAGAGAAGGAGATATTTCAAATTCAGTTCAATCTGCCGAACCGAGAAATCAGTTATTCACACCGCCCGAGTTAGGACATAAAGTGAAATTGTGTAATGTCTTCACTTAACTTTTCTCTCAGTAGTTTTAAGCAGGATATTTTAGCTCAGACATGGCGGTGGGGGGAGGTGTTGCTGTTGGGTTCTTTTGTTAGTTGTGTGTTATTGTTTTAGGGGGTGGTGTTTGTTCGTTGTTTGTGCAGTGGGATCTTTGGGGACTCGGATATGTGGAGCATTGGCTGTGTGGGATGGCTCAGTGCTGTGGACTATGGGGAGGGACACCGGAATTCCCAGGGCAGTGCAGTGAATGTGTGTGAGTGTGGTGTGAAGCTGAAGCCCCTCAGGCTGAGATCTCATGAGGGCATGGTCCAGGATGTCGTGGCTGCACAGCAGAAATGAGCAGAACATCAGTACAACTGTGCTTTCAGTAATGACTAATCTGTTTCACTATAAGAAAATAGGTCACTGAATAGCAAGAAACGTAAAAATGATAAACTATATTTATATCAGCAAGTGTGGGGTTTTTCAGATCTAATACAAGGCTCTAAAATAATTTTTAGCACCGTTTATGCTGTCTCTGAAAATGTGCATCATCAATGGCTGTTATTAAGATAGTGTGTTCTGCATGCTTAGTCTTGCATCAAGCAGTTCATACTCTAAAGGAGTATTTGACTTAAGGGAATAGTGCAGCAATTAATTGGAGATAATACACAGCTCTAATGGTTCCTTTTAGTATGTCAGTAGATGCAGAAAGGCTTTAGCAAATCTTTGCTGTCCAAGAGGGTAAAAAGTGATGGTGTGCCCTCCTGAAGACCCATCTATATAGAGATGGAATCATCTTTGTTTTCTTCATTCAGTACCCCAGGCCAGCATGTGTCTCAAGCTCTTGCTGGGAATTAGTACTGCAGCTTCGAGCTATTTATATTAGGATAGGAGGGAGTAAGCTATTCATAGCTAGGCACAAGTGGAAGAGATACAGGGAGGCAGAAATGGCATTGGGATTAGGATCCTTTCAGTAGGCAGTGACTTTATAGCTTTTCAGCTCACTGCTCTGCTGTTTGTAATGAACCTTCATTTCCCTGGTGTCATGTCTGCATCTTGTCTAGGATTTGTCATTCCACCCTCAATCCCTTTTTTCCTTGATTTTTTTTTGTCTTTCATTTTCAGTTTTCTCCTTGTCCAGTTCACTCCAGTTTTCTCATAAGTTTTCCCTGACATGGAAATAATGTTTCTCCCATGTTCAATCCCACAACATTATTCTGTGTTTCCTGGTATACAGCGTAATTCTTTGCCAACATTTTGCATGACTTGTGAGCTCACAGTGTGTTGTTTTAGTTTTCAGAGATGGGAGGCTTTAGGTGATAGGAAGCCATTATTTTTTTTGTATTTTCTAGGATACAGACATCCTCCAGATGATGATGTGTTTGTTGTGCCATCTATCAGCCATTTCTAAGCTGGGGGGAAGGAAAAGCTTCTGCTTTTCCATGAAGTTCTTATGCTGAATGGGGGAGAGAACTTCATTGTATGTTTAAGTAGTGATTCACAGTTGTAAACGTGGTTGTACAAAGCTTTGATTTAATGTTCCCATATATGAAAATACTATACGTTACAGATGCACTGAGAGATGCAGCCAAATAAGAAAATTCCGTTTTCTTTATTTTTAAAATTGACTTAATTCCACTAGAAAAATCTCATTTATTAAATAAGTAGGTGTTCTGAAACAATTTCAAACATATTTATGGAGCTTTAATAGACATTAGATCTGTTTATAGAATTTCTCAGCTTTAATGGCAAAAATCCACAAATGTGGTCTTATTCTTTCCTAAATCCTAAATAGTTCTTCCATGAGAGATGTGCTGTTTTCTGTTCTTTTGGTTTTCTCTTTATTTTATTAGTCATTGGAATTTGCTGACATTCCTAGCATTGAAGAGATCTAAAAATTGAATATAAACCATTGGAAATGGTCTTCTGTCTTCCTTGTGCTTTATCTATTTACATGAAAAAGTCTGGGTTATTGACAGTGTATCATATTTATTGTAGGTTCCTGGATCTTGTTGCCATAGTTACATCTGGTAGTCAGGAAGAGTTTCTCTGGGCTCAAAGTTATGCTAATTGACAGTTTCTTAGGGAGAATAATCCTCAAATTTCAGGGAATAATCATTCTTTCTTGCTGTAAAACTTGAGGAAACTCTTTAGTTTTCAACCACAACAGTATTCCCCTCCAATCCAACTCAATACCAAGGCTGTGTGTAGTTATTTTTTCTTAGAGAATGTTCTTTTATCTTGGATGCTTTTTGCTGTTTGATCAATCCTCCTCTTGCTTTTCTCCTCTTCCCCCAGCTCAGAAAACAATGGCCCTATTCTGATGCTAGTATAGATTTTTCTGAAGAAGTGACAGTAATACAATGTCTGCCTCAAGTTTCAAGGTTCTGCTTTCTGTGGGTAATGCAACCTATTGTCCAAAGAAAGATAGTCAGGGTTAATCACATGGAAAAGCAAAATATTATTACTGATGCACCATTAATCTCTCTTACGTGCTCTTAAAGTAAACTTACTTACTCTTACAAAAGGAAAGGAAAAAATCCAAATGCAGAAAACCTCAACAGAACTTTGTTATTTGGTCCTGGACTTTCTCTCTTGTTATTATTGAAGAAAAAAAGAGGAAGAGAAGCCAGACTGGTGTAACTGAACAGAGACTGCAGTTTATTCTCTAACTCTTGTTCTGTGTAAATGGTGCCTAACAGGAAAGCTGAAGCTTCAGGATTATCACAAATGCCCAAGAAGGGATAAGGTATAGGATTTGTTAATTTAAATTGTTTGAAGATATAATCAAGCTGTATCTACCTTGAGACTCCCGTTTACTTACTTTGGTGTAACCTGATTTGTAGTAAGATAGGTTTTATCTAGTTTCAAGAGTTTTATGTAGTTTCAGTGCCTTCTGCAGTCTTTGCCACTTTGATATGGTCAGCTAAAATCCTCTTACAGGAAAGGCTTTATTGGAGCAGACAGTTAGATTTTATGATGCACTTAGATTTTATATATTTAGTGTGTAACAGTACTTATCCTGTAGTAGTCTGGGAGAAAAGGAACAGCCTGTCCAGCTTTTCATTGTAATGTCCACCTAGTGCTGTACATTCAAGGTGTTTTAAACTTCAGTCTTCTGGATGATACCCAGTTAACATGTCAGACCTTTGGTAAGTCACCAAAGTTACCAGCAGAACTTCTAAAACTAGATAAAGTCTAATTTATTTCAGTGAAGAGGCAATTTTGAAAGGAATCACTGCAACTATGTCATTAAGCACATCTGATGAAAGTTCTGAATTAAGAGCCTTTAAATGCTTTTTTTTGGACTAGTGCTAACTAAAGACTTTGCAAAGGTAGAATTTTTATTGAGGAGCAAAATGGGCTCTTTTCCATCTGCTTTCTGAACCTGCCTGTTCACATGGCTTCACTCCTGAAGGGCTGGCAGCTTCTGGCTACCATGGCTTAGAACATGAGAACAGTCTCAGGTTCTGTCTGAGCCCCCTGTGCCCCGGAAACTGCTGATGCTGATGGTGTGGGGACCTTCCAAACAGGGAGTGATGAGTGGGAAGGTTTGAGGTGGTGTGTTCAGGAGATGAGGGCTGGGGTATAAGTGTTGCTACCTGTGTAAGTGTTGGTGTGGATCTCGGGGCAGGGCGGTGTCCAGCATTACACTGATGAGCGTCCCCTGCCAGGACTGAACTGCTGTCCAGGCATCGTGAGCTTCTGAATTTTCCTGTCTTCAGCCCACCCTTTAATTCCTGCAGTGTGCATGCACCCTGTTCCACTTCTCTTCCTAGAATGCATTTGTCAGACTGCTCCCAGAGCCTTGGAATGTGCTGTGCTGGATCTGGACTGCCCAAGGGTTCTACAAACGTTTGGGGTTTTCATTTAAAGCTCAGTGACTCGCTGGGAGTGCACAGCAGAACGTGCTGAAATCAGAGCCGTGGTCTAGTGAGCTCAGAGCCGAGAGGTCTGTATTCTACCCCTCTCTCCTCTATTGATTTCCTGCAGCATTGCACATTTCATTTTTACTGTAGGAGTCTTTAATGACACTTTTTTTAAACAGGAGAGAAATATGAAGAGGGATAGCAGTGATGGCTTTAATAATATTTTAAAGATTTTATGGATTTAAGTTTATATATACTGGCAGTCCCTGTCTGTGGAAGTGGTATATGATAAAAATATTTTTACTATAATTTTCTGTTGGAATTTGATACAGCAACAGTGGTGTTGAGATTGGCAGGGTTCAAAGGGTTGCTTACATGTTCTGAGTTTGAATTCAAAATACAGCCTCTGTGTTCTGTCCTAAAGCTGTAGTTCCTTTTTACTATTGTTAGGCAGCAATTGTATGCCTGTCTCCCCTTATCAAAATCTCTGAAAGGCTGCTGTTCAAAAGTGGATTAATATTCTTAAATTTAGTACCTTGTGTTACCAATTTAAATTTGTAAGTTATTTTTTTTTTCTTGATAATAACATGACATATAAATGTTCAGCATGATGTTGCCTTAGGTAGTTTGAATTGCTTTCTGTTGGTATTTTTTTGGAAGGCCACTTTCTTCTGCTTTGTCAGTGCACCGTTCTGTCCATTTCTTTCAGAGAATTGGTGATTTGGACTCAAGTATAGGAAACAAATTTAGCTACAGGATGGTGTTAAAATTATCTTGCAGTGTACCAATCCTGCTCTAACTTAACTTAGCTTAGCTTTATAATATTGCCTTTAGGGACAAGAGGACAATATACAAAATCCTCACATCCTAAAATGTTGGCATTTATTTGAAGAAGTACCATTTATATTTAGCCATTGAAGTGTTAAAAAAAAATACACCTCCTATAATCAGTGTTAAAAGGTTAACATCCAGTTGCTTCGTTATTTTGCTTGTTTTATTTGTTACCAACGAAATTAACTACAACTAAAACTTGTAATCAGTTCTCTACTACATGCATTTTAAATTTTCCCGATTTAGTTGAATCTTTGCCTTTTTTCCCATGTGTACTTTAGGGCTTAGTTTTCTTTGCAGATTTACATAAAAATAAACTCTGAAGGCCTGGGGAAAGGGCTCTGCTAAGAATGTCATGTTCCTGAATGCCTGCTTCTTGGGTCTTTTACTAGTGTCATACTACAATCGCAGAGAAATTCGCTTATGGTATTGTTTTAATTATGTAACAGAAGTGTGGTTTCTTTTCCTTTTTTGAGCACTGGATTACGCAATGGCTTTAGAGGCAAATTTGTCTCCTTTTTTAAAGTAGTATTAAATTACTGATTTTCCACTACTTTGAAGCTGTCTGCAGATAAGCAGATCTTAGAATTAAATCATGTTTAAATCATAAGGCCACTGACTATGTTAAAGTTGTGGGGATAGGAGTGAAACTTTCCTGAAGTTTAACAGTGTTTGAATTGGGTACTTTAATTCAAGCACATCTTTTGTTCCTGAATTGGACAGCAGCCAAATTGTGCTGTATCTTTCTACTCCTTCAGGGAATTGCAGGCATTTTCAGCTTTATTTTATGCCTTAGTTGAACATGCTACATTCTTTGGGTGTGCATAAGGGAAGAGAAGGGGGGAACCAATCTCTGAATACTCTGGCATGATAGAATAAGCTGTAGACCATTGATAACGAAGGATTTTTACTGACTTAAAATAGGTGCTCAGTAGCTTCCTGATAGAAGCCCTCAGATGTGGTAGCTGCTTTTAAAAGCTGGATGGCTTTATAAATATGTATCTCTATTTCAATCATTGTGTTCCCAGCAGAGAGATGTAAGGTTCTGCTATCCAGACCATGGCTATGACTGTAACAGTACATGGAACATAACTTTGCAAACAGGTTTGACTCCTCTTCAGTCTTGACTGACATGGCAGTGCTTTGGTTTAATTTCTGGAGTTTTGTGGTTGTGTATACATACTTGAGTCTCTCAACCTGTAATTGGCACGTTGCTTTTTCCTTTACCTGCTCCCTAATTTTTTCAAGTATGTATGTGTGTTTATTGCATTTCACAGGAAAGAAAAGCAAATCAGATATTAATTTCTCCTGTTGAATAAAGAAATCAACTTAATGATGTTTTAAATATAAAGTGTTCTTGCGTAACTTAGTGTTTCAATTTACAGTGTTCTCTTCACCTCTTTCTAGCCACCTGCTTCAGAAATTGGTTTGTGTGTCTGTCCCGTGATTTTCTAACCCTGGTCTGAAGGTCACACTGGCTGCTGGTCGAGGGGACCTGCTGCAGTTCTTCAGTTATGCCCTAAGTTTATATTACATGATTTTGATGC
Source organism: Sinosuthora webbiana (assembly GCA_013397395.1). Lineage (NCBI taxonomy): Eukaryota > Metazoa > Chordata > Aves > Passeriformes > Sylviidae > Sinosuthora > Sinosuthora webbiana. The sequence goes on along the minus strand of VXBN01015415.1, from coordinate 818,845 downwards.
ATGATGATCTGATTATGCAGTAAGCTACTGTGTGATTCATGACATCCAATTTTGTGGTGCCTGGGATGTTATTGAAGCTGGTGCTCTGATTATGACTTTGTGACATAATTTATGACATTATTTCCAAACTCAGTTTTTCTTCCTTTTAAAAGATCACCAGTGTATATTCCTATGCCAGATGACATTGAGGATCAGGTCATGCCCTTAAAATGACATTTAAATCTATATTTTTGAGTATTAGAGAGTATTAGATTCTGAGCATTAGAGTAGTTGATTCTGAAAGAAGCAATAGTAAGATGTTAAGTGATACTGAGTGAACAGCAGGAAAGGATGGGCCTCTTGGTATTTGTCATTTATAAAGGTATCTGTCATGGTGAAAGTGTGTGTGTGCTTACTTTTACATATGTAATGTTTGTAATTAGCTCATTGTTTCAGGAGATTCATAAGTAATCTTATGCTAAGATTTTTGTTTCTGGAATGCATTAATCACATAAATATGCAAGCATGTATATATGAATGTCATAAATGATCTAATCTACACAGCAGATTTGGAAGCAAATTTAAGTTAGGCATAGCAAAAAATAGGGAGTGAGGAAACAGAAGTGCATTTTTTAATGTAAAGTGCAGTATGTGTTTTTTAATAAAGAGGGCTATAAGATAAAAATGATCAGCCAGATTTTTCAAATGTCAGGTGTGCAGTTATGTGGAAAAAATATGTGTAGTACGTAACTAATGTGATTGGGATTCAGGGATTTGTTATGTAACAGAACTCAGGGATTTGTTATGTAATAAATGCTTTGGATGTGCTCACAGCTGCAGTGGAGTTAACATTTTTTCAATAAAACACATAATTGTACACATTGCAGGCACTTTTTTGTGTGTTGATCTTTCCTGTGCAAAATTGCTAAGTAGCAAAGAAGCCAAGTAGTATAAAAGCTTTTGTAGAAAATATCTTCACCTTTCATTTTTACTGTAATAACAGCTTGCTTTGGTTAGAAATACCTGTATATGATTTTATGTAAATTAAACATATTTGCCATAGTCTGTAATTATATAGCTCATTATGCTTAAACTGAAGCAGCAGAGTTATATAGAGAAGTTAGTCAGACCACTGGATGTTGTTTCCTTTCAGTACAAGTGTGTTCATGATTTAATCTTTCATCTGCTGTCACTAGACCAGACCTAACCTAGGAGTCCCTGTGTCAGCCCATGAGTACCTACACTCATAAACACCGTTGTGTTTGTTGTCTCATTGAACAATTGAGATCTAGTGCTAATCTTACGTATTATATTGAAGACACTGAAAACTCTTGGGTTGCTTTCATCTTAATGTGGTTTAGAATTCTCAGGAAACTTCTTGAACCACTAAAGGTCAAGCTTTGGCCTTTTATTTGAAACTCCCACCTTGCACAGTGTCAATATTATTTGTTAGTGATTTGATAAAATTGCACATGTCTAATCATGCCTCAGTTTTTGAAGCAGCTGTAATCCAATGCAGATATGAGTGTTTGAATTGTTTCCTGTGAAACTTGGTTGAAATAAAATAATTGCCATTTGGCTTTTATATAACTCTTCCAGGCACAAGGGTGTAATCCAAAAGCATCTTACCTTGGCTAGATGACCTGGGTCTTAGTTTCTCTGGGCAGTTCTTCTTTAATGTCTAGCCAGGCATGATTGAGAATTTTCTCTTGGTTCTTTGTCTCTTACAAACATGGGAATATTGGAACTACTTATCCCCTCCCTGAAAGTCAGTGGAAGTTGGTGTTAATGAGGGAAATGCAGAGCAGAGTTGTGAGGGAGTCCCTGTGCAGTTCTCCTTGGGGTATTAATTACTTCCTGCGCAGGGCTTGCTCTTGCTCCGGGCGAGGTGCTGGGAACAAAGCCTCAGGGTGTTTTTGCACCAGCAATTAGGCCTTCCCTCCCCTCTCAGCAGGAACCGAGGGGAATTGTTGTATCTTCTGAGGTGTGTCTGTGTCGGTCCTGAGCGGGTGGCAGAGGCTGGCTGCTGTGCTTTGGGTGGTCCGAGGCTGGGGCCAGGTGGGCAGTGCAGAGATACCTCTGTTCGCACTCTGTTGGCATAGCTGTGCTTCCTTCCACTGCTGTGACCCCGGGCTGGGTTAGGATTCCTGGCTGGGCTGGTAAAGACCCTCCGGCTGAACCAAGGGATTGCTCTACTGAATGGGCAGGAAGGATGTGGCTTGCTTGGCTGTCCCAGTTAGGGGAGTGAAATCTCCAGTGGAAGTTACGATTGGCAGCAAGATGATGTTCTGCCAGAGCAGGCATCCAGCTGCACGCTGCAAGAAGTCTTCTGGGAATATTTTTGTGTCTTGGTGAGGTCTAAGAAACAAGTTCTACTTCCAGATTTGTGCTTGTGTAAACACGAGAAGTCACATGAAGACATTTCAGGTGTTACTTTTGTGATCCTATGGCGGTTTACTCAATACAGATTCTGGAAGCAGTCCTGTTGCTGGAGGGTGTGTGTAGGGTATAGGTAAACACTTCGGGTTTGATATTCTTGTACTTGTGTAAGAATATGCTTTTGTTAAAGTATGTGTCTGACTCCAGGCATGTACTCTAGTTCCAGTAACAACAGATGAGATTTAGGTACACAATTAATTATCCCACTGAAATGGCACCAGTTCACTGAATTTCTGAGTATAAACTGTGTGTGGCTGTTTCTTAAGTCTGTATTATTGCATCATTAAATACTTCCATATTACATGGAGCAAACTCTTTTTTCATTCAAAGTAAGAATATTGACTCTACTTCCATTCCTTTTAGCTCACAAAAAGACAGGATATGAAGTATTAATTTATTTTAAATTATATTTTTGTAGGACAGGTATTCTGATTTTGCCAGTGCATGGTGGAAAATTGCTATAAGATACATACTTTTTTAATAGTAGATGTTCAAAAGTTACTCCAAACTCTAACTCAATAAATAGGATAATCTTTCTGCATACATTTTATTTATACAATTCTAATTTCTAAAAAGAAGCCTTTGGCCCCTGAAGAGTGAATTAATTAAGTTAAATTGAACATTTGTGCATTAAATTGTTTATTTAATGTACAGAACACACTTGATGCAATGTACTAAAATATGTATAGTATATGTAGCCGACAATATCAATTCCAGTTTCCTTTCCAAATAAACTGAGGAATTTAAGGATAAATAAAACAACTGTGTAAATTGTCTTTCATTGTTGCTGATTGCTATAGTTATAATCATAGCACTCAAAGCTGGATGTTTGTGCACCAGGAGGAGTCCACAATGGTATTACTAGAATAAAAAGGTTTGGCACGTTCTCCATTCTGGCGTGGTGGCTGACAGCCAGCACTGGAGTGAAATCCTTACACGGTGCTGACGTGTCTTGGGCTTGTACTGACAGGGCTTCACTTTGATTTGTGTGGAGGGAGCAGGCCTGATAAGGAGCTCTGCTCCTCTGGGTTAGACACTGTTCACTGCCCTGGGCCCTCTCATCCTGGGAAAGTAAAACGGCCACTTCTAACCTGAAAACACACACAGCAATCTGGTAGTGAAATTCAATGTGGTATTGCTGCAAGTTGCACAGATTTATGGGTGGTCAGCTGCAGCAGCAGTGCTGCTCTGCTTTCCAGCAATGCTTTAGCATGTTCAATAAACCCAATTAACATTTCAGATCTTCTGAATCGATGGTCATTGTTGACCAAAAATAAAGATGGTAAATAAAATAAACTTCCTTTAGTAGAAATTAGGTATTTCACTTTTTTTTAGTGTAAACAACATTATGCTTGAGTTCTTCTGATACTGGTGGGTCACTGGTTCTTCTCCAGTCTCAAATGGTTATTCTGAATATAAACACCATTGCTCAGCTGTGTGGTTTGAATAGCACTAGCAAAGACCTTTTGTCATTTCTCTGTCTTTGGTGCAGTAACAATAAACCCACATCCGTAGCAGGTATTACTGTCAGGTTCCTCAGCTGCCTGAACAGATGGACAGTTATCCTTGTGAAATAGAGAGCTGACTTAAATACCAGCCTGCATTTGACTTGGAGGAAATAGTTGTTAAGGAGCAGGTAGACAGAACAGGCAGGTTGTCAGGAGCATCCAGGCTATCAGTAAGGCATGACCCATCTATCTGGCAGTCAAAGTTAGGGTTTTTTTCTCCTTGACATTCACAGCTCAGATCCTGGAGAGAGCTGTACAAGCATGAAATAATTGGAATTCTTCAGTAATGTGTGTGGGTTGTAGATACAAGAAGTTTACTCTCTGTATATTCATAAGCCAGTCTAAATTTGATTGTACCCGGGAACAGTCCCTTAGGTGTCTTGCTGAGCTCCATCTTTTCTGGCACACTCATTAATCTGAGGGTGAATTATTTGAGACAGAATCCAAGAACTCTGGTTTCTTCAGAGGGGCATTTCCCTCTCCTTAGGCAGATCTGCTTTACAGCTTATTGGTCTCTTCTGTGCAAGTCTGTTTCAAGTTTCCCCCTTGTGAAGTACAGCTTTATAATGGTTAAAAGCATTCAAGTTCCATTTACTTTGTTATATTGTTGGTTTTCTGTTTTAAGTGCTAAAAAAAAGAAGCAGCCTGGCCTGCTCCTTTCTTCATTTTTAGATACAAATGCCCAAAGCTTTTAAGTATTCTTATTGAGTGTCCTTTTTTTGTTTTGTTTTGTTTTTAACTTGATTTTTTGCAAGTCCTTTTTGCAAGTCCTGCTAAGCCTGCATTTATTGAAGAATTAGAAATATGATTATACAACTTCGGAAATAAACATATATTTATAGCATTTATGCATGTCTTGGGAAGACAGATTTCCCTAGCACACTATGTTTGCCCCTATTCTTTTCATATTTCCATTTCAGTATTTCATGATACCAGGTGTCTGCAGTAATGCTCTGCGCTGGGAGTGAGCACGCTGCTAACTCTTCCAGAGGATTTAATCAAATTCAAAAGAACTCATCACAGCAGTGAGCATTGTGCTGAGCTTTTCTTTGTACACATAAATTATGAGATCCACAGCATTGGCTCAGCATCTTTATCTTCTCTGTAGGACATAGCGTGTTGCTTCAGCACCACGTACTAAGTAGTGGTACTACCCTGTGCCTGTGGAGAAGGCTTTATTCAAGATACTGATGTGTTTTAATCCATCTGCCTTCAAGGCAACACCACTGGAACATAAAAGTAAGGAATTGCATGAATATTAATACCAGCTCTTGATGTGACAGGTACCATAGCTTATGTGCATAGTGTGGTACTTACAGAATCTGAGAGACGTTTTTAGATGAAAATGAATTTTGACTTTGTCTACTGCTGACAGATTAAGGCTATTTAAAATGGATTATTTTTCAGTTTTGGGGCTTTCTTGCAGGATAAGTATTAACTCTTAATTTGCCACAGAAGACTAAAATACAGAAGTTTGCTCTAACAGATGCAGAGTTTCAGTGTGAGACTTCGACGCTTCCCTGCTAAAACCTGCTGACATAAATGTTGAGGAAACAGCTCACATCCTGTCGTGAACATCACAATGGTCTGTATGGCCAGAGGTGGGATGCCTGATTGCAGTGGTGGGATGACAGTGCTCTGTTGGAACTCACCCATGTGAGCACAGCTGAGAGCCAGCAGCTGTGCTTAACTATATTAATTTGGAGAAAAACAGTAAGCTTTCATCAAATCACCTCACAAATGCAGAATTCCAAGTTACTTTCTTAACATTTGCTGATCACTTTACTGAATATTTTTTAAGATTACAGATTGTATTCCGGTGTCTCAAAAGGGGGTATTTCTCTGTTTTGTTTTGTTTTGGTTGTTTTTTTTTTGTTCAAGACATGCTGGATTCTCCTCATTTACCTGATGACAGCTGTGATACATTAGGTCCTTTTTGTTCTTGACTGCTGAGTGTAAATCTTGCCTGATGGTTTTAGGCAAGTTATGTAGCTATACTCAAGTAAGTGACAGCAAAGATGGCTAATAGTCATTGCTCCTGGCTTAGTGCTGTATTTATTGACATGACAAAGCTGTTGACATCAAGAAACTGATTTGCAAGTTCAACTGTTAAGATTTATTGGGCCAGTCCTTACAAAGGAGATTTACTTTCACATACTAATAGCACACATTCAGTAATTAAACTGGAAATAAAAGCCCATCCTTCTTTTAAGAAACTGTAGAGTCTTAAAAAAAGTATTAATTCCTTTCTCTAAGGAACTCACATGAGAAAGCACAACATGCATGGTGTAAACATCCTTTGTGTGTTTTGATACTGTTAAGGAGAGGACTTGATTAGCACATGTAAGATTTTCAAATCTGCAGTAGATTTCACATTGAACCCAGCCCTGTTTAGTTCTACTGCACTATGGAATCATCTTCTTGACTAACTAATTCCTCAGACTTTCAGTTATTAATGACTACTTACCAAGAGCAGTGGTTTCCGGACAGAATGTTGAAAACTTCTCCTTGTCTATAGAAACAGGGTAAATGATTTGTCAAACCATTTTACAATGCTTTCAATAGCGTTTGAAATGAAAAGTTCTGTGAAGATAGATAATATTCCTCAAGTGATTGGAGAACTTGCAGTCGGTCTTTTGATCTAAACATGAATATTTTAAACTGTTCGTTTTGGTGAGAAAAATTAAGTCTGATTATAATGAAGCAAATATGTTTAACAATGTAAACTGATTCATTATGAAGATGCATCTGCGTGTCTAAGAGAGAGGCTGTACTGAGCAGGGAGAGAAGACTGTGCCAAGTCCTTGCCTGTTGTAAGGATAAAAACTGTAGGAATTGCTGAAGGTACAACCAATGCCTGATGTTACTTGCCTGAAAATCGAATTCTACACAGTGTGTCCCTGGAAGAAATGCTGTTCAGACAATTGAGTGACTGCTCTGGATTACATTTATCTGTTATCTTGTGGAGGGAAAAGAGTGGTTTTTTCCTCTCAGCAATGTGTTTTGAACAAACCAGTGTACACAGTTGGACTCTCAGCAGGGAGAAAGTCCAAGGACTGACATGTTATTGTAATAATGGCAAGGTCAGCAGCGCGATTGGTGCTGTAGCACAGCCAAAAGATTAATATCAAAAAAATCTATTTTTAACACGAAGCATAAGATAATCTGTCTTCAGCTGTAGAATATTTTAAAATACATTATTGTAAAATTACAGGGCCTGGTTATCTATCAAGTTTCTAAGAAGAGCTTTCTGTAAATCTTATCATATTTAGCTGATAAATAGATTAAGTTTTGCATAAAATAACCTCCTTGTTAAACTGTGAAGATTTCAATGAGATTAAATACTCCTTATGAAAAATACGTTAAAAATTTGACTGTCCTTGTACTTGGTTGGCTGTGCTCTGTATTTAGGAAGAATGGTGTTAAAAGTTCCCTAACTTGTAAAAATATATCCCATCAAATGTATCTAGATACGACTGCCTCTTCTTGTACACCCGTCATTAATATCTGGATCTGTAAAAGATGCTACTTTTTAACTCATGTAATTGATATTTTGTCACAAACTCATTAACTGTAAAGCTTTCCAGAAGTGGTTTTGAGGTGCAAGTCCATGGCCATTTGTCAATATTGAAGATTCCTGATGCTTTCATAAAGACAACTGTCACAACACTTAGGAGAAGTTAACAGAAAGGGATCAGGAATAAATGTTTTGTGTTTTTTTTCTCATCTGTGTATTGGGGTGCTAAAATTGATAATGAGTGTGAATGCTTGATATCATATGTTTTTTGACATTAAAAGAAAGCCTGAAGACTGGCTTGCCCACATTTCCACTTGAGGAAGTATGTATGAAAAAATTTTTGAATAATAGTTGGAGTGACTGACATAAAATTAGATCAATTGCAATACTGTTGACATTGATTGAGAGGTGTTAAGTGAGGGATGGAGAAAAACCATATTTGATCAAGATTAATCCTTTTTCCGCCAATGCTCCTGAGACTTGAATAATAATAATAATTTTTTTTTCCTGTAAAACTGTATACAGAAGATTGAAGAGCCAAATCATGACTTACTGAAGTCCATACAAATTCTGGACACAAGGATCTTTGAAGATTGCACAAAAGTCTTTAAAGACTTTTAAAATTTATAGCTGTACATCTTTATTTCGGCTGAAACATCACTGCAATCTAAGATGCTGAAACCATTTAGCATTATGGATTCATAGTTTTGTCTTAAAATCCCCTTTTCTCATGCCCCTGGGAAAACTGAAGTGGAAAGTAAAATTATAAATGCTTTGAAATGATCCGTGTGTTTAAGTGGAAACCCACCCACAGTTTTCCCAGAGTGCAGGTCACTGAATCCTAATGCTTCTCTTAAAGAGAAGGGAACTTCAAAAACTGCCAAAGCTACAGCTGAGAATCTGAGTGGGAAATGAAGTTGCTTCCTGTGTTCACTCAGTGCTGATGAAATTAAGTCTCTTTTATTTGACGTGTAGTTGAAAAGTTCCAAATACAGAGCTAATGTTTGAAGTTATCTCAAACCAGATTTGGTTGCAGGGTTTTTCTGCAACAGCCACAGAGTCACATGGAACTCCTTATGTAAGTCTTGGATAACATGTACCACCTCCAGCTCCTGAAAAAAAAATAAAAATCCCTCTTTTTAGTCATGTACCACCTCTTTATCTTTTGATCTCAGTCTTACTGTTACATATAGCAGAAAGTGTACATTAACCTTGGTAATAAAACCAGACTCTTTTTTCTTTTTGCATTATGAAAATAAGACAGTTTTTGCTGACTTGCATGAAAATGCTCATATGCTGCAGTTATCAGCATTATTCCCTTTCAACAAATATCTAATTAAACTTGTGGTAAGTCAGTCTTAAAGAGGGTTTTGCCTCTGTGCTGGTGGAATTGCTGACAGCTGGAAATCCCAGATCTGTCCACTGCTCTTACAAAGGTGCTTCCCCTTCTTAGCTGCTGCCCGGTGCTCTGTTGGAGCGCGCTGGATTTCCCACACGTGAGCAGTGTGTGCACAGCTCACAAACAGCACTGATGGAGGCTCCAGAGCTGCTGGGTGTGTGCCCAGAGTGCACAGCTCCCACTCCTGGGGGTAAATCAGGGGCTGCACAGCTCCCTCGGAGTTTCACGATACTCCTCTGTTCCAGGCACGACACAACCAGGCAGGAAAAGGCCTCTTTTGCCAGTACCAGATTTCTATCAAAGAAGACACTGGCTGATGCTAGCAGATTATAGCAATTATGCATCCTCAGAAGATAATGGTCCATTATAAACCGTGGGGTTTCTGGACCCTTGCTGTCAGAGAGTTACTCAGCATTAAACCCCAATCTGTTTGCTTCCACTGGGATTTTGCAAGGGTTGGAACTGCTGCTCTGCTAAGACCAGGCTCCCAGAAAGTTTCTGTTAGTTTCATGTCTGTAATGCCAACAGTGGGGATTTTATGAGTACCTTGAGTCCAGATAAATTAATATTTTAATTAAAAATCCACAATGACTTTGAAAGGGCCCTTGTTTAATTTAAGTTTAGCTTTAACCACTAATTTGACTGTGACAATGTTGCCAATCTGCCCTATCAAACTTTCCTTTTTAACAGCCAGCTGACCCAACTGGAATAGCTGGAATATGGAAATTCAGGCATAGAGAGCATCAGTTGCAAGTAATTAGACATTGTTGCTTCCATGCTAAAAAATGGATTCGCATCCCTCTTGTGGTGTTTGTCTGGGATGATAAAATGAGCTGTCCAAATGATCAACAAACATTCATGTGATTCTTTAAACTGGGTGAACCAAATGAAAGCATTTCATAAAGTCCAAGATGGGGAGGGAGCTTCTGCACATAAATTGCAAAGTCCATATGTGGATTATATTGTTGCAGTAACTGAAGCGTTACTTCAGTTTCTACCTGTTGGGGATTATCCTCCAATACTCTGAAGCCTTACACTGAAGTGTAGTGATGGATGCTTCTTTAGTAAGGGGAAAGCTGCACACTGGAATCCAAACTGCTGGGTAACTCAGCCCAAACTCTTACCAGTGGAGTGAAATGGCTTATTATAATGCTGTTTACTTCCAGTTTTTGCTTGACTGTTCTTTGAACTTTGTTTCCAAAAAGGATGAAGCAATCTGCACTACATTTTTTTTGTATTTCCTTATTCTGGGATTGTACATTGAATGTCAAGGATTGAGCAGTCTAAATTAATATGGAAGAGAAATTAAGAGGGTTTTTTAAATTATTTTTTTAACCTAAATACTGATAATCTTGAAATTCAGAGCAGTAAATTGAATTTGTGGAGTGAGCAATGTTATTTCTGTTAAAGGCACAGAAATCTCAGATTCAGGCTTCTGGGTGACATGCTGGTAAACATGCTTGTTAGGAGATGGGAAAGATGTCTCCCTCTGAAAACAAAAAATGAATCCAGCTGCTTTCTAGACTAGCTAGAGCATTCCGTGTAACCTGGGCTCACTTCTACTAATTCTTTTTCTTCTTAATGCTGAAGTGTCTATAAACTTGTACAAAGATAGATGTAAAGACAGGTTATCAAACTTCTAAATCAGGACAAAGCTTTGTCTGCAGAATCTGTTCTGCTCCTCTGTGAACACAAGCAGAATAAGGGAAGAGCCCATCACAAGAAGCCACTGTTTACATTTTAAAAGTTTTTGTTTAAAAAATAGAATGCTTCTGTTTATTGTAGTTCTTCTGAACTCTCTTGGTTTTGCTGTTCTGTGAGGTTTTTTTGTTAAGCTCAAATTCCACTGACATTTTTGCTTCCAGTTGATTTGTTTATAACTCCTTCCTCTGCTGTGAATGAGACCACAAATTAAACATTGGCTTGCAGTATTAATACTTTATTGTTAATTGCCTTGACTTGGTCCCTTGCAGTGCAAAATTAATGTCTGTGCCTTCTCCTTCTGCAGTCTTAATAGCAGCACGGGGAGGTTTAATCCAAACTGGAGCAGCATTGTTCCCAGAAAGCCGCTGGAGCAGCGGTGTCTGACTGGGGATCTGGGAAGGGCGCAGAGGGAAAGGGCTCCTTGGGGAGGGGCAGGAGGGCTTTGCTCTGGTTCATAAAGAGCAGCTGCGCTCCAGAGGTGGTCCCTGCACCGTGCCAGGCGCTGTTCTCCCCCCTGGCCTTGCGGGGAAGCGGTGCGAGGAGCGGCGGGCACAGCCGGGCTGGGGCGGGAGAGCCGCCGGGGCAGCGCAGGGCGGTGACTCCATCCAGCTCACCGCCCGGGATGGGGCCGTGGCTGGGGGCCTTCCTGGGCAGCATCAGCGCTGGAACTGCCCTTCCTGGAGCGCAGGGCGAGCTGGCTGGCAGCTTCCCTCGGCAGCATGAGCGCTGGAAGTGCCGTTCCTGGGGCGCGGGGCCAGCTGGCTGCCCCGCTCCTGCGGGCGGAGACTCCTCGGGCCGCAGCTTCTCCACAGCGTGGAGCAGCCCAGTGGGGCTTCGGGAGCTGCTGCGTTTTGTTGTTCTTGCTGTAATGCTCTGTGAGGAGTACATGATCACGCACTATAACACATACAACCAAGAGAATATTTTTAACAGTATACTGGCATGGAGTGCTAACTTAGAGAAATGTGGTTTCTGTAATCCTAGTTAATGGTTACAAACCAAATTAAGTCTAAATATTTGAGGAAATTAGCCTGCAAAACTGGATGCGAAGGAATGAACACATACCAAATTGTTCTGATGAACAGAAATTACCTTCTAAAGTAATGTGAACTTGGGATGACTTTTTGCTCTTTGTGTAATGAGGGGAAAATGGTTCATTTTTGCTCTTTAACAGATGCTGCCTTTGAATTGTAACAAGAAGGGGGGAGACAGATAATGATTTCCAGTGAAGTCTAATTTCTTAAAAGGCACAATTAAGCTTTGAGATAAATGATTTAGCTTTTAAAACACTGAGAGTAAAGGAATTAAACTCAATTCTCACCCACTGCCTGTAGGGTAGCTTTTTGATTTCTATAACAGGGAGCATTGTGATTTGAAAAAAATTAATTTTTATGGTTGTGTTCTGTCTCTGAAACCACACATGTGCAGTGACAGCTATTTTGCATCTATTTTAGGGCAGGTTATCTTATTTGATTCTTCTGAGAAGCGAAGCAGGTTGCTATAGCTACTGAGCTGTGGCTCTGCTGCAGTTTTTTCATCAGTTTCTATATGTAATTGTTAAATAAGTTTGGTACAAGGCCGATGATATTCTGCTGTTGATTGCCCTTGGAGATGTTTGTTAATTTTTTTATTTAATTCCAGCAGGTATACGGAATCATGTATATACTGTTTATGTACGTATTTAGCGATGATGTAATGAAAAATGCACGTACAGGTTTTCCAAACCAGCATTTGCCTCAGAAGGCTCCTGCATCCCTCTGGTTCCTCCTGTGGTTGGGTGTGGGTTGTGGTCTCTGTACACAGTCCTGCAGGGTGAGGTGCTGCTGAACGGGATGGCCGTGAGGGCCACGTGCTGAAACTCTGTTCTTCCAAATGGTCTTTTCTTTCTGGTGTGCTACATCTGAAACAAACGCACAGGCAAAGGAACTACTGCTGACAATGCACTGCAGCTATTAGGTGCAGGTTTTTAACATGTGTAAAGAGCCGTTGAGAACAAAATTAGCGTGTCCTCTAATTTGTAAAGGCTGCCACCCGTTCTTGACCCTGCCTGCAGCACTTGGTGATTCTTTGTTCCGTGGTCCAGTGGTTACACTGGCTGTACCTATACCAGGCAGCTACTAAAAATGTACTGTTGGTTTTGTCATGGTGTGGGTTTGGGTATTTTCTTTTTTTCCGCCAAAATCCACCAGAGGTCTGAGTCCTGCATGATCCTTGTGCTGGGGTTGTTGAGGCTTTATGTGTAGTTTTTCAGCCGTCCTGGAGTGTGGTAGTTGGTGAAGTTCATCTGCAGAAGCAAAAGCTTTAGTGCAAACCTACTGCAAGGAGGCCATAGTGGTGTAAATTAGCTGTTAATGGCTTCTTGTCGGGCAGCAGTCAGACGGGAAGGGAAAATACCCTGTAAAGCCGGCATATAAAATATGAGCTGGACATTCAGGGATTGAAGAGTACAGTGAAATTTTCAAGCTGCTGATGTTGATTAGTACTCCAGTGCTTGTTGAGTACCTCGAGTACCATACAGAACAGGAGGCACCTTTGAATTGGGCATTTTAGTGAGTTCCAGAACCTGTGTATTTGTATTTTTAGATGCTTTATGAATCCTGTATTGAGAATGTCTGACAAATTCTCTGGTAGCAGTGGTGGATTTAGTAGCCACTTGCTGAAGCTGAGTGCCTGGGATGGAGTGCTTCCAAGCCACTTGGGACAGTGTAAATTTATTCTTTACACAGATTTTATTCAATTAAGATTAGTGTCCTATTTAGGCTGCAGTAGCTAATTCTGTTACTGAATAATTTATTCTGGAGCTCGTAACTTTTAGAGAATGCTGTACATGCAGCTGTTGTGATCCTGTTGGATAACACTAGGTATTCTGAGAATAGGGAGAAACTGTGTTGTATCCTGGAGGTTGATAGGACAGACTTCTTCAAAGATGGACTTAAAGACACATTCATAATAATTAAATTGGTGTTATCTTTTTAGCACAATCAGTCCACTCACTGTTGTGGAGAAAAATCCGTATTTCAGGGAAATCCCTTGCTCTGGACTTCCCTCTTAGACAGTCTTTCTTTATTTACCCAAGGCCAAGGTGTTCCCAGTCATCTGTGGATGGATGAGCTGTGGATCTGGTGGTGTAGGGCCTCTGCTGCAAAGTGCTGAGCTGCATTTATGTCTTCTATGTTCAGTGTCCTCTATTTCTGTTCAAGTAGTAACCACAATTTTAGAGAACTCCTACCATTTCTGCAGGTACACAGATTTAACCTCTCAGGACATTACTACTGGCAGACAGCTCTTAAGGTAAGCAGCTATCATCCCTATGAGGCTTTGGATTACTTCTGTATTTATTCTCAATTTTTTGTTGTTGCTTTCCTGCAGATCCTAAGATAGAATTATGCGTGTAATCTGGGAAGAGAACAAATGAATACAAATCCTGGTGACCTAAGAGATTTCTGATAAATGGTAATTGTGAAAATATCTTTTCTGGTAGTCACCTCTCTTGATTCCTGGCTGCAGTATTTGGTTTAAGATGAGTAATCCTGCAAAAGTTCTAAAGATATATACCCTTATTTTGGTTTTTAAATAACCGATTGTCTGATCATTTAGTAAAATATACTGGTGTGTAAGATGGTCTCACTGAACTGTTTATGAACAGGAGAAATGTGTCATGGCTGTATTGTGTCTAAATCTGTGCATACATTAATTTAAAATAGTTACACAGACAAATTCCCATCTCAAAATCTGAAGTACTTTAACCACTAAATTTTAAATGAGTTCAAATTATACTACTCTAATGAGTTGCACCAATATCTTTAAAAATAGTATGGACATTTGCATGCATGCATAATCACTTAAGGTGCTTATTCTGTAATTTACTGAGACCTATGACGTGAGAATTCTTGGTTTATAAAAATCCAACCTTTAATGGCAACTGTAAAAAATAATTGTGATTAAAGTTTAATCACCATATAAAATGCAGATATGTTTAAAACCTTACTTCACTTTCTAACCAATAGGTGGTGTAGAATTTACCAGAGTGCTGCTGGTACATTACATTACTAGCATTGCAGGAACCTAGTAATTTCATAGTAAGAATTAATTGGGCCAATCAATATTTTATTGTCAGGAATTGACAGGAGGTACTGAATCAATTCCTGAATTTTTTTACTTTTATCCTTTTTTTAAAAAAAAAAAAAGTCCCTATAATATATAAAGTATCCAGAGCAGTCACTGATTTACAGCTGAAGTGCAAGCAGCCTTGGGAGAAACACAGAAGCTGTTTAACAGCAGGACTGCTCTGGAGCTTGGGGCAGGAAACAAGGATGCTCCTTCCAGCTGGAACTACTGGAGGTGTAACATGCTGGTGAAGCCTGTTGTGTGATTCCTCAGTTGGCTGATCTGACTATCAAAGAAGAGGCTGCTGCTTGTTCCAGCTAAAAGAATTGCTCATTTAGCTCAGCTGAACCAATGCTGGTGCTTTGATGCTGAAGATTAAAGTTCAGTGCCCACTGGCAGTCATTGGGGGTTGACTGGCTTGCAGTATATGACATTGTTGCTATATAATTATCTGTGCTGGGATTTGTTTGTGACATTAGGCTTGATACAGCTTCTGTTTCAAAGTCTGCTGTGGGTTCACTGGCTGTAAGCTTGCATTTCATATGAATTGCTGATTATTACCTTATCCCTCACTTGCATTTAGAAGAAGCTGTTTCACAGAATGAGGAGTTACTTTTCTAGTGCAGGGTAAATTTGCAGCTCTTGCTCATATAGACACATAAGAATTATTTCACTTGGTCATATACTCATTTGAATACCAAAAAATTGTGCTTACCTGCTCTTTAAGTGGTTGAATACTGTAGTTAGAAAGTAGATAAATAGACAGAGGTGTATGATGCACCTCTGTCACTGTACTAACAGCAACAGCCAATTCTCAGTTAAAAAATGCATACTTATCTTTCCAGTGTCGTTCCCTTCCTCTGTTTTATGCAGAAGTGCATAAAAAGTCCCAGGTTGATTTTAAAGTTACAGTGTTGAAACGAGAGACAGACATGAATTCTGCAAATAATCCTCACAGAGCTTCTCTGCCAGTAACCCAGAGTCTTCTGCAGGAGTGGAAAAATCTCTTATTCACTTGTCTTCCTGATCCTATCAGTGACAGTTGTGCATAGATGGATGCTGGTATCAGTAGTGGAAACCTGTATCTTTGCTTCATCTCCGGTCAGGTAATGCTGCCTGAAGTATTAACTCTGCTGCAATCACTTAACAAGACAGTTTCTGCATTCTTGCTTTTTGTAGATCACAAGTTGTTCATATTTGGATCCTCTGGAATGAAAATAATCTTCTAAGTTTAAGAACATTATCATTCACTGAAGTTATCTTACTTCCCATTATGTTTTAACTTTTGAACTTTTCCTCCATGCCATTTTGGGCATAAATTTTGAGGTGGTTTCTCCATGTGTTAACCCCTTACATCCATGCAGAGTACCCTTGGAACATGCATATTCAGAACCACTCTGGAGGGCCAAGCCTCTGCTTTGTTCTGCTTGTCAGAATGGCTTGTTATTTTCCTGCATTTCCAGTAGAGCTTGAAATTAGTCAGATACTGATGTTCCACTGAAACAAGCATGGGAGTCAAAATTAACATGGCTTTTATTTGTAGCTTGTTTTGTGCATGGTGATAATCTGCAACATTAGAAGCACAGTGCTTGCTGCACTGCCTTCCTCTGGCACCTTAGGCTGGTTCATGGCAAAGCCAGCTGGGTGGCACTGCTGCCTGGCTGGAATGTTTGCAGGCAAGTTCAGTGTGGCACAGAGCCTTGCACAGTTATGGTTGTGTGGCTTCCAGGTGGCTTGAGGACGGGCAGAGGCTGCCCTCCAGAACACACTGATGTGGGTGCAGAGAGGATGCAAAGGATCCTTACCCTCTCTCTGTGTTTAGAACTGCTCTGTATTAGTATCTCAGAGGTAAATGTAAGCCTGGGTTTTAGGAGAGGAAAAAATTTGGAAGGGGGAAAGTTCAAAGCTTTTGATTAGAATTTCCTGCCAGTGTCTTACTGAAAATGGAAGCACAAGTCTGCTTTTTTATCACTCTCACCAACCTGTAGTTGACTCCTTCACTCCTACACATACATCAGTTGTCTACCTTGCCCCTCACAACTGCAGGATCATACTTGCAGACATCATATATTGGAATATTGAGCCAGTGCTTTCACTGTCACTGATTGTACCCTAGAAATGCAGGTGTAATTCTTCATAATGTCCTGGTGCTTCAGTGTTAGAATGTGATGGATGAGAGATGTTTTTGCATCTGGCAACTGCGTGTATTAGTGTTTGCATGAATAGGGTGGTTGCAAGTAGTGACTGGGCAGTAAATGTTTCATACTTTGAAGGGATCATCCCTGGGGAGTTTTGGATTGAAGATCTGGTACTTGGGAGAAGTTGAAGCAGATCTACTGAAAAACGGAGCGGGTTTAGCAAGAATAAAATAATCCCTACAAATCTGTGGTCTTTATTTTCCACTTTTGGCCATAGTTCTGTTTTTCAAATACCTGGTGATTCATTGCTACTAATTGCAGAGTTCTACCTGTGTGCACAGACACCTCCACTGTGTCTTGGGTCAAATACTCATTCTGAAGTTCACACATGAAAATGAGTGATTTCAGAGAATTAAGTGTAAGCTGAGCAGTGACCATTGTGTTGGCTACAGATTGGATTTAATAGGCGGTGGTTTGTTGTTTTATTGGTGTGACACTGCTGCCAGTGAGATCTGGTACTTCATGTGGCTGTAGTACACTTTCAGTGACTCTTATTGATTTTTTTTTTCTCTTTTTTTCCCTTCTAACTCAGGGCCTTGTTACGGTAAAAGCTGACATGCAAAAAAAAAAATGATAGCAAAAGATAATTGTTTTTATGCCTGTTTGAAATAGTTGCCTATGTCCAGCAATAATGATACACCGAGGAACAAATCACAACCTGGTCAGATCAGTACCAGAGTTTTTCTCCTAATGAAAAGAGTATATTCTTGCAGCACAGTCGGTTGCTGCCTCCAAGAAAAGCTGGAAAGCACTGCTTGTCCCTCAGAAGCCTTTCCCTGCTGACATGGTTTTGATGAGTGTGTGAAGGGAATACCATCTGCCTTGGGGATGGTAGAGGGAGCTGTGTAACACAGGGCTCCCAGGGGATTACAAAGCTGTAGGACATTCAGAAGTGCTGAGGAGAGAGGAAAGAAGGGCAAAGGCAGTCTCTTCTGCTGAGAAGCAGGCTTCTGAAGCAAGGTGTGGGTGCCATTTCTCCTGTGTTTTTGTATTGTCTCAGTACACCCAGCTCCTTCCTCTCAGGAGTTTTACCAAGCTGCCTTTTTCCTGTCCCCATAAATCATCAGGGACATGATGGAGCATCCTTTATAGCCTCTGCAGACTTAACTGTAATTTAGATCACTGCGCCAGTGTGCTAATGGGCTGCTTTCTCCTGTTCTCATGTGCACACTCTGTAGGTGTCCTTACTTTCAGTCCTCATGAGTTTCATGATTCTACAGCCTCAGAGGCAAATGGTTGAAAGGGCTCTCACAGGAGATGCCTTGGCTTAGAAATGCCACACATTTTCCTGATGAATTGATCTCTCCCATCGATTGTAGGACTGATCTTCTTGGCTGAGCCTACTGATCATTCAGACCTCACGGGATCTCTGTTGGGCTTACTCAGTTTCCTCTGGGGTAATTTAAAAAGGAATTTCACCTCCATTTGGTGTACTGCTGTTCCACTTGTCCTACAACATCACAACTTTTTGAATGTTCAAAAGAAAATTCAATTTTAACAGAAAATTGTAAAACTGGAAAAGAACAAATCAGACAAATTCTGTAGCTAATGTACACTCAAGCACAAGTGTTGTGGAATAACTAACGCTGTTAATGCTGGAAATCATATCTGTAATGTGGTATAACAAAACCCTTTTCATGGACCACGTTGCTTTATCTACTGGTCAGGAGGTCACAGACTATAAATCCCCCTGTTTGTGTAGGGCTGAAATGGGCAGGTAGAAATGGAAGTGGTTGTGTTTGGGAGCATTGAAGAACTGCCTGAAAGCCTGAAGTCACTCCAGGGCTGACAGAAGGATGTGAAATAGTGAAGCGTTCGGGGGACATTGGGCAGTGAGGTGCTGTTAGAACAGTTCCCATCCATCCCATGGAGGGAGAATGGGTTGATAGAGGAGCTCAGAAAGCCAGTGTCACACCTGTGGGTAGCTACACCCGTGCCATCGAGACCTACAGCCAAATCAAAACAAGAGCAACACACGTTCAGCCTTCACCTCTCATGCTCTAGAAGGTGAAAGCAACAGCAAGAGCAAACATCTTCATTTTACATCACAGTTAAGAGTAAAGTTCAACTTTTAACCTTTAAATTTTCTTGTTTCATTACAATATGTCTTAAAACAGACTTAATAAAACCTCAGTTCCCATTATTATCTCTTCAGAGATGTCACAGTGTATCCCAGCTGCAGAGGAAGTTCTGCATAGCATTAATTATGCACTGAAAATACAAAGAAAGCACTTGACATTTTTCCCAGATCCATATTGTGTTGTTTTACTGGTTTTAGGTTTGGGATTTTTTTTTTGCATTCTCTTTATTGATTCAAAAAAAGGGCTTTGCAGACCTGTTCTAGAACTTGCTTTAGATTTATAGGATTTTCCCTCACTGATACATAATGATCAAGGAAAATGGTTATTTTACTCTCCCTGAAGACTGTTTAGAGCTATATCTGGAAGCCTGTAGCTAAACATGACTAATGAGATCATTGGCAATTACTTCCTGTGTTGCGTTTCCTGGAAACAACACAAACAGAAACATTTTGTTTGTCCATTGGTTGCATTATTATTAAATCAGTAAATCACACCTGCTGATCTTGTTGAGTCCCTTCCAAGTCAGCAGATTCTGGGATTCTACGCACATTACCATTTCACAGGATGGTCAGAAGAGTTTGATTTTGTAGCACACTCGGGAGCAAATTACATTTGGGGTCTGGTGCATACACAAAGCTTTATTGCTGTTCATGGCTTACTTACTGTTCGTTCTTTCAGGGCAATAATAAGTAAGAATTTAACTGCAAGAAGCTACATGGTTTTTCTGTTTAGCCTGGGGATACTGACAGAAGCAGCAGCAGCAAAATGGGACTTCTTGATTTATTTTCAAATTTTATTTCTGGAGTCACAACAAAATGATTATAATCAATGAATGAAGTTGTTCTTTTAGGTGTTCTGTAACGAATAAAGAACAAAGGTTTTCAAAGAAATAAGAGGGAACCTTTTAAGAATTCTCAGCTTCTCCTAAAAACGCAAGCCTGCTCACACTTCCACATAAATTGCTCTCTTGAGCAAATCAAGAGCCCCTAAGTGAGAGCCTGTGGAGCTTCCACAGCAGCAGCATCTTTGATGCAGTTTGTCTGAGAAGTTGGCAGCATATCCTTTGTCTCAGTGATGTGGGTCCTAGTGAGTCCAGAGAGAGAGAGAGAAGATCCTTTGTTGCCTCTTAATGCTGGGATTATTTTGAGTAGTCATCTCTGATCTCTCTGTTGGTCTTGATCTCCATCCCTTGTTCTACAGGCAGCAGTAGCCATGAGGGGATTGTGCTGTGGCCAGTGTGGAGCAGGATTCATTCTAGGTGGAATTTCCATACAGAAACGTGATGAAAGGGTGGCAGTGGAAATGAAACCAGATTGTGTTATTTGAGCACTGTAATTGCAACAGTATTTTGAAAATACTTTGAGACTTGTAAACAGATTTAATTTAATTATATGTTGGCCTGCCAGTTAAAAGTACAGGAAGGACTCTCCCAGTGCGATGTACTGTGTTTGCTGTCACTCTTGCAGAAAGGTAAGTTAATTTGGAATGATCAGCTTGGACTTCATGCAGCCTGGACTTGGAATTAACAATGCTGAAACTGCTTATTAGTCTCATTTTGCCTTTACATATCTGGCCTTAAAGCTTCACAACAGCACATGCTGTATATTGGAAAGCAGGGGGAGCTCTTTCTGTCTGCTGCATTTAAAGAGATCAGTATTTGTGCTAGATCAGAGTAAAAATGTTCCCCATCTCCTGATAAAGCTGTAATTGGTAGAGGGTACCAGCTCCTTTCCATGAAGATACATTGCTCTGAGATTATCCCATGATTAGTAACTTGGCTTTGTAGGTGGTTTAGAACATGGAGTCAGCCTTTAAGACTGCCTCTCCTGTTCTGTGCTCTGATTCCACTGGGTAGCTGTAAATGTGTTTGCAGGCCGATCAGTAGGGTGCAGGAGCGGGTCTGATGTGGGGTGGAGACTGTGTGTGAATGTATGCTGGGATGGGAGGGATACAGTCAAAGTGCACCAGAGTTTTTACACCAAACCCTTCATGATAGTAGTCACGCTAAAATCTCTAAACCAAAACCTCCTGAAGGGGTGAGGGGCTGTAATTTCCACTGACTTCAAAGGAATTGCTAATGCCCAATTTCTGTCAGCATTTGACCTCCTGAAAATTCAGAGGAATAAAGCCTCAAGGTGTGAGTCCTTTCTGAAGGCTTTAGGGACCAGAGTGTGTTTTGTCTTAAAATCTCTGAATAATATATGTTGGAAGTGACTTTTGGAGGTCATCAGGTCCCAACCCTTCTTCAAAGCAATGTCTTGAAACCTTTTATGACATCCTTGTAAGACTGGGCATGAGTGCGTGAGTGGTTTGAATCTCTGTCAGGTTTCAGTCAGTCATAAACCATTAACTGTAACCCTTTTGGCTGGAGCTAAACAGTGAGAAAAACCCCATCTTCACATACTGAGCCCTCACATTCTCTGGGGCTGATATAAAATGCTGACTTAAATACATTCAGCCTTGAAATGTAACAGTAATAGTTGGTAGGATCGTTCCTGTGGGGTAAGTTGGGGGTTCCTCCCATTGCAAATTGACCAGGCTGAGGGCTATTAAATGTGTCCACTCTTATAGGATATGTTATTTCTGATAATCTGTGGCCAACCTAAAGCCTTAAATCCAGCAGTTCAGTTTTAGGAAGGTGTGCTGGCCTGCATTGGTAGTGTCAGAGGTGCTTAAGTCAGGCATTTGATTGCCCTTGCCCTGTTCCGTGCAGGGAGAGCCATCTCTTGTAGGGTGCCACAGCTCACACACACACAGCAAAGGCAGCTAATGATACTTTCAGATCGTTATCTTTGCTTAGCATTACTGTCACTCTGCTGTTTGTAAGGCACAGGTCAGATAGGCAGTCCTGTATATGCTCATTCAGATTCTGGAACTGATGGATAATGCATCTGTTTCCTCTAAATTGGCCTGCTAAGATGAGAATGTGAGCAGCTAAATAACTGGAGTCAAGAATAAATGCTTAGCCCTTGCTTGGGTAATCAATCTCGCAGACTCAATAGGAGGCATGGTACGGAAATAGCAGAAAAGAGAATCTGAAAAGATGTGGGATGATTTCTTTAGCGTAAATGTGGTTTCATGTCACTTTATTTCCATGACTCACTATATCTAATATAAACAATGAAAGAAGAGAACTGGCTTTCTGAGGGTGGAATCAAATATGAATAAATTTAACATTTAAGCTGCAGAGAGCTCTAGTAGAACTTTTTTGAGTTACGTCTGACACTTACTGTGTTATTAGTGGCTGAAAAATAAATGTTTCAGCCTTTTTATTCAGCAATGGTGGCAAAAAAAAAAAAAAAAAAAAAAAAAAAAGTGTAGTTTTAACCCTTTATCCCACTGCTGTACATAGTTCTCCTTTAATGCTGTTCTTTGGGAAAGCTAAGCATCTCTTGGAACAAGTAATAAATGTAAACTATCTCCCCAGGTAGACGTAGTAACAGAAGCAAGAGAGAGAATCGAGGAGTAAGCAATAAAAACCAGGAGTAAGCAGCTTTATTTTAGAACTACAATCAAGACATGTTTACCACTGGTGTGGTGCTTTATCCTCACATCTTTCGAGCTGCCTTCCTGAAACTGAGGAATTTTGCATTAAGCACATCACCCTGCTTGTTTGGTGACTCTGTTGTGACAGTGCCTGCAGGCCCCAATTGGGACTAGGACCATACTGTGCTTGGCACAGTACAAATGAGGAAAATTAAATCAGTCCTTTCCCAAGAAACTCACTAAAGAAGAACCTAGCTGTGGTTAAGTCTCTGTGGATGCATACTAAATTTGAGAAAGTCAGCTTCTGTTATAAAGAATATAAAATACAAAATATTCCTCTTTCTGTTTTGCAGTAGTTTTTGTATGTATCAGTGTCTGATAGAGGACAGCAGAGCAATCTGGTAGAGAATACCCACGTACACAACCTGCTTGTTTTATTTGTCTTGCATTGTGACTGTACTTAGATTAGTTTTTATTTATCAGGCCCATACTGCAGGCAGCTCTGTGAAGGTGTGTTTTGTAGGTTTATCTGATGGGCATGGCGGGGCAGGCACATCAGTGTTTTTTCTTGTTTCTCTCATATCCCCAGCATTTGGTGGGAGAGGGCTTTGCAACTGGAGCATTTTCTAACTGCAGGACTCCATCATTGCAGGATTATTTTTTTCCAAGTAATTCCTCTTTACATTCTGCTCTGAAATCCCACTGGGTGCCTGCTCAGCAGTGCTTTAACTTGTGAATATTGAAACCAGCAGGTATGGTGAGAATGGAATATTATAAACAGCAGAAGAGACACTTGGTGTGGCATATAATATCTGGCTCTCTCTATGCTGCACTGGAGACAAAAGCTGTGTGAGAGTCACTTAGGGTACAGCTGTTTATGGACCAGTGACGTGGACTTAAGAGTATATGAAACTCTGAAACAGGAGAGTGGTGCTGGGTGCTGGAAGAAGGGGGAAACATAAAGACATCTCTGCATTGATAACTCAGCCTTTAAGATAATTTTCTAAATCAAAAAAAAAAATCTGCTTGGCTAAACTGTAAGATGAAAGACATTCATCCAAAAGGTAGACATTTATGGGTAAAGCATCTTATTTTAGTGCCTGTCTGCTGTACAGTGTGGGGATCATTATGGTAAATGCTTATCCTTTTAGATTAAGTTGTTGGCTGTGATACAATTGGAATTAGTTACGTGCAAAGGTTTTTGTAACCAAGTGTGACTTCCAGCAGAAAAAGAAAAATGCAAGAGAAACTGCATAAGCATATAAAGTAGGTTTGTGTAGGTCAGAGAAGCAGAAAGAGGAGTGATTTGGGGCTAAAATATGATAGTTCCATGTCAAATCCCTGAATTAATGCTTTCCTGGCAAGCAGGCGTGTGGGCATCTGTAGGGGTGTTTGAGAAAAGTGAAATAGATTACAGTCCTGAAAGGGGATTCTTGAGCAAGGTGTTTTTCTTTTTCTTGGATGGGAGAAATAGCTGAGTAGTTACTTTCCTACAAAGTCAAAAGAGGCCACCTTTGACATAAGGTCTCTATGGGGAGCAGTACAGAATGTGAAAGAGAAAATAATAAGGGAATGTTTTTTGAGGGGTCCGTTTCTTTCTCTTATGGGGGCTGTTGAAATGGAAAACCTCCCTGAGCACAGCAAAAAGCAAATGCAACTTAATTATGTTACTGATACTCTTCTGAAATGCCTTTCTTAGTTGTCTAAAAAACAGGAAAAGAAATGCTAATTCTGCAGTATGATTGTTTCCTTGCTATGCTTAATTTCTTTGTCTGTTTAATTCTCTCTTAAGCTTAAAATAGCTTTCTGGTGCTTGCTTTGCTGGCCTCTTGTGCTTTATTTACTTTTGAATTGATTTTCAAGCTTTCACTCACTTCCTTTTGGCACAAAGATCTGTAGGGATAAGGGGATTGTATCTCTTCCTCTGTCCTCTGCTGCCGTGCTTCCTCCCTTTCCTCTGTCATGCAACACTGGCCTCATCAGCTGGGATTTTAATACTCCAAATGGAGGAGTTCTGTGATGGGAGTTGGGAAGCAGTACTGTAATACAGTTGGCCTGTATGACTAATCAGTTAGATAAAGAATTTGGGCTGCAGAATAGCAGAGCCTTCATGCTTGATTGATGATAACAGCAGCCAACTGACTTAGTGCCCTCACTGCCAGCATCCCCCACGCTATTAGAGAGGCTTTCTAGCACAGGACAATAGATTTGTCCTCGTAAGCATAATGCTAGGGTTTGTAGCGGATGACATCAAAACCAAAAGGAAAGCAGGTCAAAATGGATGGCTCCCTGATTATACTTGGAAAAGCAGGGGTGGAAGAGTCTGGAACTGCTGTTTGCTCATCCCCTACCTGCACACTTCCTACTAAAGAAGTGGATTAGTCTCTGTACTCAGC
This sequence comes from Sinosuthora webbiana, assembly GCA_013397395.1. Taxonomy (NCBI): domain Eukaryota; kingdom Metazoa; phylum Chordata; class Aves; order Passeriformes; family Sylviidae; genus Sinosuthora; species Sinosuthora webbiana. Next base: position 794,031 of record VXBN01015415.1, on the reverse strand, counting down.
ACAGCGTAAAGAACCTCTGTCATTCCTAATGACCTTTACCACGGAGCTTGTTTTGCCTTGGCAAATCTCCCAGACCATAGGCAGGGCTGATTTCTTTGGCCAGCAGAAGTTATTCTCTTCGAGTCAGGGCTTATGAAACTGCTATTATACATAAGGGTAGGATATATGGAGGGAAATAAAGTGTCCTTTATGGAACCCATAAGAAAGAAGGGAAGGCTACACATGTTTAATATAAATGTATCTTAATTTCTTTTGTCTTACAAGCTCTAAACAGCTCTCAGAAAATCTTATTTGCTGTGAGGTTGGGGTATTTTGTGTCTAGTGATGTGAACCTTCTGCACTATCCACAAAGCCATGGATCATACTGGTTTATTGAAGCTGCAAAGAAGTTGAGGTGGGAAGACTTTTTTTGTTGCAAAGAGAGAGATGAAAGTTTTCCTAGATGAAATCAAAATCTGTTTATGAGTCTCAGGAGAGCAATTCCACTCTCCTGCTTTACAGGAGAAAAAGGAGCCAAGAATATGGATGTTTCTAACACATACACATAGTAATACTTTTTATGGACGCTGTGAGCTTACTGGGTGTCAGGTGTTAGCAGATTGATTGCATTCGGTGTCACTGCAGAAACCAAGCTGTACTTTCTGCTGTTTAAATATCATTGTGACCGCTGTTCTCATTACACATACTGAAACAGAAGCAAAAGGCACCTAAAATAATACCTGTGAACTGGATACTTCATTTAGATTGATGTAGATGCTGTTTGCAGCAGAACTCCACTGAGTTCGTAAACTAATATTTAAGATATTTCTGTAATCAGACTTCAGTTGCTGGCTTGAGATACGTAGATCAATTTATTACCTATACAAAGAAATTGCCTAAACTGTAAATAGCTGGTAATGCTTTCTGCTCAGAATTTGGGCTTTGTGTTTGACTTAGTACCTAAGAGAGAAGTATTGAGCTACAGTACTGATTCTGATTTGAAGTTGAATGCTGAAAATTCATTGTGAAGTTGTTAACAGCAAGGAGCTTCTTTTGTGAAGAACTGAATTAGAAGCTTTCAAATCTTTCAGTACTGACAGACTAAATAACCTCAGCAATTGATGAAGTTTTTATTCTGTCACTGGCTCATCAATAGCTGTCCTTCTTATCTAGGTCCCTTATTCATAACAAAATGATCTTGGTGTAAAAGGGAGTTTAACCTTTCACAATTAGCCTTCACTTCCTGCTTGCCTCATTCCCAGTTGCCCCAGTCTAAGCCACAGAAAGACAATTACAATATTGAATGACAGGAATTTCGAGACAGTTTAGCTGTGGAGGTGAATTTGTTGTTTGTGATGTGGGGACTTGGTGTGGGTGGCAGAGAGCAGGGTACCTGTGGCGGGGCTGACAGCCGGGTGACTCTGCTGATGGGAGCCCTGCCAGGCGTGCAGCCCTGCCTGGTGCCTGCCAGCGGTTACTCATCCTTGGCTGCTTCCCTTCTGCTGCACGTGCCACGGGAGCTTCACATCCAGCTAGCACAGGAATGAAAATGGGGCACCGTGTGTTAACCTGCAGCTGAGTCAAAGAGCATTTTAATGCTGTCATAAAACTGCAAACTCTTATGAAGCTTAAAATATCCCAGATTGCATCTCTTAAGCTGTTATGCTAATGTTCTGTATTTATGTATGTGCATTACCTAAAGGATGCAAAGTTCTCCAATGGAAAATAAAGTCTGCAGTATCTGCTCTGAAGTGCATCTGCACCATGTCTTTATGAGGCTGGAACTGATGAACTTGCCTTATGCTGTGCCTCCCAAACAGATGCCAGAGAGACTCAGTCCAGTTACAGAGATACCATCAGGCTGGTACAGCTCGAGATGTTCTATATTCAGTGCTCGTCCAAGTCCACAGAACTCAGTGGAGTGGCACAGGGGGGAAAATGTCTTAGATTTTGCCTTGCCTGAATGGATTGAGGGTTGTTCTGGATACATGACAACTATGAAGGTGGAATTTGAAGCCATTTTGCCCAGCAGAAGCAATTATGCAATCTACTTAATACCATTTTTTTAATATTTTTCAGGCTAAGTGGCACATTTTCAAGACAGCTCTGAATGGCAGATTTTACTTTACTCTTTTGTGCTTGACCTGGTCTCCTGTGGTCTCCTGGGCCTATAAATCAAACCAGTTGGTGTTCAGCTTTTTTTAAGTTCAATCATACCCAGGCTTTTGGCTCTGATGAGCATTTCAGCCATAGAGCTCTGCACCAGTGGGGAACAGATAAGGCAAGAAACATTCTGTCATTCTCATTTTTCATTGGGGAAAATAACAGGTGGAAAGGATTGTAATCCCCCCAGTGACTTGGGGAAATGGATGGGTGGTACAGAACCAGAGAACAGTCTGGAACAAGAAATCTTCAACTGAAAGGTTAGTGAGTTCTGGTTCTCTGTGGAAAGTAAAGGGGGGAAAGACCAGACGGAGAACAAGAATTGTGCTGGTTGGAAAAAGCAGCAACACTTGAGATGCTCCTAGAGAAGCATTCCTGGAGTTGCCAGTGGCTCTGGGTGTGAGCTGAGTGTCCAGTGTCTGCCAGGAGCCAGTTCTTGTCTGCCGATCTCAGAGCAGCACGTCCCTCTGCAGGAGGGGATTCATTTCCCATTTGTGTTTGCTTGCTGTAATTCCATATGGGGAAATGTGCAAACATGGGCAGTGTCCTTGGGATGGTGCAGAAGGGATGCAGGAGAATGGAAACAGGAGGGACTACAGTGTGCTTGAAGTTGTGTAAGATTTGTTAAGGAACTGTGGTAGGTAGAAGTCATGTCTTTAGAGTTCCTGCACCTGAAGGAAGAAAGTGTAATCTTAAAATACTGCAAAGCAGTTAAACCAATAGAGAAATAAATAATTTTTCCCACTACACTTGAAAGGTGTGTTTCATATCTTACCATTTCCTTTGCACTTTCAGTTTTAGAGTTCTTTAGAAATCTTTGCTTGCATCTCTGCTGAAGTCTCTGCTTTAATCTTCAAAGAAATCTTAGAAACCTCAAAGACATTCCTTTCTGGTTAGTCCCAACACAGGTTGTTCTGCCAATGCATTACATCCTGACTCAAGCCAAAGGTACTGGCTCTGGGTGTTTATCAGAATTCACAGTTGGATTCAAACAGACTTGCACCATTTTGAGCCCTGAAAAGCATTTTATCCCACAGGAGGTTCGGAAGGAGGCAGAATGTTGCTTGGATTTGCCAGGAGAGGGCACGTGTTATCCAGGGCAGGCGATGTCTCCACCCCTGACCTGCTGCTGCCACACACCTCTGGGTAACTAGAGATGGAGCAAATTCAGGCATAGCCCAAGAAAACCCCGGGCATTTCCCCAGTCATTCAGGTAGTTTGCTTGCTCTTACAGGTAACGTTCCTCATGGCAGTTTGCCCCTGAAGTGAAGAGTGACCACCATAAAAAGAAGCCTTAAGATCAGCTGCAAGGGTTTTAATCTTGATCCTGCTTTATCTTAGCAGGGTTCCAGGGAGATGTAATTTCATTTGTGTTGTGTGGGGTTAGTGGCTTGACAGATACAGGAATATTAATATTTCTTAATTATAAGGTGTGCTCAATTGCTAAAAGAGGAGATAATATCGCCTTATGACATTTTTGGGCATAACACAGCCAGCCTACCAAATGAAAAAGGATAAAAACAGTAATTAGCACAGTCAGATGTTTTGAAGCCACAGAGGCAGGTAACAAGATTTCAACATCATTGATTCATCTCTGAGCAGAACCAGAGTACAGGCAGGGAGATCAGCAAAATAACCTGCTGGTGTGTCAATTAAATCTCTCTAGTAAACAATCCAAACAAGTGAAATTCTGCTTCAGGCATTTGCTGCTTCTTTCTGTGGCAGCAGAAATTCACTGCCAGACAATTCTAGTGGTTAAAAAAAAAATCTGGGTGGGTTTTATCTTCAAAGTACTGTCTATCAAATCTGATTTTGCAAGGACAGTTGCATGAAATTTCTGAAGTACCCAAATTTTTAAGAGTCAGAATAAATAGCAAGCAAAGTTTTAAATGACAAGCAAAAATGGAACAGAAGTTCTCAAACAGAGTTTTTACTTTTTGGACCACTATATTTTGAACAGTACTGAAGATGGACATAAATCATTACATGTATTGAAAAAACACAGGTGCAGTGTACCGGTTTCCTTCAGATCCTGAAGACCACCCAGAACAAATTATCAGAAGTTGGTTGCAGACAAAAAAGATAGCTTTAGGAGACCCAGCAGAAGTGCAAAGTACTGAAAATATGAGTGTTTTAGCTTGTAAAAGCTAAACAAAAATAAGAAGTAGTTTTAAGATTACATCACAGTAAAATGGAGGACAAAGAGATCTCTTGACTAAAAGATTCCAGTTCAGAGATCTAAGGGCAAAGCACTGTACTGCACCGTGTTGCAGGGAGTTCAGAGAGCCCTTCCTGTGCTACTCAGGCTGTACTGTGGATGCTCCTGCTGTATTAGAGCACCTGCATTCCTTATCCAGGATGGCAGCCCACATCCCTTCTGTGTGTAACTCTATCCTGCAAAGCACCACTGTGAGTTCATCTCTGCTTTTCCTTGGCACTGTTGGGGGCAGGAGTCCACAGTGCTGGAATAGCTGAAATGTTTAGGGCCAGTCTTACACTTCAGTAGACTCGCGCTGATGTTGAATTTGTTCCAGCTTCTACATACATTTAAATATTGTGCCGTGAAATTTCACAGCCCCCAAGGCGTGGCCTCAGGGCAGTAGCACTCACGGCCAGTTTTCCCAGCTCCAGCAGGGGCTAATGGTGTGGGTACAGGGTGCAATGCTGCATCCATTCCTGCTTCATTATTTGATAGAACATGTTAGCTGTCACAGCTTTGTTCTTCAGAGGAAGTTTTGACACAGCCTGTACATTTATTTATGAATTTGATGTACAAGGGGGAACAGTTCTCTGTGTAACAAGAATCGTCCCTAGTACCTGTTGTCCCGGGCAGTTTGTGTGTTAGTCAAGGGTGAAGAAATTTGAGTCCAGGAGCAGCTGATGGTGAGCGTCTCTGAATAAATTGATATAATAATCTGGATTGAAAACACAGCATGTAGAGTGACGTTTTTAGCTTTGTTCATGTGTTTCTGGATAAAGAGGATTTTTTTAATGATCTGATTTTTTTCCCAGTTGGACTCAGAAGAGCAGTTTAACACTGAGAAGGAATAATGTGAAGGTTATGCAATTTCACAGTAAACGTAAGAATTTAGAGCTATGGCAAGGGAATAAAATTTCAGGGCTGTGACTGGGTAACTAGGTACTAGATACAATTCAAGAAGAACGCTGCACTCAGATTACCTAATTTGGTGTAATTGCTAAGTCTTTAACGAAATGGAAATACAACATGAACAAATATTCACTTGGGCATATTTTTCTCTAAAACCTGAAAAAGTATTTTTGTACCCCTAAAATTGGTTTCCTTTTTTTTCTTTTTAGCTCTGGTTTTCAAGATACAGCTTGACAGTCTTGGTTGCTTTTGTTTTACTCCAGTGTTCTCCCAAATTGGGCTGTATCTGATAAGGACTTCAGTAACTGCGTTGTTGATTGACATGGGTATGGTCTATCACTGCTGCTGTTCCCATCAAACCTTTGTGGGCACAGTGGGCACACACACATGGAAGGGATCATTTTCCTTGAGGCTTACTGTAGATTGTGGCATGAAGGACTGGTGGCCCATCACAGATGGGAAATGCTGTGCCTGCCTTGCTTGCGGGGAGCAACACACCAGACTCTTGTTCACCCATTTGTTCTTTTATTCCTGGTTTCCCAGATTAGGCCCGAGGACTTTCTGCAATCTAAGTCATTTATAGCTAATTCCAGGTGTCTAATTTTACAGCAAATGCTCCGACCTGATCTTTTTCATTTCTGTAATAAGAAAAAAAAATCGTTGGAGGTTCTATAAATTAAAAATAATATTACGTACAATGAAGTGAAACAGCCGAGTTTAAAGTTATGTAAAAACTACATGAAGAAAATCTGTTCCTCTCGTTAAGTGACGTAAGATTTCAGCAGCACCCTTGTAATGTGGAGCATACCCATTAATGTGTGAGAGCCTGTGTGTTGATCTGCCATAGTTAATGTAGAAGTTAAAACCTGCAGCTGCAGTTTGGCTGCCCAGGCACCACTGAAGTCTCTGGGCACTCACATGCACCCAGACTACAGCTAATGAGCACCAAAGTTAATAAATTTTCACAGATACTCAGAAAGTTACTTCAAAAGATGTTTGAACACACCAGTTCTTGTGTGCAGGAAATCGTAACTGCATGTGGAAATATGTACTGTTATCCACAGGTTTGGATTAATGGATTTTTTTGGTTCCTTTTGAGCTTCCCCATTCTTAGGAGTCAGCATAGTGATCAAAGAATCGGGTTTATGAAAGTAAAAAATTCCTTTTAATCCCAGGTTTTGCTGTACATTATCCTTGGATACATCATGGTGTGTCTCCAATAGCAATTACTGGTGCTAACATTACTTCCCTTGGAAAATACATTGAAGTTTCAAGTTGAAAATCTCTATAAATGTAAAATATTCTCTATAAATATAAAATACTTGAATTGTGATGTTAATGGTGGTGTTATCATTAAGCTGCTGATGAATGGAATTAAAAAAATTGTTCTACTTTCTGCATTTTCAACATCTCTTTTTTGCTTGTTTGTGTGACATCAGACAGTATTTTGAGTTTTCTTAGGGATTTGAAACTTCAGAGTTGACTTAGCTGACAGTAGCCTCTGCAGGGTTTGGAGAGGACTGTGACAAATAATTCAATGAGTTAACTTTGCGGATTGTCAGTTTGGAACGTTACAAGATGTCCGATCACTGGTTGTTTTGCTTCTGCCGTGACTGACTGATTTCAGACAAGGATTAAAAGCAGCTGATATAACTCCTGCCTTCAGTCTGATAAAGCTGGAATCTGGAGATGCTGTTTGACCCTGCCAAAGTTTTCTCTGCTATACAGTTTTCTTTCTTCTTTCCTTAACATTTTGGGAGAGGGGCAAATGCCACCCTTTAGACACGTCTAATTGTTACTGCACATTCTTCAAATTCCTCCTCTTAGTGTTTCACACGTGTGGAGTTGGGTGCAGCTGAGAAATGAAGATGTAAAAAGAAATGCTAGAGTTCTCTGTTTGTGGTGTCTCTATTGTATCCAGGTTATATATGCATGTAAATTAGTCTAATTAATTAGATCTACTCGTTTCAACAGCCAGCTCCTGAAACTGAGCTCACAGTCAGTCTAAATAATTTCCTTTTTCATTATTATGTCATTACAGATATTAAGGACCGAGCGTTCTCCTGATATCTCTAGTTTAAATACAGTCAGAATAATGCATTTTTTATACAAAGATTTTAAGTATCAAATCCATTAGAGGTCTTGACAGAGCACTGTGTCCAGCAGCATGGCCGTTACTGTAATTCCATTCAGCTTAATATATGCAAAGCAGAGAGTTTCAGTCACTTGCAGCAATGAAACTTTTGTTTCAGCTGCCAAGTTAATCATTTGACTCCTCATGATTGCGTGTTTCCATGACAGTTGGATGGGTTTATGATTGACACACATACAATTAAAATCTGCCCTTCAAAACTGTACATCTCAGAGACCTAATGAAAGCTCAGTCATATTCCTAAACAACTTTTCATGAAAAGAATGCTGCCTTGTGACTTCCAGCAGCAAAGGGGCTGCAGTTTGTAGGTCTCAGCATCAGTGAACTGCCCAGTAATGTTAAGATTTATTGTGGCCTTAGCCTTGGATTTAGATCTCACCTAAATGTGGACTTTTATTCTCCTAATGATTTAAACTTCTGTGGGTTTAGTGATTTCTTTTAATTAACATCTAGAGTGAAATTACGTAGTTCTTCCACAATCTAATTTCCTGTTGCCTTCATGTAGGACTGAGTGTGGTTAACAGTGAGAGAGCTTGCTAGAGTTTTTAATAATAAGGTTATGCATATACCAGCTCCAGGAAAATACATGCTAATGGCTTTACCAAAATTTACAAAAATTTGTGGGCACTTTGGTGGATGAAAAAGTCTTGTTTAAAGCCATAAAATTCACTTTATTAAAGTGAATTATTAAGTTATTAAAGCTCTGGTGTTGTTGATCAAACTAGGTTAATAACAGAGTTTCAGTGGAAAGTATATTTGCTTTGTGTTCTCCATTAGTGTCTGGATGCCCTCTGGACACATGGAGAATTCCATCTCCCTTTTTAGGGGACAAGAACAGTAGGACTTAGATGAGGCCTAGATAGCAGCTTATTTTATATTATCATGGAGATTTATTAGCATTATATGAGCAGCTTAATATACAGAAGCTTTTTGCTTCAGACTACTCAGGGTGATTACATTTTTTTGATATAAAGTATATCATTATTTAGTAGTCCATTGCAATTTTTCTAGCAAGTCTCAGACAAGTGTATTTTCTGTGCAGTTTTGCAAGTCTGATATGGTGTCATTATATCTGATACTGTATTCACAGGATCTGTTTCATTTCTGTGTGTTTCGAGATCTGAGAAGCAGCTAATGCCTGTGACACTGTTGTGATTTAAAATCAAAATATCTTGCTCGTTTCCAAGGTACCTGTACGAAACATATTTCCCTTCTCTAATAACCAGTCAAGCTGAGGGTTTTTTGAGGCCGGTATTTTTGGCATCGTCAATCCTTAGCTGCATTTTTGGTGGCACAGAAAGGAGAGACATCGCTGAATCATTCAAGAGGAATAATAAAATGAGAGGGGGGAGGTTTGGCAGCTGAGCACTGGTGGTGTGCCCCAGCCCTGAGGTGCTGGAGCCGGCACAGCCCCACGTGAGTGTCAGGGCTGCAGGATGTGCAGTGGCTTGGCTGCTCCCATCCAACGGCAGCCCTTCAGATTAAAAGAACAGATGTGCAGCCAGATTCTGTCTCTTAAATCCACACATTATAAATATTTAAGATGGAAATAAGACTCGTGTGATGGAGCTACTGCTTCTGTGTTTTTGGCGGTCAGTCCTGTTGATCATTTTATCGCACTTGGTGCTTGTTGCGAGGACGCTGGCCAGGCTGGCAAAACTAAAATTAGATCTGTCAGCTTTCTACTGCTTTGTGGTTTCTCATGTTGTGTTAGTCCCTGTTCTGCTGCTGCACTGCCTGGGCCTGCGCTGCAGAGAGCAGAGTGCTCAGCTGAAAGGTTCTGCAAGGCTTGAGATCTCCACTACATGAGCCCAGAGAGATCCCAGTGTGGCACTGTGCATCCACACCTCCAAATGCTGTGCCACTGGTACTTCTCTGACCTCAGTTGTTCTCATTTCTGTGGTTTTTGTGAGCAAAAGGGGAAAGGTTATATGGTACTGAAGAATGGATTTAACAGGTGTGTCCAGTTTGTACTGACAAATACATGAATTTCAAAAGCAATGCAGTTCCACACTTACTGATCTTATCAGGAATGTTTATTAATCTTTCTGTCAACATGAAGAGCAGGAACTGTAGCATGGAGCAAATGTATATGAATTGTTTTCCTGTTTATTTCTCTTCCAGTAATTACCTGTTCCCTTTCCTGACCAGCAGTGGCTCCGTAGGACAGACAGAGTGTGTGCTTTCTTCACTGTTCACCTTATTTTCCTTGTTTCTTTGCTTGCATGTGGTTTTTTCCTTCTTGTTTTCCCTCTGTCTAGCCACAGAGACAGTTCTCTGCGGTCACTAAATCACATATCAGAATTATCAGTGAATACGAATTAGTCCATTGCTGCTTCATACATTCAGAGTTTCGTGCTGGCGAGTTACCACAGCAGCCCCATAAAGCGCATCCAGTGGGGGGGATCAGTCCAGCCACTGGGGCTCCCTTGCCAGGAGCCGGGACAGTTCTCCAGGGCCACACGTTGGCACTCGTGGCACTGCTGTGCTGCTCACAGTGCACCTGTGGCTCTCCTGAGTGCCTTTCCTTGCCCGTGTTTGTGTTCTCCTGCCCACAAGTGTGTTTGGTGTCACAGTGTTCCACTGTTCCTGGCGCGTGCTCTTCGAATCCTCAGTTCTGCACTGCTTAACTTGGCCTTTCAAAAACCTTCGGTCTCTTGTTTGTGTCTCCACTGGCAGCAAAATGCAGGATTTGGGACTCTAAGGTCAAGCTGTCACTGAAATAGATTAGGCAGTTTATTGTAATTGCCAAATTTCTAGTGATCTGAGTTTACTGCCACATTGTTTTTCTTCTTTTTTTTCCTTTCTATTTTAAATACTGGCTTGTCTGTCTCAGAATCCCAGCACTTTCTTGGTTATGTTTTCTGTAGCACATCCTCCCATTTCTTAGAAAAACAACAAGAAGTTGCTTGAAATTAGCAAGATGTTAGAGTTTTAGGAATATGTTTTCATGTAATCCCCCTTAATTGGCCTTAAAGATAAATACAAAACAAAGAACTCTTTTTTTTTTTAGGTCTAAATAATTGATTAAACTTCTTTACAGTAGATTTGTAATAAATTTTCTATATCAGAAGAGCTACAGCAATACATGAAAAAGATGAGAGAAGTCACCATAAAAAAGGAAACAGTGTGGCAAAGCAAATAATTTGCTTCAGAAGTGCCTGGATAACCAAATTCCTGCTGCTTTCATGTTTTAATCCTCTTAAAAGAAGAGGCTGAAACTCTTTCAGTGTTTAAAGACCAGATTAAACCCAACAAACTGTTACAATTCTACGATCGTTAAACATATGTGCTGAAAACACTAAGAAACAAACTCTGTCAATAAATGCATATATTTACCATGCCTCAATTAATGTAAGATTATAGATACTTACAGAATTTTTATCCGAGAAACTTTACAGCGCATGTTTTAGCTGCTCTTGTTTGTCCTGGGAATTGAGACACCTGTGCCTTAGTGTTTGAATGAGTTGGTCTTTCAATAGCCTGAGTGCTGTGACTGCACAGGAGCCTGAATGCGTTGGAATGAAGCATGAAGCTTGTAAGAGTTCTGGAATGTGGAACAGAAATATTCTTCATATTTCCTCCTTCATTCAGCTATCCCTGCTTTTTGTGTGAATTCCCAGTTGGCCGGGAAGGGTTACTAAGCTCTCGTCTGTATCAACTGCAAATGATGGATTTCTTTTATCCCTAGATATTCTTCCTGCCCATGTGTTTTACACTCTTAGAGCAGCGATTTTGGATGCTATTTATATCTTTCCTTGGCAGTTGTTTTTCAGTTTAGATTACTACAGTAATTCACCTTTAATTTCCCCTTTGCTTTATTGAAGCAATTTATATTAGGGATTGTAATCTGTGCTAATGTCACACTGTTCCGTGTGCATGACTGAGTAGAGGCCCTACTTCTCTTCATGTGAGCTTCTTCCTTCAGTTCATCATTAATAAACGGAACTTACTAAATTATTTTTAAACAAAGACAAATGGAAACATGGTTAAGCAATTAAATAGAATACCTAATTGTTGTGTAAGTCAGACAGATGTGCTGTTCTCTCTCGCTGTCATCCAGGTACAGATTTTGCATCCTTGCAGCTTCTATTGCGAAAACCTCATTAGTCAAATCAGTGCTTCTGTGGAACATAAAGTGTAAAGAATGCCAGCACACCTGAAATGATCTGACTGCTTGTACCATTTGGTTTCCTAGCTGTTCATATGTATTTTGTCAGTTTGGGAATGTTCATTAAGTTTACCTGCATACACATACCATCCACCTTGCCAGTTTTCTGGGAGATGTGTGCAGGTCTTACTGCCCAAAAGAGTGCTATGGATTCTGCAGGTTTGCTACAGGACTCCCCTTGTTTCAAGCTACTTTTCTAAGTTCTTGTTTTTAAAACAAAATTAAAATCCTGCTTCATGTGAAGAACTGTAAGAGATGTGACTGAAGCCTCATTCAGTTGTGTCTTTTTTTAAGGACAAGAGGAAGGCATCACTTAAGTGTTAAGGATTACTTCTGAGATTGCAGAGATTTCTCACTCAAAGCTCTTGACCTTCAGCAGATTGTCATTCTCTCTGCGATTTCTCCAATCATACCTGCATTTTTTTGTTCCTTTTTTAACCTTTATTAGCATGTGATAGTCATCTGTCTGTGGTAGAAGGTCTTACGCCACTTACAGGGTTAGGTGCTGTCTGGTAGTGACTGCATGAAGTATTCTAGTGGTCATCCCAGACTATTAAGAGTATCCAGATTTATCTGCAGCAATGCAAATTATCAGGAAACCATCTTAAGCTAGACTAGCCTGTAATTTTATTCACAAAATATTGTCAGTTAAGCTTTCACTCAGACTGATTTTCTTCTTCTGTTTGGGTACAGAAAGAACTGGACATTTTTCAGGTATATATTTTCAGTCAGAAATTTCCTAGCTTGACAAAATACCTGGTAGCGGCTTTTGTTCCTGGTGGAACCCTGGGCAGTGTAATTTCCAGGGCAGGAGCTGTTGGCCACGGCAGCATCATAAACAGCCAGGACATGGTCAGAGCAGCACGGGAACATCTGACAGTGCTGCCTGCTCAGTGCTGCTGGTTATTGTCATTGCTCTGCCCTGTTACAGCAGCTCATCTGGGCTCTAGGAGTGCAGTAGGATATTGACTGCAAATGGCAGCTTTCCTTTTTGAATTAACACTGCAAACAAAGATTCTTCTAAAAATTCCAGCTTGCTTTGGAAAATCTGCTCTCTTAACCTTGTGGTTACAGGACTGGGTCTGGCTTGCTTGAGAGAGGAATTTCTGCCCTGGAGAATACAAACATCTGCAGCCCACAGTTGTTGTGAACTTTATAGGCACTAATGTATTATTACTAAAATGAGGATTAAATTTTTTTTATCCTTCTTTTTCCAAGATTAAATTTCATTACAGAATTTTGGAAGAGCACCTTTGCCTCCCATTTAAATGAATAAATTTATCCTCTTTCTGTAATACATAAAAGGTGACTTTGGTTACCCCATGAATGCTATCAAGTTCAATTTAGATACCCTTAGTATACCAGAAAACAAAATTAGATAATTCATCATCTAAATTAAATGAAACTCCATATTAGCATGTAATATAACAAAATTCCTTTCAAAATTTTCATAAAAAGTGATCAACTGCTGCATTTTAATTTAATTGGGTGTGATGAATTCTTATGCATATTAGGCTGTAAAATTTTAAATTACATTTTTCAATAAAAAGGTGTTCAGTTGTGGTTTTATTGGTATGTAAGTTCTTGAAACAATGCTGTTGTTAAAGTCTCACTTATTACATACATATCTGCAGCAGTGTGGTGCTAGAGCATGTACACCTTGTTTTTCCATTCCTAGATGTCTGTTTGTAATGAGAATTATTAGGAACATAGTACTAGCGGCTGTCAGCAGGCTCTTGATAAGAAGATTATTGTGTGTTAACTTTAAAGAGTTAGGAATGTATAATTCATGGCTACTTGGTGGATTTTGCAAATGTCCCAGTTGTACACAGTTGCTAATCGGAATGACATGATGGAAAACAGATCTTGGAAATACTGTCATTTAGGTTTGCTGCAATCAAGAAACTGCTGTTTGAGTGCACCTTCGCTGTTTGATGTTCAGGAGGAAATCTTAGTCCTGTATTAAAAACACTAAACTGTCTGGGCTTCTTATAAATATTAATTTACCAAATGCACAGAAGTCTGTGACATTTCCTTCAGAAGAAAGGATTAGCTTTAATTTTGCTTGTATCGTAGCACAGCAGAGTGAATCACTGTGCTTTGGCTTTTGTAGTTCTGTATTTCATACATTTTCCTTTAATATGTCATGTCTTTATCAACACAGTAACACAGCAGAGGAAATAGGTGCACCTGGTTTGGCAGAGTTAGTTCAGCCATTGTTTCCTTAATAAATGATTTACTTCACTGGTAGCATGTAATGACTTGAGTGACATTTTATAGGCTGTTGTACATTTTCAGTCCTGACATTTTAAAAAGCCACAGTTCTTATCTGTGACATGTCTGTGTACTGATGCATGGGCTCTTTACTACTTTTGTAATATTTATATAAAATTTATTGGCAGTAACTGCTATTACCCAGCACATCTCTTTTGAAAGGTCTCTCTCTCTCTCTGTATCTCTCCACGTTGACTGAGCTGTTCAGAGGGGGTTTGGAACTTTCTGGGCATTTTGCCACTACTTCTGTCCGAACTTTGTCTGCATTTGTATCAGCTGCTTTAGTCAGTGGTTGCTCGCTTGATGTTAACATGCTGATTTACACTATAATTAAGAATGAGTAGGAGTTTCTAAGGGAACTCAGAGCTCCTAAGTAACACAAAAATAATGCTGTTTTAAATAAATTTCTGGAGATAATTGAGTGTAAATATTAAAATATCAAACAGCTTGAAGTCCACCTCTTTTGATGGAAAGCTTTGTAATGAGTGTGCAGGGTGGCTGCTGTTCATTATGTTTGTATCACATCTTTAAGAGGAAAAACCTCGCTTCCCATGACTGTTTCATATGTTTTGATGCAAGTTGTGACAGAGTATATACCCACACACTGAGTTGTGTAACGTAGCTACCTCATGTTTGCCATCTGATACCTTACATAAAAGCAGAACTGTGCTGTCAGTCAGAATACCCTACATTGCTTTGTGAAATAAAATAGCAGTTTAGCAAATGAAGATGTAAGGTAAAGGAAGAGAATTCTTTCTTTTCACCTCCTTGTCTCTTGGTTAAGTAAATCACAGCAGATACAAAATGCACTTTGGAGAGCTCTATTCAGCTCTGCCCAAACTTCTGGTGATTTATCCGTGACAGAGCTCCTGCCAAGGAAAACATACAATTGGAGGGTATCAGCTTCTTGCAATCAATAAAAACAAAACATGGACAGACAAATTAATCTGGGAGTAAGTGAGCCCTTTCCCACTGGTCTCTTTTCCATTGGGGAGCTGTTGGCAAGTGAAGTTGTGCTGCAATCCACTGCTGTAAGCAACAGAAACATTTGTTCCTTGAGGCTGCTTTGAGGTTGTAAGTGTGCAATGAGGGCTGGAGCCATGAGTCTGCAGGTAATTTTGCTGCTGCCAAATAAATTACATCATCAGCATTCCTTATTAGTTATTTTAATGCCAGAAATGCCAGAGAGAAGGTCATCTGGGTGACAGAGAGAGCCAAAGATAAAGGCTTTCCATTCATACCCTGGGCAAGATTTTGCAATGTGTGCTTACAGTAGTATTGCAGCTGAATTGAAAAGCAGTCAGCTTGTCCATCCACACCATGCTTTTGTCTCGTTTATTTTGGACTGCGCTGCTTGCTTGCCTCACACTTGGCAGTGTTCATGTCAGCAGTTTCTGTGCAGAGGCGAGGCATCCACTGTGTGCCCCAGAACGTGTTCCAGCCATGGTTTGTGTCACACTGACGCTCAGACTGGCACAGCGTGAGCCAAGGGCCAGGCAGTCCAGTGGAGCTGCCCAGGCTGCACCTGGCTGGAGGCTGCTCCTCACACTGATGGAAAGTAAATGTTTTCCAGAGCTTGGGTGGACACTCAGAAACCTTTTGAGTAAGGGACCAAGAAGGTGTGAGGAGTGGATTACCAGCACAGGCCAGGCATAGCCCATGACCCAAAATAAGACATTAGGAAAAAGGAACGGTAGAACAGGTTGCTACTGTACTTCCCATCCTGCTGTTTGTGTAAAAGTGCTCATCTGTTGGCGGTGCACACATTTGCAGTGCTGCAGAATCAAAATTTGTCCCTGAGTCTTCCTGTAGTCCAGTAAGCTGCTCACATTCTCACCGTGTTAGAAAAGCTTTAATACCTAATTATGTTCACTGGAGTAGGACAAGAATGAAGTGTGGTGGGGATGCAATTGTGGAACTCGCTGACTGGCAAGAAATGCTTTGCTGATAGATGCTTTACTTTCTCAGACATTTTTGCAGTGTCAGTGCCTTGATGTTCTGTTAAGTTCTTTGTTCTGAAAATATTTATCTTAATTAGTTACTATAGCTAGAGACTAATTGTCTGATTTCTTTTTTTTAGTCATTTGTTGGCGAGCAAACATAAAACCGCTCAGTCTTTAACGGTGCAACTGGGGTAATTAGTTACAAGTGAAAGATAACAAGCAATCTGAAAAGGCATTACAGGTTTTTCTCCACCTTTCCCATTTGAGAGCTGTAAGATACTTGATTAAAATCAGCAATAGAAGTGTATCACTGGAATGAAGCAGCGTTTTTGTAATGAAACACAGGTGTTCTATTAAATGTAATGCCGTCCAAGCTGGTGGGTATTCCCCCCTCTCCCCTGCACCACAGCTCGTGTTATCAAATGGGCAGCATCCAAGGGCTGAAAAGGGGCTTTTACAGGATAGATATGAGCTTCAGCAAGCTGCAGGCTTCCCAGGACTTGGGGCTGAAGCTCTGAACTGGCATCAGCCACCATAAACCAGCACTGGGCTTCCCGCTGGCAGTTGGACTGTGCCCGTGTGAACACGGCATTGTGTGATCCAGGTGTTTGCCATAACCCACACAGCACATCAGGGACTGTCCCTGGGCTGGCAAATACCCTGCTCCAAGAGGAACATGAAACACAGATCTGTGTTAAAAAGACAAGGAGTTTTTTCTTGGTAATCAACACTAAATTTCAGGCTGTACAGGTGTGATTATCACTAGGAGACCACCAGTAATAGTGTGGGTGTATATAAGAGCACTGATACTTTATATACGTATTTTTGGGATCTTGTGAAGTTGGCAAATGCACTTTATTCCCAGGTTATATGATACAAAAAGATTCAACCTCCCGCAGCTGTACATGGATGCTGTAGTGGGACTGGGTCTTACCCAGACATCCCAAGCCTTAGGCAGCTTGTCTTCTTTACTCTGAATCAACAACAAACATACAGGTGAAAAAGGAGGAAAGAAACTCAAGGGAAGAGTTTTTTTCCCATAGTTTTTGTCTGTTCCAAGTGACACTAAATGTAAAATATTACTTATTTTTGGTTTAATAAAATAAATGCAATTAGCTTACTTAGAGGAGATAAGTCATATTCTTATGAAACAAAAGCTAAAAGAAATTAGGCTTCAGAGAAGCTCTCATCCTACATCAGAGATGTAGGATTTTCTTTTAGCACCTCTGTGTTTACAGTGAGTCTGCAGGACTGAAGTGCTTTTCCTTACTTACCGCTCAGATGTTTATTTGGCCGCCTTGGAGGAGCGGTGAGGAAGGGTCAAGTGATGGAGCTGTGTGTTAATGGAAGGGCAGGGGCACGTCTGGTTTTTGGGTAAACTTTATCTGAGTGAAACCCAGCGAGGGTGATTGCAGGAATCAACTGCCTGAAATGTTCTTGCTCTCAGAAAGAGAGTGGGAGAGTGGGAGGCCAAGACAAAGGATCCTGCTGGTTAACTTCGGGAAATTGCTCGGATGGGGAATGCTGTAATGGGAATGCTGCATTCAACTCCAACAAAAAATGAGATTTTGAAAAACACTCGAGTTCTTTCTGCTGAATTTCCTGCCCTAATTTCTCTTATTTCCTGCTGTTAGAAGAAAAAATGTCAAACGGGATGAGGTGTATCTGGAACCACAGCTGACATTTTTAGAGCCACTAGATGGCATTTAGACCTGGGTGACTGAAAATACTCTGATGTGTGCTTATGAGGAAACATTTTTTTGCTTTTAAACCTAGGAGTTAATGGGGAATTAAATATATATTGGATTAAATTTTTATTTTAGGAATGGGTGATTTATGCACATATGAGTGGCACTGGAAGAGAAATCAGGAGGATCTTTTAATGGAGTTTACTTTCAATACTCCAGTCCTCTGGGATTTTCTTGGGATTTCGGGTGATGGTGGAATAGATGCTAGAGCTGTTGCTTTTTGGAAACCAGCATGACTTGGGAAGGGGAACCAAGGAGAGATACAAATAAAAGACTTTCACAGTATTATGTAAATGTTAACAGTTATTCAGAAATAATCCCCTCTTCCTACTTCCCCCAGATGGAATAAAAATCTTTGTTATTTTCTTTGTTTCTCTTACAGAGTTATTATCGAACCAAGGGAGAATTTCCATCTTAAAAGCCACTACAAGAAAGAAAGATTATAAAAGGTACTGTATTTCTGCAGCTGAATCTCTTGAGTGTCTTGTTACTATTTCATTGTGTGTGTTCTTAAATCACTTTCCTTTTATTGAATTGTCTTTACACCTCAGAAATTCCTTTGTTTGCCTGCTATTGAAGGCCAACTAAAATTTGTTCAAATAGTGGTGGAATGGCTGAGGAGCAGAAAGAAGGGAAAAGCCCTATGATATCTCTTAAAACTGGAACTAGGACAGGACCCTCTGCCATCAGTCATTGTGTCCAGAGCAGAGGCAGTGGCAGGGGCAAAATGCAAGTGCAGCGGAGGAAAACGGGGATGATGATGGTTTTCTCTTTTGTGCCTTCTCTGATCCAGCTCTCCCCTTTCCTATTACCATGGAAATACTCATTTAGCTTCATTCCACTCCTGACAGAGCAGGGGATGTCTCTCAACTGTGGGACTTCTTCCTACAGACAGTAAGAGTCAGACTCTCAGGATGTCTTCTCCTCTCTCCGTGCCCTTCCTGCCAGCTCTCTCTCAGTCTTTATGGAATCAAAAGCCAATCCTCTGGTCACTTAGAGGATGACCATAAGCATTTTCAGCTGCTCTGAATTCACCTCAATACTTTGATGTATCTGTTTTAAATCTGGGACTTGAAAGTGAATAATGGGATTAAATATTGAAGTACTTTTGTTTATTTTCCTGAAATATTGCTCCCTTCTGTGTACTGGTTTATTTTTCTCTGTGTAGGTGGATTACAGTTTTAGCCAAGCATTCCTCGAAAATAATCCTCTGAATAGCACAGTATCGTGTTACTGATTTTTATAAGGTTTTTTTCCATTCTCATTTGATTGTTTTTAGATTAAATGTATTTCCCTTTGTATATGTCAAACCAAAAAGTTTTATTGAAAATAAATAGCCCATTTAAAGTTTCAAAGCTGTTTGTAGGAAAGATTCTCAGCAGAGTTTACATTGTATTTACTGTCTGAATTGTTTGGGACTTACCTCTGTTCCTTTCATAGTTTTAATGAAACGAGTTAAAAGTGTTTATTATAGCTGAAATGTATTCCTATTGATACAGTGCAGGATTGTAGTTTTAATATAATAGAGGGAATTTGCTTTAAACATTTGAAGTGGTTAGAAAGTTAAAGCAAAATTGTTATTTTTCCCACTCAGCAGTTATCAGCAGGACGGTTATTAAAAAGGGATGTTTGAATAGAAAGTTGTTTCTTGGAGCAGATCTTCAGTGATTTGGATGAAATATTTCTGCTTCCAAATAACTGTAATTAGGCACTAGTGATAAGTTTGTTCCTGGAAATAGGAAATATTTCGTGATGGGGGAATATAAACTACAAAAAGCATTAAGATTTAGTCAAAGATAAAAATGTAGGATAGGCTTGGAAGGGGTGAGATCAGAGTCTAACTATAGCTATCTAGAAGAAAATGACTTCTCCAGAAGACAATTGGTACTGACCCCCTAAATCCATTATTTTTCCCAATTCCTGCTGATTTTCAGGTCTGGGTCAGCCTCAGTACAGAAGATGTAATTTAAACGTGGTAGTTGACCATTTGAAATGGAGGTTTATGAGCAGGTCAGATTCAGAACGGGTTTTCCATGCAGGGAAGGAGGGATGTGGAGAAGGGGGGATCCCTGGAGGTCCGGGATGGTGTTGGTGTGTCGCCAGCCCAAGGCTGTGGTGACCTGTGCCAGGCTGTCCCCAGCTGCAGAGCAGCCTGGACACCGCTCCCCGTGCTCTGCTGGCAGCCCAACGCTTCCATTTCCATAGAGCCGCAGACCAGTGAATAAAAAGCTCTTGTAATAAAGATATAAACCTTAGTCCTGAAGATTGCTACTTGCAGTTTTGCTCGGTGTATGGCTGTGACACCTGGCTGGGTAAGCACAGCGCCGCGTTTCTGTTGTGTGCGAGGGAAGATCTGAACGAGTAAAGAACGCTTGAGTCGGGACTAATCAATGGGGTTACTATGGCATCTTGATGTGAACCAGGCACGGCCTGATGTCATTCTCCCAGGGCTTCTTTGCCCTGTCAGTTTAACCCCTCAGAAGCCAAGATGCTTGGCTAATAGAATAGGAAATGCTGCTCAGGGATAAGGATTTCTGCCTTGAAAATTCAGCAGCACCTTGCACCTGGAAACAGGGGAGGGGAACTGGCAGCTCCTGTGGCAGTGCTTCTGACCAGGCACCACCTCTGGAGCAGCACCTTTCTGCAGTGTGTAACAAAGACTGTTCTGCTGAGAGATGTTACATGCTAAAATCCATCATATGGAATGATGACTTTCTCTAAGACTTTCATTAAAATGTGTCTGTTTTTCCTGTCTTTATGTTTATGCATGAACTGAATGATTATTCAAGACAGCAGATGAGTTAAATACTTTTATTTTGCTCAGAAATTATTTATTAGTTCTCAAATGCATGTTTGCCTTGTAATACTAAAAAGCTGTGGTGTTAATCAGCGCAAACTTAGATTGCATCCTAAACTTACAAGGGTAAAATGAACTTGGATTGCATTTTAAATTTACAGATGCTGAAACAGTGAAGGGTGTGCTCTGCACATGCCATTGCAGAAAGCAGATCAACAGTTTTGGTCTAAACAGAGTAGATTTACTTAGTGCCTCAGGCTTCCAAACGAAGCTTGTTGAAAAAAAAATCCTGGATTTAGAATGACACAGATGTTACTGGAGAGAATTAAAGCTAGTGGGCCTTATTCCATTTCTTTGTCTTTGTATTGCTTTAATCTCTTCTTTGATACCGTTCCTGGTTTAAAGCAACATAAGGTGGAAATCTGATTGTGTTTAATGAGAGGGGTTGAAATATGGGAGAGTAATGCAGTAAGATTGGTTGGTAAGCAGCTAATGAAATTATTTTGATGTAGTAGCTTCAAGAATTAAACACGAACATTGGCATTATGTTCTTTCCTGTTTATACTGATGTTTTCAGTTCCCTGGTGGAGCAATGGAGCAGCCACGCAATCCACTAGGTGTGGCTGTGAGAGGTAAACAAGACCCATGTTCTGGAAAACAGCTGAAGGGTTTTTAGTTTGTTTTTTCTCCTGAAAGCAGGTGAAAACCACAGGGAAGAGGCTTGCTCTGAGAGCTTCAGACCTATGAATTTTTTTCTAGCAGTGCCAGTTTATTTGTTGGTATAAAATGCCATGGAAGATACTAAATATTTGATTCAGATGGGTTAAAGAATCTGTTTCTATTTGATGCCCTTATTTGCATTAATCTTAAAAGCAGTAATTGGAAATGCCCTCATAAACCCTGAGACTGGAGCCCCAGAATTAAAAAGCATTTGTTATTACCCAGGAATGTAGCTGTGCAGTTTTATTGGCCTTTCTTCTACTGTAATCTATGGATCTCATTTAGCTGCATGCAGCCCTGTTCTTCTGAAACATAAAAGGAAGGAAATCTCTCAATAGCCTGAAATCAAATTATCTCTCTGTGTTAATCTACATGTAAAACATCCAAGCCCACTTCTTTAAAGGGAAATAGTTTTACTGATAAGCAGAGCTAGACCGTGTTCTTTGGATACTAGAATTAAGTGGATTTTTTAAAAAAAAATTTATGTCTGCAGAGTGCTATTTATAGCATCAATTAACTCCTCATGGTTGGGATAACTCATTTGACACATCTGTTGCTGAGCTTAAACACTCACTGTTCTGTGGGGTCAGAGTTGGATTTTTTCTCTCAAAATGTGTAGTGAAAGGACAATTTCCTACCTAATGGCTCTGAGTTTGAATATGCTGCCTAAACACACTGCCTGATGCCTTCTGGGGGCATTTGGAATGGGTGAAGCTGTTGGGCTGTCTGACTGCCGAGCTGACCTCAGCTTTGTTGCTTGCCATTTTGTTATTTATCTGCTTGATGATAGCACAATAGTGTCTTTTATGAAAGAGTTATTATTATGAGCTTCTGCAGGATTTTCCAGCCTTGCTGTAATATTTCAGTTACTCTGTTTCACCCGTGACAAACCGGCCTGGCTCTGGGAGCTGCCGGCAGCCCACTGACCCTTGTTCTGTGTTTTGTAGAGATTTAGTGCTCAGAAACACAGGGCTGCTCTCAGCTGCAGTTCCCCACACAGAGACAGTTTCTGTCACATCCCTAGCAGTAGCCTTTCTCTTAAACTGGAAGCCCTTTTGCCAAAACTCTGAACTCCTAAGAGACAAGAAAAACAAGGATTCTTGTATACTGCTAAGTGAAATCTTGTAAGGGTTCTGTGGAAGTAACTGCAGGAGGTTGTAACTGTGTGTTTATGTGTTTGGCTTGTTTGCAGCCAGATTGGATTGTATATTAATAAAGCCAAGCTTTAAAATACGTGGGAAAGAAGGACAGACTGGAGTTAGGAACTGTGCTGCTTTTGATCTTTATCTTTTTCTCATTGAAATAGCCCTGTTCTGAGAACAGATGTATTGATTTTGGGTGGCTCTGCTTGCAAGGGTGCCTCTACAGTGAGGAATTATTTCTGCTGAAAATGTTACAGCCTCCGTGGTTAATTGAAGGCCTGATGCTATTTAACAGTCGCAGAGGCTGTTGGAGGAGTTTTCCTTCGCTGTTTGGAAGACATTTTTCCAGGGAAATGGTTGTGGTGGGATTGTCTATTGTCTGTCTCTGCTCGCAGTGATCAGCGGCTGAAGGGTGTGTTGGTGTGGGTTAGGATCAGACCGGGGTCACAGGACGTGGGGGACACGGAGCTGCTGCTAAAGGCAGCCCTGAGAATACTGGATATCCACAGCTCAGAAAGGGACCACAAAGTGCAATCCGTTTTTGAGCAGAGCTCCTTATTGATTTCAGTGGGGGAGACCTTTGAAAAATCGATGGCACGCGGCAGCTTTAGTATGCAAGGACATGTGTTCTGGGGTGTTAAAGTGATCGGCCTATGAACTAATCAAGCTGGGAGCAATCATGTCTGGCAAGTTCCAAGGCAGAAGAAAAGGTGTCAGAGGCTTGAGATGCAGCAAATTGACTATTCATATTCCAAGAGAGATTGCAAAGTATGATCTTGCTCATTCTAGCTTTGACTTTCAAGTTGCATTTTATTTCTGTAGGAAAACAAGAACTATAAAGGGAAATATAAAAAGCTTTTGGCAATACGTAAACATGGGCCTGATTATTATAAGGTATAGTGTTAAACAAATAGAATTGCTGAAATAATCAAAATATTCTGATTTTTTCCATGAGAAACCATGTCTGCCTTGTTCAGTCTTCTGGTATTTGCAAGATTTTTACAAAAAGTATTCCACCTAGACACTCCTTTGGAGATATTTGGGGAATGTTTGTTTACACAGAGGATTTACGGTGCACGGTGTGAATTTATAGACTATCGCATACCCCATTAAACCTTAGTGTGGACACTTAGTAGGTGTGAAGTAATATGCTGCCATTTTGCTGGGCTGTTTTATGCTTAATTAACACAAACACTGATCTCTGAAAGAAGTGTGGCATAATGAGTGCTATGATGGAGGAGTTCAGCTTATTCAGTGTCAGACAAGTCCTTAGGTCCCAGAGAGCAAGAGCTCTGCTTCAGAAAGCTGCTCTTTGCTGTTCTGGACTATAAATGACAAATTTTAGGAAGAAATTGATTTTTATTTTTCTTTTTACATTGGGTAAAAGTAACCATAGGCTAAAGCATTTACTTTAGAAATTGCCCTTGTAAAAATATTTCCATTTGAACTTCAGAGCATTAAACTGAATTATTTATGGTATTATATATATGCAGTTGTGAGAAAGACGTTCTGTATTTCCATAATTTATTTTCCTTTCCATTTGGAAGAAGAGTGTAAGAGTTGAAATTTACCTTACTAGGGGAAAAGAGCTCCAGTATAATTAAAGCTATGTAGACGTACTGTATCAGCAAGCCCTGAAAACACTGCATGAGATTTGGGAAGGAAAACCTGAAAAACTCCAGTAGCAAAGTGCTGAAGGGAGGAATCTTTATCAAAGGGAAGTTCTAGGAAGAAGACTTGTGTCATTTAAACATGCAGTGATTAATAGATAGAGATTGAATTGGATATAAGAAAATTCTGTGGGTTTTTTTGCTGAGAACTGTATCTTTTCTGAGGTACTTCAGTATGATTTCAGTGCTTTTAACTAAAAAGTTAATTAAATTATTTATTTTTAAATGGACTGGGAACCATTTTTGGTAAGACTGGAGATGCTGTAGTGCTATTGACCAGAGCCAGTTCTGTAGTGAGTTAAGTGTTGGAACTGCATTGCCTTTACAAGCAAATGTTTGGGTGCTTTTGTTGATGCTGCTTAACCCAGCTCATATTATGATATTCTGCAAATTTATTTGCAGGCTTCATTTATTTATTTATTTATACAGAATTATTCCTACTGGATGATCAGATGAAATTTCCTACTAATGTAAAAGCTGAAATATTTCACGGTGACATTTTTTTTTTTTTTGCAATAATGGAAGGGGTGAATTGCAGCATTCATTGCAATGTCCTTAAGATGCAAAGTTCCTTCTCAAGGAGTTCTCCTGTTACCATTTCCTCTGCCCTCCTTCATTCCCTAGTTTAAACCTTGTTTCACAGACTGCCTCTGTCCAAAGGAACACAAAAAACTCTGACCAGCTTTTTTGTTGTTTCTTTTGACACCAGCACAATGTGTCTGTCTGTGCCTACCAGAGAACTATATTGAAATAGCTTTCTTTGTGAATTCCTCATTGCTATTCATTGGTGGAGGTTGTCACGTAAGGGTCAAATTAGAACTCAGTCAACCACAGCAGCGACAGGACCCAGGCTCAGGATAGATTTCAGCAAAAGGTCTCAGAAGCAGTTTATTTGGGATGTGTTACATGTATTTTATGTGTATATATGTCCAAAGTGTTAGTCTTTTATCTCTAGAAACTCCATTATGTTTAATTCACTCTCTCTGGTCATTTACTTGAGCATTAGTCTTTCCCTCAGTCTGCCTCCTGACTTGAATCTTGGGGCATATCTGTGCACGGTTTTGTTACAGCTGTATAAGTTTTGAGCATAGAATTTACTTCTGTTAGTTTAAGAAAAAATGAGATTTCTGGCATGATGGTTCTGTGCCCTTTGAGGTTGGATCCATGCAAAGAAAGGATCATATTTCTGGTAGTTTGGCTGAAAAACAAGAAATGGTGTTTATGCTGGCTTCAGGAAGGCAGACAGTACCTGGTCAAGCAAAAAATCTGCCAGGGCAACATTCCTCTCTGAAAATGTTCTAAAACATTTGAACCAGCAGTGTGAGTTTGTACTGGCTCTGCATTTTGTGCCATGTGGTTGCAGCATTTTTGATGTGGTAGTAGCTTAAGACTGGCAGTGCTGCCTCACAGAACCGTGCCTTCACCAAATGGGTTCTGTTCTGTACATTCTCCAGCAAAAACAGGGACTAAATGGGCAGCTGCTGACCCTGAGCAGTTTCAGTGATAAATGTTTTAAGACAAAATAAATCAGGGATTTTCTGAGCTACACAGATGACCTGATATCCCAAAAGCTCCTTTCGCTTTGGTTTCATACAGGATCAGAGAGGTGCACATACAGACAGGGAGGACAGGCTGTTGTGCTGTGTGCATCTTTTAGAAATGAATGTCCCCTCTCTAACAGGGATCTGTGAAAGGATCTTGAGCCATTTGGGGCTTGCACATCTGGCAGGGGCCTAAAGTTGTGTGCCTAAATAACAGCTCTCACTTCTGAGAGCATCATGTTGGGTTTCTGTGTTTTAAATTGCCCAGCTACAATATCCAGCTTTGCAACATTCCCTCATCCTCCTTCCAGCTTAGAGTTTTCCCTGATTTAGGACATTAATAGTAAATCTCACAGAAACATGCAAGTATTGATCACTGATAACAAATCAGATTAATCAGGGTGGGTTTTTTTTTCCGTAGGAGTCTCAGGATTGGCTTCTCTGAACATTATTTATTTTACAAGTTAGGAGGAAAACAGTGTAATAAATTTCTACAACACAGTGAGAAGAACCTTGGAGCTGACTATGTATAGAGTAATACCTTATTAACTAACTCTGCGTCTCTTTCCTCTCTCTCGTAGCTGATTCTCCTTGAGGCTGCTCTCCTGCTTTGTCTGTCCTGTTCTAGTCTTAGTGGGTGATGTCCCAGCAGCTCTGACCTTCAGACTTCGGTACCTCACTAGGTGTGTATGGCTCAGTTTTCTCTGCATGCTTTCTGTCGCATGGGGGGCAACTGTCATGTTACGCTGCTCATCTCTCGTGGCGCTTGAGGCTGAGAATGTCATTAGCATGTGTTATGCTTCAGTTCCATAGATTGTTTAAGCCCCATTTTTGCTTTTGTTCTGCTGGTTTCCTTCCCTGGAGAAGCACAAAGCTGCTGTTTCCATGCACACTCACAGGCCTTCGTGTTTGCTCCTGCAGCTGCTGAGCAGCTCTATGAACGAGCCTCTCGATGCTCATAGAAACATCTCCTGCCAGCAGGACTGAGGGACTTGTCTTGGCTAGAACAGCAGTGGGGCAGCTGAGTTCAGCATCCAGACTGTGGGATGAGAGAAATCCCTGAGAGCCTCTTCCTGTGCAGCTGAGAGGAGCCTGTGCCGTGTTGTGTGGCTGGCGGGTGGACACGGCGCTCTCCAGACACGGCTCGCTCACAGACCTGATCTCCTTAGGAACACACAGGACTTTGAAGTGCGGGGGATTTGAGGTTCTCCATCACTGTTAGGATTTAGGTGCCCAAATCTCACAGAACTTGACCCCTCTTAATCTGAAGGGCTCTTTAAAAACTCTTGACTATCAGCTACATCCTATAATAGCAAAATTAGCATGCAGAGTTGACTGAGGTTTTTTGTGGAGCACCAAGTGACCCTTGGAGTCTCGGCAGTGTTTCCAAGAGCCTCAGACTGGGGTGTGAGCTGGGGTGTTAGCAATGAGCAGGACCCCTGTTTTGGCCCTTTGCACTGTGGTGATTTTCATCCTCAGTGAGACTCAGGTTGTGTGGACTTAGAAAGGGCCTTTTGGTGCATTAGTGAGCAGTCAGAATAAACACCTCTTGCTTTGCTGGAACTCTGGTGCCACACTAATGTATTTAGAGTCACGTCGGCAGGAGAGAGAGATTTGCTGCTGTCAGCGTAGCCTTTGATACTCTGTAGGCAACTGTTTGCTGTGTTTAGAAGTGCAGCCTAAGGAATAATTTTTACCTGGCTGCTCTGGGTCTAATATTTTCATTTATTGATACCCTTTTCAATGCACTTTAATTTATTTACAAATGGTAGCAAATTGCAAGTGGCAGCCTGGGTAACTGACTCATGAGTCAGTACTTTCATTTTTCTCCTCCAGTCTAGACTGCTGATAATGTAAATTGTTGAAACCCTGCGTAAATAATTAGGGGTGCAATCAACAGCAAGCAGGTATTTATCTGCTAATAAAACATTTGAAATGCACAAGTCCGTCTACGTCCAACAATTCTTAAAAGGCAGTTATTGGTCTTAGTGCTGTTTCTGCATAGCAATTAGGATTTTTATGGTCACTAATTGTACATCTGAAAATTCATACAGTTTATTTTCTGCCCATGTATTTCTTTGCAAAGAGAAAAGAAGCACAATATTTATGGTTATAATGAGGTGAACACTATAATTTCTGCAGGGAGATCTCTCTAAAGATTTGTACCATTTATAGAACCCAAATTTTCTAGGTTCTCTCATGTGTGGCATCAAGGGCTCACATATCATTAAGGATTTTCTGAATGGGATCTTTATCATATTTGCAAAGTGTGACTTGAAAGGTATATACCAGTTCAGTCATCAACTTTATTTTTATTATTGAAGCTGTAACTGCTTCTGAAGAGGGACTTCTTGATTTTTCTTGCACTGTTGCTAATGCTTTTCCTTGGAACAGAAACTTGGGTTATATGATCTACAAGAAACCTGTTTGTTTTAAATTTAGTTGCTGTAGTAAAATCTCATCATCTTCTTTCTACATCCCTACTGGATTCTCTTTTGAGATCAGTCCACAGACATACCCAGCCTGTGGGACCCCCAAAAGATGACTTTTGTGTCATACCATGATTGCATGTGAGAAAGAGCAATTTTAGCTGCAGACAGTTTCTGAAAGCTGGGCCCCTGTGGGGAGGGACTGAGGAGACCTCAATTTCTGCTCTGCAGCACCTCGAAGGAGCCTATCTCCATTCGTTAATCCCTGACTGATCTGGACTCTCCTTGGGCCTGGAATATCCCCTCACGAGGTGTATTTGGGTCTGTGGCAGCCAGGCTGTTGATCTGCTCTAGCGTGAGAGCAATGATGATCAGAACCCCTGGGGTTGTCTTTAGGAATGTGTGGTTAGAAATGCCATCCCCATCCCCAGGTACATTTCTTCCAAAGTCTGGCTTGTGCCCAGGTCTTTGCAGTTCCACTTTCTTTCACACTCCAAGGAGTCAGTGAGCATGCCTGCACTCCTGGGAGCAGCGAGAACAAACAGAGCTGTCTCCATCTGTGCAAAAGCAGGGAAGCACAAAAGCAGAAACATGGACGTTGGCTGCACACAAGCCAGCTGAGGTCCAGAAAGTCTGGCTGTGTTCATGTCCAACTGTGCCAGGGCTAAATCATGCTGAGATGGAGCAGGTGAGTCTGCCTGTGACTTCCCATGAATCATATTATCCTTTTAGAGGGCTGTGATTCTCCTTTGCAGAAACCAGTGTACTCTCTGAAGGTTTTATAGACTTCTAATATTGGAAGGCTCAGAATTTGGCAGCTTGGTCTGTATTTGACTAGTCTGTGACATCTGGAAAAACCCTTTGGTGGTTTTTGGTTTTCTTTTAGAATTTCAATAGAAGTTAAATCAATGCAGAAATGAGAAAAGTCACTTCTGCTTACTGGTCTGCAAACATGAAATTCTCAAGTCATGGTTATAAGTAAACATTATGATATTAATACATGATAATCCTCACACTGTTCTCAACACGATTTTATATTGCTCCGATTCCTTTCAACAGCAACTCTCTAAGGGTTAACAGTGAGCACAGAGCTACTGGCTGGTTATTCCCCATGAAATCGGGGTGTATGTCATTGGATTTGTGTCTGTCACTTCTGCCCCAGTGTCTCTTTGGCCCAGTGGGTTATTTCAGCCATATATGACAAAAGAAAGGAGATCTTGAGCCTGCTTAGGAGTTCCCAACAAACTGTAAATACATGCAGGTTAATCACTACTAATACTCCTCTTTGGGAACATAACACTGTTACGACCACATTGTTATGAGCTACCAAAGAATCTGCTCAGGAGAGAGACCTGATAAATGTAACAGTCATGGAAAATGGATCAGTCAAGAGCGTGCATCATCTAAAAGCACTGAACGATGAATTGCAAAGCATCGGGAAGCAGGGAACTACCTGTGCTCATGGAAATCCTTGTTGATAGATGGAAAACAAAGAATCTTTGGCAGCAAGTCAAGGGACAATTTCTCAGGACTTAACTCTCAGCACAGGACATGAACAGTTCTTGAAATACAGGAGCCTGAGACAGTTCTGCCTCTGGTAGTCTCAGAGGTGCTTTAAGTGGTTTAGTAGTAAAGGGGTTACTTGTTTAACAAAGGATTCTGTTGAGGCCATAATTTATGCTTATATTATGTTGCTGATTTCGTACTCCTCGTAAAATGTTTTAAATGCTGTTCATGTCACAGATCTGTGGAATCAATGGGGAGTTTTACTGCATGCACCATACAGGTGGAGGTAGGGTTTTAAATGGGTTTTTTGCTTAACCCTGCTGGAGAAGACATAAGGCAGAACTTCTAAACTACCCAGTTGGTTTCTGAGTTCCTTTTTCTGCATTGAAAGACAAGAAGACCTGTGTGTTTTCCATGGAAGGTGTTTGCTTTTTCATTTGCATTATTAGCAAACGGCTGCATGAAGGACTGTTTCATTGACTGAAATCATTAAGCATTTCAACTGCAACTGCACACTCTGCATTTAAAGATGTTTTCCATGTTACAGTGTGCTGCTATAATTAAAAAAAGAAAACTATTTTCAGCTACTGTCTATTAAGTTTGAGGGGGGGGGGGTGAGGGAGGTGTGTAAGAAATGGACACATCTGTTTTCTTCTACCATAAAGTTTCTGTCCTTAAAAATGTTAAACTTCTCACTTACACTTTTAAGGACAAAAATTCCAGGTGTCTGTAGTGAGAATGTTCCTCATTCCCTCTAAAGCCATATCTTTTTTTTATATATTTCTTTTAAGTACATTATTATTTGCACAGTGAAATTAGCTCTGCAAGAGGGATGAAAACCCTTGTCAGAGCAATTTTAGCAAAAAGATCAAAAGAATTAAATACAAATTCTCTCAAAGGTGGGCACATGCTTTTTTCTTTTTCGAACAGGGAAGTCTTAGATTAATTACTTTTAATTTAAAATCAGATCAATGGATGGAAAGATGGACACTTTCCAAAGAGCACTGCAGTTTGCTTCTTAGAGTGATGGGTATTTTAGCAAGGTGACTAACCATATGCATTTTTATCTTTAACCTCTGACCCGTGCCCTCCCCACCCTTTACCTAACCCTTTCCATTTGCCCTGGTCAGTTAACAGGCAGGAAGCATTTGAAAGCAGTCATGGATGACTATGATATCAGGTCTGCTGCCAGCATTTTAGCGTCTGTTAAAGAGCAAGAAGCTCGTTTCGAGCGGCTCACCCGCGCACTTGAGGAAGAGCGGCGCAATGTCTCCTTGCAACTCGAGCGTGCCAATCAGCCCGCAGACCGAATGAGCATTTGCAACATTGGCAATGGTCAGCCACTGGCGACGGCCTGGCAGCAGCTCGTACTGCAGGTAACAGCCTGCTCCTTTCACTGTCGCTAGAGTCCACCCCCGGCACAGTGTCCCCTCCCAGAAAGTGGGCGCATCGTGTGTTGTCAGCATTTCATTTCTGCGTGCCTTTGTGTTCTGATAGCCCAGAGCTGGGGTGCGGTGTGCGCCTCATCAGTCAGCTGGGAGCTCGGCCGCACAGCCTTGGCTGGGAAGCTGCTCGTCCTCTTAGCTCATGGGGTACTTTTAAAAGTATGTGCATACTTGAGTAAAAACCCTAAGGAGGGATCTTCACACCCTCCTCTAATCTATGCACTTGCTGTAAGTCTGGTGATGTGCTGGTGATTGTAAAAGAGGGCTGAATCATAATCTCCATAGCAAACAAAATTTCCATTAGAAATAGCTGGACTTTGAATAGAGGGAGCAGCATGAAAAGCAGGGATTTCCCTCCTGCAAAGCCTTATTGTTTGTGCAGGGAGGACTTCATAATTTGTTTCTCATGTGCAGTGAATTGATAGAGTATTTTAATGATGCAAACTGGCTTTGTGGGTAGCTTTAGATTTCCAAATATTGTTTTGCTCGATACACATTCTTTAACTGTTTAAATGTGCAATGACAAACTACTTACGTCTCTAAGTTACTTCAGCTCTCCAGCTCCTCTGACACACAAGGTAAGTCATGCAGAAGCAATAGTACCATTTGTGAAGGGCTGTTTCCTGAGAAAACATTGTTCAATTCAGAAGGAAACTTTGGGCTGTGGGGATTCTAAAAGTTGTTTCCCAGTTACACCAGACTGTTTTACAATTATAGTTGCATTGAGCTGTATTGAGGCAGACTTTACCTTATATTATGTTAGCACTGCTTTTCTAGTTACAGCTGCCATGTTTTTGTACATGTAAATGCTTGAATTTGGGATTCCACGTGAAAGGAGCAGCCTGCACTGGTTAGGCTAAAAGTGTGACAATGTCTGGTAGGAGCTGTAGGTGGTTATCCTCTGATGAGCAGCTGGGCTGGGAGAGGGGAGATGTGCTAACGTATTTTTTATAGGAAAAGGACAAGTTCACCTTCACTTTTTCTGAATGATTTTGTGCAAAGTGCCTGATTAATAGCTTCAGAATGAAATTCCTTATCCACAAAACTGATGAAGCATGAGTTTTCTGCCGTGTAATGGCTTAAGGTCTAACCACTTCCAAGAAAACTTAATAAAAGAGTTTCAAGTTACTGGGGTCTACGTGACTCTTATGGAGAAACAGCCCCTGTAAGTGACCCTAGACTGAATCTCTGTATGCTCAGCTCACTGCCACTGGGTTAGGGAAGCCTTTAATTCATTGATAATTAGCACTGAGGATTTTAGAGTACCTTGTGTATGAAATAAAATAGTTAAATAGCTAAATATGCGCAATTAAGAATCACCGTAAGGTTAGCTGTGTGAATTTTCATAAAATATACCGAGGGCCAAATTCCTCCCTGACTTACTAGAATTAAATAATGTTTAACTGAGGGATGAAAGCTGTACGTTCAGTCTTACGCAGAATATATAATCTTTTCATCTCTGGTGTTCTATGTCACATTTCATTGTGCAGAGTACACAAAGCAAAAGGCTCTCTGTGCTCTGCTGTCTGTGGGGATTGCTCACACCCTGTAGTGAAATCCCCCTCTGGGGCTGTTTCAGTCAGCACGGGCTGAGCGCTGCGGATCACCCCGTTCGACTGTTTGTTATAAGGAATATTGCAAAGGAACCCAAGTGGCAGCTTTTCCATTTGGAACTTGTGTGGTGATTATACAGAACCTAGTTATTCTGAGTAGAATTTGGACAAAAGAAATGAGGGTTAGCTCCATTTTATGAGAGTGACAAATAATCTTTAATGATCTTCACAACCAGGCATCAGTTTTCCATGTTGTTTGTTTGTCAAAGTGGAATCTGCCAAAGGGATTTGTTAGGGAAGTGTGTGTAGTCAAGGCTTTATAAATAGAGTCTCTCTCAGCACTTTTTTTTTTTTAATATACAATCCCACACTTGCTCCCTTCTTAGAATAGAAAATTAAGCCTTTTTTTTTCCTCCCTTTTGATTTTAGTCAAGGAAAAGTACTATATATGTGGGCAATGTGCCAGGGCTGCTGTAACAGTTTTCTGAAGTCCTCAAAAGACAAAATCAAGGTCTTATGAAAATATTGATTCTAATTAATGAATTCTGGAACTCTTATTTTAATTTTTTTTTAATAGCAGCTTTAAACTCATTCCATAACAATAACTCCTTGTCCTAGACAGCACAGTTAGGCACTTGCTGGTGTGTTCTGCCTGTTCAGTGTGAATTTCAAATACTGGAATGGAACATGTGAACTCTGGTTCCCTTGCTGACTTTTTCTGTGAGAGTCTATGCCATTGTGTCTTTTGGCCCTTAAAGAGAAATACCAGATCTGCAAATGAGGTCAGGGATGTGCTGTAAATGCCAAAAAGTGTGTGCACAGGCTTCTTGATTTTGCATTAACTATGGATATATTTTTCTAAAAATTACCTTAAACATGTTTTAATGGGAGAGGTTGATTACTTGAACAATCTAAACAAATCATTAATGGTTTGTTCATGTATTAGTTAGAAATAGCTGAGATTATTCTTTAAGAGGAAACTTTCTCAGAGGAAGGGTTTCTGGGAAACGCTGTCCTCACACTGAGGGGTCCTAACTGTTGTTGAAATGTCTCTCATTAATTTTAGTGAGAGTCTTTTATTCAGGTAGTGGCCAAGGTGCTTGTGTTTTCATAGCCCACTGCAGAAGGCGGTGCCTGCCAAACCTGCAGGCTCTGCAGAGGTTTGTACCCATCCCTGCTCCTGCAGGAGGCCGTGAGCAGCTCCTGCCATAGGGACAGTCAGCTTTAACCCACACAGGCTCTGGTGAATGGGGAGAAAAGTGCTTTTTGTACTTACTGCACTTGAACGATGGGTAGATGTGCCTTCAGCTCTGTGCAGCTTCCCCAGGCTTCTACTGTAGCTGCAATTAGAGTTTGTTGCTGAGTGTGCAGCCAGTGACATGAATTAGGGTGTTTCAACTTGAGAACTTTGGGAAGATAGGCAGATTTATACATGGGTTACTGCAGATTCTGAAGTGGTCAAATAAAGTGTTCTTTCAGACTAAGAACCCTCTGGACAAAAGATCATTAGTTACACAGCTAAAACCTTGGCATTATTCTGGAAAATGTAACATTTAATGAAACTTTGATCATAGATCTTTCATCAGGGCAATAAAATCTCCTAAAACTCACTGCAGGTTTTAATGATGACTGTCTCTGGCCTTGAGTGGTGGGACCCACATGGCTGGTCACTGCTGTTGGGTTTTGGAAGTGAAGCTCTGGTTGTACTAAAGACAGAAGAGTGGTCTGTTAATGTGTATTTGTGTTTGCTTCTCTGCCTTTTGAGGTAAATCATGTACATTGGTTATTACAGTATTTCAGGCCGTGGGAGTCTTGGCAGTCTTTGCCTTTTGATCAGTTGACCAGGGCAGGCACACTCCAGTAAGTCACTGGTGAGTAGCACCTATCATGTGTCTTCTGCATGTTCAAGTATCTAATTGATAATGGTTTTTACAAGCCTGAGAAGTCTTACTGCTCTTCAGGTATGAAGTATTTAGTTTAATCTACCTGGTTCGATTTAACTTCTTTCCAAATCAGCCTTCTGCTGCTCTTCAGGGGGAACTGAAGTTGGGCAGGAAGGAGATACAGATGTGCCCGTGTGGGGTATGTGCTCTCACAGGCTGACACAGAACATAATGTACTAATAATAAAGGATATTTTCATATAGATATATATATGTAAAATATGTATATACACTTTTAATAAAACATTGGACATGTGATACTTACTAAACACAAGGCTATATCCTGACTTGGTTTAAACTGGCACGGCTCCATGGGTTTCAGAGAACTCTGTCAAATCTGATCATCTGGGGAGCTGAACGGGGTTTGCATTCAAAGATTGTTTCCCATCAGTACGTGGTGACAACTTCATTCCTGTTAATGTTGCATAACCAAAATAAAGTGCAGCATTCAATAAACCCCTGTTGCCAGCAGAAGCACTGTAACAATACTTTGACTTCAGAGATTCTCTAGTGCCCTGTAGGGATTTGAGAGGGCTTTCTGTCAGGAAAAGGTATTATCCCCCTTCTTACAGGTGGGAAAGCCGTGGGAATTGTCAAATTTCACATGGTACAAATAACAGAAATCAGCCTCTTACATGCTGGTGCAGGGCTTTACTTATCAGATGTATTGACTCTTAGGTGGCTGTAAGAAGTAGCATGGGTAGATCTGAGAAGTCTTCACACTCACAAAATCATCCAGTAATTAAAAATTTATTACATTTGATTGTTATTGAGATTCTTTCAGGTTCACAGTGATGGGTTTGTTGGGGCGTTCTTATATTAAAAAATCAACCAAGTTAATAAAATTAATTCTTTTTCTGCACTTTTCAAATACGATTATAGCTGTTCAAGGAAAATTAGCTTATGGAAAAAAGCTACAGAATATTTTCATAGTTACAATTTGGATCATTTATGTATCAGCTTGTGTTCCGGAGAAATAACATGTGCTTGAAAACAAACAAACGCATTTGATTTTTTTTTTTTTTTTTTTTTTAGGCAGGTGTTTTTAAGCCATAATTAAGTACCAAGATTCTTCAGTCTTTATGTTAATTTGAGGTACCTGTGCCTTCTGCCAAAAATGACATTTAGTGAATTGAGGGTTATTTTCAAATAAAAGGTGAACTCTGAAGCGCACCAGAACACATGGTGAGAATTTAAAAAAAAATACAAGAAGATTAGCTCAAATTGCTTTTCTAAGAAAATACCATCAAGTTAACCTTTCTGAGTCAGCCTGGGCAACAATAGCGCTTCTGTCTGTATTTCATTACTTTTATTTAAGATTCTCTGCTCCACACTGACGTAGTCCAGACTGCTGGAATATAGAGACTGTTTCCAGTGCTTTGATAGTAAGAACACGGGTGCATTAATATTGTATATAATGGGTGCTTTAATATTGTATATATGGTTAAACATATCCAGAGAAGAAGCAAAGATGGGTTCTGAGCTTCAGTGAATCTTCACTTGCCTTTTCTCTCTTCTGCATCTCATACAGAATGCAGGTCCATCTTTGCCTGTAAAGTTTTATGTAATTAGTTCGAGTTTGTACTGCCTCTTGGCTTCTTGTGTTATATAACATATTTGAGCTCATATTAAGGGACTGACAGCATGGAAAATTGCTTTTTTTTTGCCTTACAGGTAAGGTCAGGTACAGACAACAGTGCTGTCGGTTCATGACAGCTCTCCCTGGTGTTACAGTACTATTTACTGCTACATTGCCAAATACCAAGGAAAAACTCACTGGTAGTTAACTCATGGATGTTCTCCTTCTGCCAGTATTGATAGGTAGCAAAACGTTGAAAGAACTTGCAGGGATAATCCTGATTCCTTTATATACCCATTGGAACTCACAGAAATGTATGTTCTGCTTGTGGGGTACAGCATGGTTTGGTGTCAGTCACCTCCGGCCCATCTGCGCCTGCTGCCGCCCCTGCCCAGCTCCCCTCACTCTGGAATTTGGCTCCTGCAGGTTCCTGGGAGTTACAGGGGCACTTGCTCTGCCCTCAGCCTGACCCTGCAAGTTCAGTGTGAGTAGAGTTACTGAGCTTCTGGGAGTGACCTGGGTCAGGTTTCAGCTCCTGCATATGTGCAACTATTCAAAGGTTCTGGGGGGAAGGAGGAGGGAGGTTTGGGAATATGATTCCCATGAGAGAATGAGTTCTTAGATCAGCATTCAGTGTGAGCTGACACATACCTGCAGTAGCTAGGGATCCCAAGCAGTGAGGAGCTGCACCAGGAGCCATTACTCAGCTACTTTTCAGGGAGATGTGATCCCATCTGCCCCATCCCTGGCTTCTCCTGTGTTGGACATGATAATAACTGCATTTAGCTCGGAGGTTGGAACTTTGAGCATCTTTTTTATGGATGTTGTCCCATTTCTGTGAAAGCATCAGCTCCTGGCAGAGCCAGGACCTTTGGCTGACAGCTGAGCAAGAGTGGAGCTGAAGGAGGAGCTGGTGCTCCTGGGGCCCAAAGCCCTGCAGCTGGCTTGGGACAGTGCTGCTGCCCGAGCAGGAGCTCTCCTGGAATTACTGCAGGTGCCACATAGAGACTTCACAAAGTGGCCCCACTGAGGAGCTCCTGCTGTTTGCCTTTCTGCTGGGATGACCCAAATTCTAAAGGAAATCCTACAACCCGCTTCATGTATTGCAGGAGGAATTCCATAGCAGAAAAAGACTGTGTGACAGGCATCATGGCATATCTCATATGAGAGGCTCTGAAAATGGACTCAAGTAGTATTCCAGCTAGAATTTACATTTCCTCGTTCTTCTCTTTCTTGAATAGTCTCACCCTTGTGATTATTCTTCAGTCTTCGTTTAAGGCCTTAGATGGTAAAAACACAGATACAAGTGAATGAGAATTGTAGTATCCATTTCAGCAACAACTAAGAAGATTTGACCAGCTGAATCAGAAGCTGTGCAACTCTTTCCAGAAGGGATTTATTTGATAAGCAAACTACTTAAACCCCACTTATGAGAGTTATTTGGGGCTCAGAACTGCTGGCACGCAGCTGAATCCACTCAAAATCTGATGTGTTATCTGAGAAGTATTTGTACAAAACTTGGTCAGCAAGTCTAGTTTAAAAAGTAGATTCCAAATGATTCAATAAAAAATAAAAAGGGAACTCAGCAACTGAGAAACAGACCCTCTGTCTGGAGGAAGAATGACTTTATTCTTTATATGATTTGGGTTTTTTTTCAAAAGTTAATTACATACTATTTTATAGCTTTACACGTGCAGGTTGAAAATACACTTCCAGCTCCAAAAAGCACGCTTTTGCAGAAATGTCATTTTTCTCTCTGTCATCAAAAGTACCTCACGTTCATGTCTCACACTTCATCTGTTAAGTATGTGCTGTGCAAGTCTCTGTGGGAACTGCTGAATTCCAAAGTGCCATCTAATGTTTGTCTGCAGGACAGCAGCTGCTTTGCACTAGTGATCGTAACAGTGCAAAGCAATGGCCGTGTTTGCTCTAACCATCTCAAATATTTTTGCAGTTTCATTTGCCTTGATAGTTCCAACTCCTTTTGTTTAGTGTAAATTTTTATTGAATGAGGTTTTTGAAGCAACTGAAAAGCAAGGATTTTCTTACTTTGTTTGACAAGACTTGTGAAAGAATGATTATTCACAACTGTTAGCCTTTCTGGTCTGGAGCTGTGCCAGGTTTTAATTAAAAATATTTAAATTAAATTACAAATTCACTGTTCCATAGTACTTTTCCATGATTTTGCATTGCTCTACTAATAGAACTATGTTTTCTTCTAAAAGAAGATATAAGAGAAACACATTAAAATTAAATTCTGATTGCAGTGTGTTCCCTTTATGTAAACAGGGATCTAGGTTGTTCTTTGCATGATGTCTCTGAGTGGTAAAACATCAGCAAGTATAACAGCAAGTAATTACTTAAAAAGTATTAAACCAGGAACATTAAATGTAAACATTAAAGAGTAGTATCAGGTTTAACAGGATTTTTTTAAAAAAAAACTTTCTAGTCCCATTTACCACATTTGCTTCTTGATAATTAACATGAATCATCTTGCATTAAAGTTGTGATTTATTTTCCATGTCCTGCTGCTTGTTTGTTTCTCAGTTCAGACAGCAGAACATGATTAATTGTCCTGACTTTTTAAGATTCTTAGTTGTCCTACATTTTAGTTCCCAAGCATGCGACTGTATTAGTTTAGTTGGGATGTTCAGGAAGAAAGATTTTAAACCATCACAAAACCTTTTTGTACTCTATCTCCCAATGTAATGAAAAGATTTTGTTCCTGATCCAGACCTTGATCCGTAGGGGTGCAGCGAGGCAGAGCTTTATCCCTGCGAGGCGTTGCCCAGGAGCTGGTCAGCCTTTGGGAGCCTCCTCCCTCACACAGCCTCGTGTGGCTGCAGAAAGATTTTGCAGAACTTTAAAACCACCAAGCAGCCAACTCGGCAATTCCCTCTTCCCCTGAGCCCTTTGGGCTTTGGACTCGCAGGGTTCAACCTCTCTTTGAAACTCACAAATTTTCTACTGTTTCCTTTCAGGTGTCTGCAGCGTCTGTAAACTCTTTAGCATTAAACTAATGCTGAAAGAGCCCAAAATGGATGTTGGGTTATGATGACACTGATAAATTGCTGAGTCTTCTGCTAGTTTAGGCCATCTTGTAAATGGTTCAAATTATGTTCCTGCTTGCTTTGTCACAAATGTGGAGTGATTCACTGAAGTCATCAGTGTGACTGAGAACAGAATGGCCAAAGATGGCCATGGGCAGCCTGAGGCTGTGTGCCAACTGTAATTAAAGCCTTTGATTTAAATAAATGTCACAGTTTACTCTTTATTTAGATATTATAAAGACAAAACCCAAAACACAAACCAACCAAACAAAACCCCAACAACTGCTTCTTTTTTTAAACTACTAAATTACTAGCTGGAGAGAATTTTTTATATCCATAGTTGCTGTGACTGGGAAATTGTAGAATACCATCAGAGTTCATTTTAAGGACTTAATCTAAAATGCTGGCACAGTGGCATTTTTAGAATATTGTAGTTAAAGATTGAAAAGAGCTATACTGTCTGTGTTTCTAACCCATCTCAATTAGCTCTTCTTCCTTTTTGCAGTCTTATTTTCATATGTAACTATTTAAAATATAAGAAACCTGCTCTTGAATAAATTTCCTACACAGAGACCTTAATTCTCTCTTCAGAAGGGAGTGCAAAACAGCTTCAGGTTTTGGTTTGAAGAGGACAGTAATTACCATGAAAATAGGTAGATTGTGCAGACAGTTATCAGTCCGGTACATCATGGCAAACCACATTTTTGCCTTCTGGATGAGAGAATGATGCGTTAAGCTGGTACCTTCTGAGCAAGAATTTGTAATATGCAGCATGAAATACAGCACAAATCGTCTGGAAAATCCACAAACCAAAACAAAATCTAAGAGATGAAAAATGGTTAATACTGGTCTTTCTTTCCTGCATTTGAGTCTTTGTGTTCCTTTCCAATAACTACAGCATGAAATTATGGTCACAGTACCAACCTTAACTTGATCTGTTTTTCCTTGCTATTGTCATTTTGTTATAAATGTCACGGTAATTATTTTTTTTTTCATAAGCGGGAGGGGGTTTTTTATGCCTTTAAAATGTAGTTGATTCTTACCTAAATGAAGTTGCTGGGAGAAAACAATTCATTCAGTTGTGACCTATATGCAGTGACATGCACCTTCCTCTGTCCTTTGTTTCTAATGTAAGCAGTGCTGTCACCAGACTGTCCTTGTTCTCATCCTGTCATATGACAACTTAGATGAAATGGAGTTGACTGATATTAGATGTAGCAAGATGGAAGCTGCGTTGGTATACAAATTAAAATCCCCCAAATTTACTGAATGCCTAATGGTGTTAACCTATAGAAGGTGCTGCTTTGCTGTATTGTTCTTCAGCCTTGTGATCCTTCAGACCTCTTTTTAATACTGGCTCCTTAAATAAAGAAGACACCTAAAATTATCCTCCATTTATATACAACAGCTCCCTACTGAGGCAACCCGGCTTTGTCTCCATTTCTAACCTTGCAGTATGGGAGCAAGAAGATTGTCAAAACCATGTTCATGGCAGTGTTAGAAATACCTGGGTGGATGTGTCCTACCACAGTCACGCAACCATTTTGGAGCAAGTACAGATGCTTTGAAAGGGCTCCTGTAACTTTTCAAATACATTTAAAAATGATGATAATGCTAACAGGAAAAGATT
Source organism: Sinosuthora webbiana (assembly GCA_013397395.1). Taxonomy (NCBI): domain Eukaryota; kingdom Metazoa; phylum Chordata; class Aves; order Passeriformes; family Sylviidae; genus Sinosuthora; species Sinosuthora webbiana. The sequence continues at coordinate 753,488 of VXBN01015415.1, read as the reverse complement.
TCAAAATGTGTCTTGGAGATAAAATGTTCTGTTTCCATTTGTCTGGATTAAAATCACTACTGTAGGGCACTCTGACACATCCCAGTGCTATGCTGTAGTTCTCCCGCTTACCTTGTTTCTTTGCTGCACGAAATTCACAGAAGGACAATAAAAAACCCTTGGCGTGGAAGCCCCTGTATGAATACAGGCTCTGATTTGGAGAATTGCCATGGGTGATGGTGGTGCTTTTGCCTATATGGTTAGCTGGGATTCTTGATTCATCTTGTGCCTTCTTGCTCTGTTGGGTTTATGGAAGTTACATATCAGTGAAGCCATATGTTATGGTCCCAGGCAGAGCTGTAAACCATTTCCTTTTTACTGCCTCTGAGAGCAGATCAATCTATAGAGCAGCACTAGTGATGGGGAATTTTTTAAGGGTAATGGGAGAAAATAAGAAAAGAGAGCTTGGCTGAGATGCTATACTATTCCATCTTCCAAAGAATTAAATCCTTTCCTATTTATAAATTTTTAATTTCTCAGCAAGAAGAAAGAAGGTTTTCACCCTACTTTTGCAGCTGGAAAAAAAAAGTGACAGATTAAGAATTTAAGGTTCGTTTTTTAAAAAGAGGGGAAGGTTGTGATGTAGTCAGCAGTCTGATACTAATGGATAGAGTGTTTGTTGCCAGAATCTGGAAGTTCAGTATAACCTTAGGGATCTAATCCATAACTCTTTTTTAGATAATTAGTTCTTTGACTTCACATTGCCAAATCTCAGCCTTCAGAATTATATGAGCTGGTAAAATATTGCAAGAGGCTAAGGGGACTTGAGATGTGATTTCCCTTTAAAAAAAATCTTTTAGCTTTGAGTCAAAACATTCTCAAAATTTACTTTACAACCAGAAGGCCTACCAGCATCTATTTTATATTTTAGAGGAAAAGCATGTTTTTAAATAACAACCTGACTCCAGCAGGTGGGACTTCAAAATTCAGCAGCACTAATCTTGCATGGCTTGCACAAATACCTGTGGGTTTACAACATGAGAGACTTCTTATGCGAGTAAGAACTGGCAAGACCATCCAGGAGGGTTTTCAGTTTCTTGTTTTGCATGCAAGAGTAGCTCCTTCAGTGCCCTATGGATATAGGCTTTACACCCTTTTTTTCTTTGACGGTGTATAAAGGTCTGGCACACAGCCAGGTGCATGGCTAAATTGAATGGTGCTGTTCTATGCCAGCATGGCCTCAACAAAAGTGGAGCTATTTTAGTTGGTTAACTGAAGAGAAGTTGGACAAGGAGAAGGGGTGGGAGAGCACTGTACAAAAGTACGGGAGACTCACACAAACCTCATTCCTTTTGCTTTGGCCTTCACGTATTTTATTAATGGTCGCTACAGTTGTCTCTAAATTATTTCCCTGTAGGTAGAATACATCTTTTCCCTCCAGTGAAGCAAATCACTTCAGCTAAACCTTGTGCAACATCTACCATTGCCCTTGCCAAACTTTACAGCCTTTATTTCTAAACAAACCAGGATGAGGTGCGTAATGCAGTTCTGCCCTGTTCTCTGCCCCTAAAGTACAAAGCCTTAGCTCTAGTATACATCTGGAATGCTGACATTGGCAGTAGTAGGAAGGCTGAAATTAGGATTAAATAGGTCTGAAACATTTCTTCCACTCTTAAATGTCTGTATAGGAGATGGCTGCTTTTCCGGGTTCCTCTGGTAAGAGTGATTCAAATTAACTATTAGTTATGGTGACACTGGAAGGCTGTTTTAAAACTTTAATGGAACCTGAAGCTGGGATGAAAAGGGCCTTTTATACAAAGCTGCCTATTCTGATCATTAAAGACAATTCAGTTGTCCTTAACCTTTTTTCCTAGTGTATAGTTGGTCTCCATGGCTCTAGCTATGCCTGTTTTCCAGGGATAGTCTCCAATTTGATGCCAGCATCTTTCAGTCCCTAATTACATTGTTTAGCCTCCAGCTGTTACAGTGTTCTGATTTACTTACTGCTTTGGTTTGCTGCAGGAACCTGGTAGGAAGAGGGAGAACCACCATGGCCTCTTGGCTGGTGTCTGCAGGCAGTGCTGGGTTTTCAGCCCTGGGCCCCTCAATCCCGCCCAGATCTGCCCAACAGCTGCCATGGAAGGGCAGAGCTCTGCTTCAGGGCTGGCTGAGCCTGTGCTCTTGCCCTGTTGTGGCTCCAGGGGGATAAATGCTTCAGGTTTAGTTAAGTTTTCACCTACCAACCTCCATCTCTTTCTTTCAAGACTTGATGTCTTAAAATATTTAATACATCACTTCCTGCAATTTTGTGGAAAAGGCAGAAAGAAGGATCAGATCCTAGAATAATAACTGTGGGAAGGTATTTCATAGAGGTTCACAGCCTTGTTCAAAGAATGGATGTTAAAAACTAGGTACTTCAGTTTACTAGAAATGGATGTGAGAACCGTGTTGAACCATGCTGGTTTTGTTGCAGAATGTGGCGGATGCAAGGCATAGCACACCTGGCATTCATTTTGGTAATGAGCAATTTATCCAGGCAATCTTCTAATGAGTGTGGGACAGGTTTGTGGGCAGGTGAATGGCTTTAAAAAATGAGGCCAGTTACACTCTTCAGCTCTAAGCCTCACCGCACCTGTGTAAGATGCAAAAGGGAGGAGACGGTGATGGAAGATCATCGTTCTCTGGTGTTGATGCATTAGGGATGCCATTAATCTCGAAGTGGAGTGCAAAAAGTAAGCAAGGGAGAAGGTTTCCTTTCTTGTTCTTTCTGCAGAGCGCCCTGTAATTCCGGAGGCAGCTGCGCTCTCCGGGCAGGCGCTGTGGGAAGGGCTCTGTGCTGGCGGAGCCGGCAGGTTACCGCGCTGAGAGACGCCGGGAACAGGCGGTTTCCCTCTTTGTCTCTGTAATCCATCAGGAGAGATCCGGGGGGGCGGGCCGGGAAGCGGGGGAACCCCCGGGGCTCCGGGCGCGCAGCCGCTCGGTGCAGGCACCGGCGGCCGGAGGGACCGCGCGGCGGCGCCGGGCACGGCTGAGGCTGCTCGGGCACGGCTGAGGCTGCTCGGGCACGGCTGAGGCGGCAAGGGGCTGAGGCTGCTCGGGCACGGCTGAGGCGGCACGGGCTGAGGTTGTTCGAGCACGGCTGAGGCGCCACGGGCTGAGGCTGCTCGGGCTGAGGCTGTTCGGGCACAGCTGAGGCTGCTCTCCGCAGCTCTCCCCGCTCCCCCGGCCCTGCCCCGCTCCCCCGGCGCGCCGGGCGTGGCCCGCTCCGGCTGCGGCTGCCCGTCAGTGCCGCCCCCCGC
>VXBN01015415.1:533189-750193 GCA_013397395.1 Sinosuthora webbiana | reverse complement strand
CTGCCGGAGCCGCGGCCGTGCCGGTCCTGCCGGCGGAGCGGGGCTTTTCCCTGGATGGGCTCAGTCCGTAGGGAGGCTGCCGAGGGGCTCTGGGGCGCCGAGGGTGCCGGTCCGCGTACAAAAGGAGCGAGCTTCGCCAGGGGAGGAGGCTCCGGAGGCTGTCAGAGCAGCAGGCTGGGTCCGAGGAGGGGCGGCGGGCAGCCGGAGGGGTTCTGTGCTGGGGACAGCGAGACCGGCACCTCGCATAAATGCCTGCGGAACTCAAACAGGTTAGTGCGAAACTTGTGTCCTTCCCCTCGGGCTCTGCGGCCGCGTGTGCGGGGTCCTGGTGGCGTGGAGAAAGCTGTCAGCGCTGGAACGGCTTGTTTACTTGTGTGTTCATTTTGAGCTGAGAACTAACAGCAAAAGCTGAGCTGGTCTTTTTAGCAGAGCATTCGAGAGAGAATCTGCTTTTGTCTCTGTTGTGTTAACTGGTGAAACACCCAAAAAAGCAAGCCATTGTGTTCTTTGACCTTCTCGTCCTGCTCAATAAATCTAGGGAGCTCTTTGACATGAACAGCCAGAAATAGTGCTTTTAAAAGACAAAGCTTTGCTATTGTGCTTTTGTTTAGTGTTTGCTTTTCCCATACTGTGTTCCCTGGCTTTCTCTTTGATTTTCTTGCTGGACATACCAGAGAAATAACGGTGGTTTTTCACTCTGAAATGTTATCTTAAACATAAAGTTCTTCTTGGCTGTCGTCTTAGTAATTATAATGGTCTTACAACTTGGTGCAAAAATATTTCAAATATTATTCTTTACTTTCAAGTGTCATTGACTATTCCAGGGTAAAGCTGTTGCAGACTAGATTTAAATACATAGAGATCATGTAGACTTCTGTAATTCATAGGTGCTTTGCCTGGGTAACCTCCTACCTTGTAAGCCTCAGGAAACCCGATAAATTCAGGTGGTGGCAGGGTAGAGCTGCTTCTCCAACTAGGATGAGGTTGTGTCTTTTTCTTAATCCTCTTTTTTTCTCCTCTGCTTTATAATTAAAAACAGAGCTCTGTAGAATGAGAAAGTGTAACAATAGTACATCACTGATAATACATCTCTGAATTTGTTTAGGCTCATTGCACTGGAAATGTTAGAGTTTCTCTGTCTTGGTTTAATACAGTGTGTTGCACTCACCCATCTCAGTGACAGAAGGCTGAATCATTTCATGATGCAAATAGGATGCCGATTCCCTTGAGGGGAAAGTAGCCCTTTCAGCTGGGTCCTCCAGTGAGCATTTCTTTGTCTGTAGGATTCCCTGGAATCACAGTCCTGCCTGCTGGAGGTGGCAGAACGCTGGTTTGTTTGGGTGCTTGCCTGTGCGTCATGGTACCTGTGGGCTCCTTAGGAGGGGATTTGATTTGTCTGTGGTGCTGTTCCTATTGCCTGACCCACAGCTACTGTGCCTGTCAAATCACGTGCAATGGATTGTTGAGTTTTAGATAGATGTATGCAGTTAGCAGCTCCAAGGGATTTTGGTTTTGCCTGGGTTTTTTTAATACATAAAGGGAAATGCTAAAGCAGGATGCTAACAGTAAAAAAAAAAAAAGGTGTGTTTAATGTGTTTTGACCCGTGCAGTACAGCTGTGTTCATGTCTTCTGGGTTTCCTGTGTTGATAGGCTGAAAAGCTTGAGTGAGATGGAAGGTTGTAGTTAATCACTTTAGGTCATGCATTTCAGTTAGCTTGTAAATTCTTCTTCCATATCAAAACAAAAAAATGTCATGGTTTTAATTTTCACGCTGTGATGGCTGAGGATTAGACAGAGATATGCTGTTTTGTCTTTTCTGTTGGAGTAATGGTTCTGGATTCATTCTGAGGTCTTTTTATAGAATAACTGTTCAATCTGGTAGCACAGCAGTTTATTGGAGAAATCTTTGCTTAATAAAAGGTGGTAGTTTTAAGCCATGACTTGTCAGGTAAATTTATTGTGCAGTTACAGGATCTCTAGAAAGTAATTCTTTAGCTGTAATGATCACAATTAAGTAAAACTAAAACAAATGAATAAATGACTTTGAGGTGGATGATAAGTCTATACAATCCATACAGATAAAGATAGAAGAGATACTAGAATGGACTTCTGCCACATTCACTGAAGGCCTGTTGTGTTTAGATAAAGACAGCTGTGAAATAGTAATTAAAAAGAATGAAGAATAACTTCTAATCATGCTTTTGCTGGGAATAGTCACGCTTCCTGAAGTTCTGGGCCACAAAAGCAGCATTGTACCTGAGAGCAGTGGTAAAGGAACCAAATGCTGAAAACCAGAAATGTGGCTGTGAGTGGGGAGGGTGTGTGTGTCACCTTCTGAGTCCTCCCTTGGCCGTTCCCCTTCCTGCTCATGAGGGATCAAGGCTGTTGGAGTTTGTGCTCAGTATCTGCAGTGGCCTTGGAAGTAAGTAAAGAGTTTATGAAACTGAGAAGGATCTTGAAGTCTGGAACTGTTAAAATATATGTTCATTGCAGTATCACATACAGCTTTGATCTGGACCTGAAATCTAAAGTGCTGGCTTGCCTCAGGGCCATGAAATTGTGAAGGGGAAAAGAGTCACTTAAAGTGACTTTTGCCAAAAGCTCTTCAGTTCTCTCTTATTCTTGCTTTGGAAAATACTTTATTAACATTCTGAATTCAGGCTCTGACTTCAGTAAGGCTGTCCTTCCTCAGCACTTTGTTCCTGAAGCATTTTGCTAGAGGATAATACTGATGTGAGAGAGTATGAAATCGCAGATCTGGCAAGATGAAAAAGCAGTTAATGCATTAGTGACATCCCTGCTGTGAATCTGTACCAGTGGTGGAAAGCTTGTGGAAGAAATGTTCATGAAGGTGCAGCGTGCAGTAGTATCATCATTTTCCAAACAGTTGGTCAAGTCGTATTAGAAAAACCAAATAAGAAGGGAGTATGAGGTTTGGCATGGATCTCTGTAGGGATTCACGCATGGCTTCTCACACATGACAGGTCTAATATGCTCTACTGCCTTGGAGTGAAGAGTCCCATATTGAGTCCTCCCTGCTCCCCCAGGCAGCCCCTTTGGCAGCAGTTGTGACCTCTGTAGCAGAGCTGGGCAGAGGGAATGTGTTTTGGGACTCACTGGGGTGCTGAACTATGGACAGGAGCAGCTGAGTGGAGGCACACACTGCTGGTGTGAGCTCTGCCACAGAGGCAGTAATTCTCTACACAAGGGTGGATTTTGGAGCTCTTTGGGCAGTCACTGCCCAATTCAGGCGTGGAAGGTCAGCTCAGATGTGAGAATGTGCCTTTACCTGTCCTGGAGGAGCTTGCACAGCTGAGTCCCTCAGCATAACGAGGAAGCTGTGGAGCTGCAGGGGGACACCTGCACCTGTGTGAGATGTGGAAATGGAAGTGTTCCGTTTCTGAAAACGCCTCAGTAGGAACTCTCTTCCTTAAAAATGCTGTTGGGGTGTGAGGGCCTGTAAAGTCCATTTTGTGTGACTGCCTTTGTGAGTGCACAGCTCTGTAACAGCAGTGGACATACCAAGCAAAGCACTCCAGCAATTGCACTACCTGAGGTTATTGCTGAACCACCTGTCCCCGAGGTCTGGAGTTGTGTGTGGAGCATCAGGCTGGCTGCAATTTTTGCTTAAGTTACACTGCAGTTACTAAAAACAAAAACATTAAAATGTGTTTTGGTTGGGTTTGGGTTGTGGTGGTGGGGTTTTTTGTTGGCGTTTTGTGGTTGTTGTTGTTTTTAAACAAGCGTGTGCACTCAAGGTCTTTCCAAATGTAGAAACACTGATTATGGAAGATAAAACTGAGAAAAAGGCATATTAAAGAACCACATTTGAAACTGGATGGACTGGATCTTTATAATAAGGCTGTTCACAAACATTTAATTGCAAACCCTTTTCTCCCAGGAGTTCATTTCTGCCACTAAATTAAGGTTTGGTTCTGTAGGAGTAGGATCAAGGCCTGGTGAAGTTCTGTCCTTGCAGTTGAGTGTTAAAATAGCAAGGCATTTTGCTAAATATAAGGATTTTAGCATATTCTTAGTGTGTCTTTACCTGTTCCTGCCTCTGTTCCTCAGTTGCTCTAAGCTACTTTCTTTGTGCTACCAGAAATCTCAAGTGCCTTGGCCTGGGAGCTCTGTGTTTTGGTCAGATCCTCTGAAGGACAGACAGGAGCAATAACAAGACTCTATACTTCAGGTGTTTTTAAAACCACTGTTGCTTCAGTAGCATGTGAGAAGTGAAGCATGGGATTTTGCTTGTAGGATTTCTTTGATTTTGTTTTTCCAGTGGAGGTTTGAAGGGTAAATGGAGTCCCTGAAGTAAGTCCTGAGACTAGAGAGAGTGTATTTCAAATTCTTGATAAAAGGAAAGCTGAAACTCAAACATTGGTAGTTTTAAATTTCACTGTGTCCTTTGTGTCTTCTGTCTCTCATTAAGTTGCAGCCAGGCTTTGGGACCTTTCTTTTATTTGCCTTTATACCTAAGAATGAGCAAGTGTGACTATACCTGAGAGAAGCCAGATGAACAACACTTGCTTTCTTAGGGCAGCATAATATTGTGTATCTACAAAAGGGTGGGCAGAATCCTTTGTGTCGTATTAAGGGGTGGAAACTCCATGGACTGAGTGCTCCCTCTATACTGCAGTAATGTGAGAATCCACGTTTCACTGGTGTTCTCTGCCTCTTTGATGAGTCAGGCCCACACCTGCGTACAGCAGGGGATTGAAATGTCAGAGTTTTCCCTTTTGTCCAATCCCTCACATCTATCCTTGGCATCACAACTTCTCAGTGTTTGAAAAAGAAAGTGTTTTAACTAAACTTGAAGAGTTTTTGAGCTTTGGAATGTCTGTCTCTACAAGCTAAATTGCTTGGCACAGCTCTGAACTTTTATTTTCAGTAAAACTTTCTCAGCAAGGCTGTTGAAATGTTCAGAGAGGTGTTCTTGAAAGTCTGTAATGAAACCAAAGTCAGGGCTTATTTTTATACTGTAGAGGCTGTATTGTTGTGTTTGTTTATATATGTGTGTGTGTGGGTATAAAAATACATACGTGGACGTGAGATGATTTAATTTAAGTAGCATTACTGTGGATGTGTGTAGTGTGAGACTGATCAGAAGAATCATCTGGAAGGTTCAGAAGTCCTTTCAAAGTACAAGCTTGTAATTGATTAAGGAGCTGATGAAAGAGATGCAGCACAATTTGTTTATGGATGGTAGAGCCTCGAGATATAAACAGGTCCTGCGTGTGACCAGGATTATTCTGCTGTTTGAATTGTAAACATCTGGAAATTATTTTAGTAAGTTTTGCATCTGAAGATATTTGCATCCCTCTCTTTGATACGATTCTCAGGTGACTTTGCTGTTAAGGGCATAAAGGCTCTTTTGGCTCCTGGGCATTGCAGTGAGTGGGCCTTGCCTGGTTGGGTTGTGATACTTGAACAAAGGCAGAAACCAGTGTCTGTGCCAGAGTTATGCAGAGATGAGAGCTCCACATCTGAATAAGATAAAGTCACTTGTTTAGGGAGTTCAATACAGGCCTTTGAAAGTATGTTAATTCCAAGTAGCTCTGGAGAAAGGATTGATAAAGAAACTGGTGTGAAAGGCTACATGTGGGGCTTCACACAGTTCTGCATTGCAGTAATGTACAACAAATGGTTTTGAATGGACAAAATTCTTTATTTACAGAGCAAATTATGTGAGTGGCTAGATTTCTCTATCAGCACCTTCCTGAATCCTTGTTAATCACTGATAAACCAACCTAACTCTTTATATTGAAATGGTATCTGGAAGTTCTTTAATGGCACCTCTGTCTCTTACATTGGCATGAGTTCTGTTGAGGGACTGCTCTGGTTCTGCACCAGGTCATGCTGATGTTCTCCCATGGACATCATTTACTTCCAGGTACCTTCTTGCCTTACTGGGGCATCCAGAATGGCCGTTCTTAAGTCAGGGAAACTGAGGAATTCAAGGTGTGCCTAATGCCTTGGTTTACATGTGCCTGGAAGCTCCCAGTGCTGTGATTAGGGCTTCAAGAAGTGCTTTGCTTCCTTTATATGCTGTCCAGATGAACCCACTGGCTGATCTGCAAATAGGAGGGAACCAAAGTTGTGGATTCCTCCCCAGGAAGGGAGGCAGCGCACTGGGACAGTGGCGCCTCCTGATGCTTGTGGTTGAGTGAAGTTAGCCACACTGTTTTCTGGATGAAATTTCAATGAATCAGTCTTGCAGAAAGCCTGTCCTTGCCTTCCAGCACTGCCAGGCAAGTCAGTAGGTCTTTCTTAAATATTTGGCAGCTTTTTGAGATGTACTGGTTCTGGTGTTCATTCACTTCTGCAGGGTGATTGTGTCCCAGCACTAAGTGTCAGAACCTGATGCTGCAGCTCCTGTCTCTGTTTTGCAGTAATACATTTTTTTTACCACATGTGTGTTTTAATAATTGTATTATACTTTCCAGTTCCTCATTCTCCTCTTTGACCAACAGGAGTGGTCTGTACTTCTCACTATAGCATGTTTACAAGAGTTTTTAAAAATGTATTCCTCACATTAGCATATGTAAATGTGAGTACATGTGTGCTAGATGAGGAACACGTCACATTTGTCCTTAGCAATTTCATCTCATCTGAGTAATTCTTTTGACCAAGACATGTTGTTTTATTGCCTGAGGTTAGAATGCATCTTGGTCATGGTGACACGTTTATCTTGTATTTTATGATGCAATCTTATCACATCCCATTTCTTTTTTCTTTCCCGTTCAGCTTTTCATCTGTCAGTGACAGCCATAACACCAGTTAGTGGCACAGTAATACCAGGGGTATGTATTAGTGCACACTGGTGGCAATTTTTAAGGGTAATACTTTGTTTCTAAGGTACAATATTCATTTTAGCAGGTTGTTTCTGGAGGGAAGAGCCATTTGTAATTATGTCAAGACCGGCAGCCATCAGTCATTTTAGATGTAGGAGATGGCAAAAAAGACTTGTTTGGATAACGTTCAGGAAATATGAAGCAAAGAGAAGGTGACACTGCACCCTTCTCTCACTGCAAGGAGTGCAAAGAAGCACTAATTAATTTTTAATGTACTGGTGATGGACCTTTGTATTTACAGTTGCAGATTTTATATATTAACATGCAAAAATAAGTATCTTCCATCAGCTGTATGAAAAAGCAAAGTGAGAGGGAGAATATTGTTCATTGCTGAAAAAGTTGTGAGCTTTCTTAATGTGTTGGATTAAAAAACTTCTTTCTCCCTGCCATGTCTTCAAGGGCCAAATCTTCAGAGAAAACTACCTCTATATAGGCAACCAGGATTGAGGGACAGACTTTCAAACCTTTAAGCCAGTGTGCACCAGCTGCAGATATGATTAGAGATCAATTAAAAAGTGTTGTATCAATCTGCTGAATAATTTGGAAAACCTGACTGCTGGTTTTGATGTGTAAATAGGAACTGAAGCATCTGCCTGCAGTTTTTCTAAATCTAGTGTGACACACTGTTAATCCAGTAAGTTTTTCTTCTTCTGGGTTTTTGAGACTCCAGTCAGAATCATCTTTGTTTCGTTTACATGGGATCAGTTTTATTTTTCTTTTTCCCACAAAGCTGACACTTCAAACTTTCAGCTTAAAAGTGCCAGCGCAAACTTTACAATATTCAGATAAAATGTAATTTTCTTCCTTTGCTGCCTGCACCGAGAGGCATAGCAGATCATGTGTAACACCCATGCCTAGCTTGGCTGAATTCCAGGGCCCTTCCAGAAAAAGAGACGCTGGTAAAATCAGCATCTGCCATGTAAATCAAGATAGTAAAGGAAGAGTCATGTCCACAGCAGCTGAAGTGCTGCGTGTGCTTGCATAAAGACACTGCAAATGTGTGGGTGTACTGCATGAGTTGTTGCTCTTTGAATTTTCTTGTTCGGAGGAACTTGGCTGAGGTACATTGTGTGGATACTGTTTTGGCAACTGGAATTGCAAAAATACTTACGAAGTCTGTTGGGTTCTTCCCCCATGCTCTTATCCCTCCTTCCTGTATTTAAAATTCCCTTAAGTGTTTTGTTTTAGTCTTCTGAAAATTCATGGTTTTCCTTTAAAGGGACAAGGAGAATTAGTTTTCTCGTGGTTGTAAATTACAGATAAATGTTTTTGAAAAATGCCTTTTAAGTTCAACCCTTAAACTACTTTCTTTCCCTAATATTTCCTGTGGATTTTTGAACAGCAAAATTTTGGGAAAAGGTACTTTTCTTCCCTCTTAAAATGCAGCTCCTGTGTTCTTCTGGGGTACAATGTGAAGGTGGCTTTGTTGAGCACTTCATGATGTACCCTAACTAGATGCCCTCTGTTTTGGGGTTCTGCTGTATTGTATTTCCCGTGCTGGTGGTGGGAGGGCAGCCTGGGTGCCCAGAGGGTTGTGTGGGCTCCTGCTCCCCTCCTCACTCACCACGGGCTGCTCAGGTCACTGGGGAGCAGCTCTGGGACACGCCCTGTGTGGGGAGATAGTGAGAGGTGACACAGGCTGACTTCTCCGTTGGACAAACCAAATTCAAATATTGGCCCTGGCAACTCTTGAGGTCCAGTTTCTCAGAATTGGAGCCTGGTTGAGCGGTGCACTTCAGCCTGGGGTAACACTGCCACTTCTCAGTTTTTTTATCTTGTTCCTGAATTTCTCAACTTGGTTCTGGTAGTGCCCAAAGCCATTTAGAGCTGGTGTTCTGCAGCACTTGTGTCTCATTAACTCTGGAGAAGTACAGTCCAAATTTTGGCTACAGGTAGGTCCAAGACCCTCTAAAATTATGTCTTTGGATTTAGCTGAGAATTGAAGGAAAAGGACAAGTGGAATGGATCAATTCCATTGGAAAAGAAAGAGTTAAGAATAGCAATCGGATTGCACAGCTGAAATCTCAATAGGAACTTGTGGTCTCTTGAGAGAACATGCCATTCAGCACTGTTGCACAGAGTTATTTCATTCTTAATTTTAATTGACATGTCCCAGAATGCAGCCTTCTCTGACGAATCCGGGCGGCACAGAGGCGTTGTGAGTCTCAGTCTGTGTGGGCGATGGCTGTGTTTCAAATTCAGGTCATTATTAATTTCCCTTTGATACCAGCATCCTTTCTGCCTACCTTATTCACTCAATAGGTTGATGAAATTTGAATGAATCTTCCCCTAAGTAAGATGTTGGTCACCTCCTGGGATTTCAGTGTAATAATCTTACCCTGCTCTTTTCATCATTCATGATCGTTTTAGCCCCTTGCTTTGGTGACAAGGGTGTCTGTGCAACTTCAGTATCAGTAAAGTAATTATTTTATTGTTGTAAAAACTGGGGTGCATAGTTGTTTCAGTTTTATTGGGGGGGACACCCTAAGAAAAAAGTGGTTCTGGTGTAACATCAAATTTTCATTAGTCTTCTGGGTTTTATTCAGATGCAGTTAGCTACAAACCCAGCAAGAGAGGGGGGAACCATGCAGCTCCTGTAGTAGTTGTGAGGAGTAGCGATATCTGCCTTAAGTGTTTCTTTAATATTTTATATCTCCAGTATTGATTGCATTTTTTAAGTAAGATGTATGATTGACCAGTACTGGGATTATCTCAGAATTTAAAGAACTTTCTTGCAGCTTTTGTCACTGCTTTGTATCCAATAGGCAGGAGTTTAAAGAAACGTTTTGCAAAGAGCCTAAATGCACACAGAAGCCACAAATGCAGTGGAAAACCTGTGCTGCAGAACATCACTTTGTGATTTGATTTGTTCTTAACCTGTAGAAGTGCAGATGAGGACAGCTCCAGGTACACCTGGAACACTGAAGGTTTCACTGGGGTGTAGACTTGACTACCACTCCAGCTTATGGGTAAGTGTCAGTGTTACAGGTCTAAATGCCTTAAAAATATAAATTTCCAGAGTAGAATTTGTTTCTGGTTGCATTGTATTTATTCTGTTACTCATCTTCTTTGTCTTCTCAGCTGTTTAAGCTGGTACACTGTTCTGCTGGCATACAAGGTGTAGTAGCTATGAAAAGAGTCTTCATTATCTTTTGGCATTTTGCATAACATCAGCTCCTTCATGGAAACCGTGCAGCGTTTGGTGGTGGTCATGGTGATGATCAAACTTACTGCATCTGTAAAAGAATGTTTGTTTACAAAGAGTCACTCTCGGCCTAAAGACATTAATTAAAGTCCTCTCAAGGGTTTGGATTTGAACCCGCTGTTCACCTTTTCCAGAGGAATTGATCAGTGGTAATGAAGGTATACTGAGGAGGACAGAGGGCATGATACTGTACATTCTTAATGGTTTATGTTTTCCCTCTGAGCATAAATAGGATCTACTGTGTTTTAACATAGGAGAATGGTTTTGTATTTTTGCTACTTAACAAGGGTTGGAGTAAGCAATTGTGAGTTACCTTCCTAGAAAGCTGAGCATTGGTCCTTGTGTAGAATTCCTCACTTACCACAAATTAACAGTAGCCTGTTGTCTAGCTGTTTCCTGATAAGATTTGAATACCCCTAGATAAAAGGAGACAAAGCTCCCAGAACTGAGGGGTGGGTCAGCCATGCTGTCCAGACAGTGCAGTTCAGTGCTCCAAGTGATGCTGGAAATGAGTGTGCAGTTCATGGCCCCTTTTCCTGCTTCAGCCTGTCCCCATGCTGACGTGAATTTCATAAACCCATCGTTACAGCCTATAACCTCCATCACAGTTTTTCCCCAAATTCTGATCTGTGACACTATACCTGGAATATTTCCTGGATGCAAGCCTTCCCCTCCTCTCTGGTTGGTAAGCAGGTGAAAATTTTACTCCTGGTGTTCTGTATAAGGTCCTGTAAACTTGCTTTTTCCTGATGTCAGTCTCCTTATTGTAAAACAAGGCATGCAAATAATTATCATCTCTGACTGGGTGTTTCTTAGGAGAAATTATCACTGCTGGCTTAATTTTCCTGGAGTTTCTCTGGTCTGGGTTTGGAGCAGGAAGGGAGCCAACCCAGGCTTTGTCCATGGGTGGTTTCAGGAATAGGTGCTGTGCTAAGATGAAGAGTGTGATTCACAAGAGAAATGAAGTTTAGTCCTGTTACCTGTCTCCTTCTGGTATTCTGATTTTTGAAAAAATTATCTTTGCTTAATTTTTAAGCAGGTGAATTAAAAATACTGTAATTTAATGTGTTTATACTCTTGTACAGCTGCCTGCCTGCCTTAGCTGGCTGGGGTGGGGGCTTTATTAATAATTAAACCATGGATTTGTTTGGGTTTGACCAGCCTCAGCACAGAAACAGCCTGCAGAAGTTGCTGGCTGGAGGTAAGCATGAAAGCTTTGTTCTCAGCAGAATCCTTCCTCTTGTGTTGTTTCCTCAAAAACCTAAAGGTTCCAGAACCTCTTGGTGTGTACATGTGTCTAAGCTAGAATGTGCATAATATTGCACATACATAGAAGACATACTTTACAGGGGCTATACCATGCAGATCTGAACTGTGTCCCTGTGTATATTGCTTGTTTTTTCTTAAACTTATTTTTCCCCCTGCCCACAGATGCCCATAAGCTAGAGGTGTGGAGGAGAAACCCCAAAGCCCCATGCTGTTTATGTGCACAGCCTATTGTTCAAAGTGCATATTATCAATGGTCACATGCTTCGCTTAAATATTTTATAAGATCATTGCACTGTATGCTAACCCTGCCTTCTTTCTATTGTCTGATTGTGCATTTCCACTTAGACCTAGTTAGTAATCTAGACAGGCTTGAAATGTGTAAGCTTTTAGCAGGTATTTGATTTCAGAAATGCTTTGTTCTAAAAGTTCCCCTTTGTTGTGCTCAAATGACAGCTGTGAGTAGTAAGGGTTTTTTTTCCCTTCTTGTCTTCTGATTGTACAATGCTGAAGTAATCTCTTATCTGCAAAGAGCCTCCTGCCCCCTCATGCCTCCAACATGAGACAAAAGCCATGCAGGTGCACGCCAGAGGACTGGATTAAATCTGAAGGCAGGTTTCAGCTGCAGTTCAAGGAGTCCTGTCCCAGCTGGGTGAGGAGTGTCCTGTGATGGGAAACTCTGCACAGGCACCTCTGCATCCCCCAGCGAGGCAGGGCTCTGCTGTGCAGGGCAGCTCTGTGCCCTCCTCGGAGGTGAAGTGCCTCTCTTGCTTTGTTCCTTGGCTTTTGGAGCACTGCCCCTTCTAGGATAAGGCCACAGGGTAGAACAATAGAGAAATGCTGAGAAGAAAATAATAGGAGCTGTTGGAACTAATCCTCTCCTGGCTCTGGGTGGAGAAAGGTCTGCATGGTTTCTGCCTGCTCTGAGTGCAGCAGCGTGCACTGCGCTGCCCTGCTGGTACTTCTGGTCTGGTACCAGGAGGGCAGTGCTTGATCTCGCTGCTTCCCACTTCTCTCCCCGAGTCTCCAGTCATATATTAGAGAAATTTATGGGAGCTTTGTCCCTAAACTTGACAGGAATAGGCCTGGACTGTCTGCAGGCTCAGTAGACATTAAGACTCCTGAGCTGGGCTCCACAGTGGCTGATGTTGTAAGCAATAATGATGATCTCTGTTTTTTGGGGGTAGGGATGAGTTTCATTCTTATTTGGGCCGGAACTACTTGTTATTATGTTGGGGTCATTTACCCTGAGATCAAGTGAAAACAGCTTGTTACTTGGGTTCAAGCTCCAGAGTTTACTGTCTGGTGATGCCAATTTCTGCCTTCTCCCCATCCAGGCAGATTTAGTGGAGTGGACTTCTGATTCTTTGCTTAGAAAGTTCTTTTAGGGTCATTATTTCTGAAGTTGACTTCATTTACAGGAAACAGATTCAGCTTCTTGGAGTGTGCGCGTTGAGAAAATTTGAGTAGATAATTAATCTGAGGAACTGGAAGTTAATTGGGAGGGAAATTGTTGCTTTAGAGATGTGCTAAATAATTACCATTTTTCTATATTTAGCTGACTGTTGAAGTAACATAAGATGTAAAGAAGATAAATCTACACCCCAGTACTTCTCATTTTGGAGGGACAATACACTAATTCAGATAGCTAAATGTTTCTTCCTTTAGCTCACTGAATTTTCTAAGTGCAGAAAGATGTTGGCTGTCAAGAAGGTTTGGGAGCTACTCAATGCCTTACTTGTAACATACTTTTGAAAATTTTAGCTTCCTTAAAAGTTTTCCAGATCCAAAAAGCATCCACATGCGTATGTAAGTACGGCATAGCAGGGAGACTGGAGGCTCTGCTGTTCCTCACATTCTGTGATGTTTTCTCTGCACTCCACCAGGCCTTGCAGGTGGCTTCAATGCTGCAAACTGTCAGACTAGACCCAAGCTCTGGGTTATCTTCGGGATTTTTCTTGCTTTAGGGGACAGTGAGTTGCTACCAAACAGGAGCAGGAGGCTGTTAAATGGAGAGTGTTGATGGCCCAGCAAGTTATGTTTGCTGGTGCTGAGTTGAACTTTCAGCCATCTGGTGATGATGGTGGCGCTCTTGAAGTCAAGTCTTATTGAAGTTTAATTGAAATGTGATGAATGAAGATTGTGTGCAGCGTATTAGTTGCATTTTTGTGGCTGACAATAGCAAGGATCAATTTAGTGAGAAGCACATTAGAGCACACTATGGCTGCTGATTTAGCATCTAAGTGAGGACTATTTTTCTCATGAAGTGGCTGTGAATGTCAGCATATAATAATGTGGGGTGATGTGTCAGTACCATGGAGACAGTCTGTCAGAGATTACATGGAATTAATTTTAGACAGCAATGATGTAAAGGTTAAACAAGCACAGAGTATGACAGAGAGCAGATACCTGTTAGAGTATTAGGAATATATTGCAGGTATAAAGAACATACATGAGAACGTGCCTCTTCCTTACCCCTAGTGGGGACCATGTGATTAAAGTGCCTGCTTTAAGGGGTTCATTTGCCAGCCCTCAGGATCCTGTTCTTTAAATAAGTTAGGTCACATAGTAAGAGAGTGGAGAGGTTTTTACAGTGGTACAAACTGAAGGGCTGGACTTTAAGGAGCTTTTTAAAAGGGAGATTTTGAAGGGTATGTTAGCATGCTTTGACTTGCTGAAGTGATCCTTTAGCAGGATCACAGGAGGCTGAAGGGGAGCAGAGACAGCTTTGCCATCAGTCCAGCTGGGGAGTGGGGAGATGAGACAGACTGGGCAGGCTTTAGCACATCTCCTAGAGAGACCTTTGAACTTTTGGTCCTTTGCTTAAAGGAATGAATTCTGGAGGGATTGTCGACACTTTGTTACTGAGATAAAGGTAAGCAGGTCACAGTTCCTGGATACTGTGCTCTGTGCCAAGGAAACCAGGAGATGTAACTTTGGGGTTATCTGAGGGACAGTATCAGTGCTTCTGGAGTTCTGAGGGGTGTACCTTTTAGACCACGCCTGAAAATACAGCGAGATGCTTTAAACAGTGTGGAACAGATAGTTCTTATTTTACTTTGTATCACTTAAGATTATGGCATATTAATTACTTGGACAGATGTGTTTTGGATGGGGTAGACAAACTCTTCCAAAGTTCCAGACTTACTTATATCTATTTGCCTGTCTGATGAGCAAAAGGAAACTCAGTCTTCTGTGCCACAGTTAGAGTGGTGCTGTGTGAAGTCTGTTTATTTAGCCCCAAGTAAAGCTGATCATTACTATGCATGAGTTTATGGCCACTGCAAATTTGAATGTGGGGGAGGCAATTCAGAAAGGCTTTGAGGTTTGTTTTTCCCTGTTGGCTTGCTTTAGGTGGGGAGTGTCTGGAGAGGAACTGGAATGCAGATTTATAATTTCAGCAACAGTAGGATATATTTTGGAGCAAGAGAATCACCAAGTGGCTGAGGTTGGGAGGGACCTCTGGAGATCATCTGGTTCAACCCCCTGCCCAGGAAGGGCCACTTGCTGGTGGCTTTTGGATGTCTCCAGGGACAGACACTCTGCAGCTCCCCAGGACAATCTCTGCCAGTGCTCAGTCAGCCTCCCAGACAGAACCTTCTGTGCTTGAGTTTGTGCCCAAAGCCTCTTGTCCTTACCCTGGACACCACTGACTGCATCCCCCCTGCAGCATCCCATCAGGTGTTATTTTACACTGATAGGATCCCACACGATTTTTCTCTTTCCAGGCTGGCATATCTCCTCATAAGTATGTTTAAACAATCACCAAGTGTGCCAAGATGCTGAAAAATTCAAGGGATAGCCCTTATATAGAAAAATAAGTAAATAAAATGCTAAGCTCAGGTGATGCTAGTAAAACCAGTCAGCTGGTTTAGTAGGGTGGAAGTTGATTTCATGCCACGAAGAGGAACCAGAATACTGATTCTGATGGTATGATTTGATTTGTTTGTTTCCAGAACTTCTCTGTTCAAGTGACCAGCTCAAAAAAGAAAGGTTGTAAGGCATATCCGTTTTAGCTTCGAGGAGATGCTGTAGTCCAATGCTGCCTGTTGTCTTTTCAAGTAAACTACTAATGACTTCCACTTGAATGTTGTTTGTTAAGGAAAATCTCATGTAAATTGGTTTTGATTTATAGAACAGTAGGTAAATGGAATTGGCCTTTTCTGCTGTAGTGGGTGCACAGTCTGTGCTAAGTTGTAAATCTCCATTGATAAATGTGTACGAGTTGCCTTTTTTCCTTTTGCCTGCTTCTTCCAAAGTTCTACTTGTTGCTCTTGCCTAAACAGACACTTGTGTGAGCCTCGTGAACCGTGAGTCAGAGCAGTGGTGTGCAGAGCTCTGTAGTGCAGGCTCAGTGTCTTTGTGAACCGTTATTTTGCCATACGTGGTCTGCCTGTTGGTTGCAAATTCTGTGTGGCTGTGACCTCCCTGTTCCAGGTGACCTATTTCTGCATTTTTCATGCTGTGGATTTTATTGATGAAGAGCTTTCAGTTAATGGCAATGTCTCCTTCAGTAGCTCTGACTGTGGGAGTTGAAGACAGGAGGCAGTTGTATCACAAGGATAACAATTAAGTTCCTAGGATCTACATTTATCTAATAAAAGACAGTTGGAGTGTAGGAAAACCTTGGAGACAGGTTTTAAGAGCTTTTATGAGTAATAGAACTAAATTGATTGTACTGTGCCTAGAAAAACTTCCCTGTTTTCATTGGGAAGGTGATACATTTATTTTAAACCACTGCAAACTTCCCAAATCGATTATTGCCCGTTGCAGAAGGCAGTGCTGGAGGGGCAGCTTTGCAGTAGCTGGAGGACAAACATTTGGTTGTTGAGCAGTGCAGTTGAGTACATGCCAGCTTTTAATTGGGGTATCTGGATCCTGCTGATGTTTCCAGAGGTGTTTGGAATGACAGCACACTACTGAGCCAAGTGCAGGAGGATCATTGCTGAGGAAATACTCCCTGTTAAATTTCCAGATTTTAAGGGAATGGAAAGAGTATTTTTGTCATCCTTTAACTTTGACAGGTGCTAAACAAGTGGAGAAAGGTTAAGACTTTTTTTCCCCCCTGATTTTTCCTGGAATTGTGAGGTTTCCATAGGTTTTGGAGAATTCCAATTCCAGATTTCTTACCTGCCGTGGTGTATTGTGGTGATGATGCAGCAGTGAGGCACCTTCACTGCACCATGGCTTTTGGAATGTGGTTATTGGCATTGTTACTGCCCGGGTTAATGCCTTTGTTTTTCTTTCCTTGTGCTTGGAAGGTCTACAGAGAGCAGTTAGAACCTCCTGTGCCTTAAGACTCCCTGGGTTTGTTTATTTTTCTACAGAAAAAAAATCTAAAAAAGGATCCTAGACTGTTTGCTTTGTCCTCCCTCTCTCCTCCTCCTATCTTGTAGGCCTTGTTTTTATTAAACAGAAAAAATTAGTCAAAAAGCCCACACATTCTTAAGAGTAAAGCTTGTCTTGCTGCCAAGAGTTAGGACAAGCTTTGGGGCCCATCATCAGGCTGAGGAAGGGTTCCATAGTGGCTCTTGTCCTGGGGAACCCTACTCCAGTGTGTTTTTTACAGAAAAGCCTGTTAGCTTGGCTGTGGGGAGCTAACGTGGCATTCTGTGTGGTGTTGACCACCTCTGTGAGAATATCAGTAAACTGTTACTCTCTGAAGTTTGGGATAAGTCAACCAAAAATTACCCCTTCCAGAGGATGAGGTGATTTTCAAGACACGTGTGTGCAAAATCTGAAATGATAAAGTACTAAGTCTGATGATTTGAATCGAGGTATCTTAGATAACAATGTAAAGAGGAAAGGCACATTGGGACACCCCATCATATCTTGCCCCATTCAGGGATCTGAACCCTGGAGAGTTGCCCCCTGTTTGCTCCCCTTTGTGTTACTGCTCAAGGCTCAGGGTATTTGCCTCTGCTGGAATTGCTCCAGTTGGGCATGTTCCTCCCAGAGCAGAGGGGGAAAGGAGCTGTAGGAGGTTTTTGTTCTTTCTTTATAGCAACTAATTTCATTCCTCTCCCCTGTGGGCAGACAAGTGGACTGTCCTCGGGCAGGTTAAATGTCTCTGAAGGTTTTGACAAAATAAATAATGTGTGCCTATGCGGGCTGGGATGAGAGCAGGCCCGGTGCCAGAAGCACCTGTGGCTCCAGGGCTGAGGATTGGACCTTTTGCTGTGTCTGTGTTGCCAGCAGCAGTGAGGAGTCCAGATGCTGATCCCTGTGTGTTCAGTAGGTGGTGAGAGACGTGGCAAGTGAAACACATGTAGTCCACACTGCCCACAAAGTACGGCCAGGAGGAGTTTTTGCATGTACGTGGGGCGTCTGACCTGTTCCTGCTGGATAGTAAAAAAACAAATGGGAGGAATTTGTAGATAAATGTGTTGATATTCCTGTTTAAAGCAGCTTGTTGGAGACACTGTCAGGTTGCTGTCCTGACTACTTCTGATTGCATTTCCAGTTTGAAAGTTCTCACTGGAATACCATGGTACCTCTGTCCTTCCCATTTTTCTGGTTGGTTTGGTAGCATGTGTATGTCAGAGTACCATGGGTATGGTTGTCTGTACAGTCAGAGCAGGCAGAACTGGGAATGCTGTACAAACTGCAGGTGCTCAGGCTCTCCCTGCCAGCACAGCCTGACAGTTCTGCTTTGGTTTTCCAGGAGCTCTTGCAGGCAACTCCCTCTGTTCCCAGGCTGATGAGAGGCATCTTCTCCCCAGAGCACCGCCCTCAGTGTTGTGCCTCTGATGGCTCTGGGGAGAAAATGGGAAGAATGCCTGTAACTTACTGAGGGGATTGGTCTGCAGAGAAGGTCTGGATGGGAGGTCACTCATCCTGAACATCTTGCCCCTGTGCTCTTTGTCACTAAAAACCCACGGGCAGCCCCTTAGCTGCTGGTGCTGGATCACTTGATTAATGCAGGATATCTTTGGGGGGCTGTCCCAAGGTTGTGTGATGATGTTCACACCAAGTCTAAGGACAAGGACTTGAGACCTAAAAGTCTGAGGAAGTTGGAGTTCCTTGAATAGAAACTCAATAAATCTTCCCGAGTTGCATTAAACTTATTGACTGGTGCATCTCAGGCATGCATTGCTCTTCATAATGTACCTAGTGTTCCAAAAAGTGAAGATAAAAAAACTTTGTGCAAGTTCAAGTGGCATTTGGTGTCTGAACTGCTCACTGTCAAATTTGCACCATGTCCTGTCAATTTTCCTGCTCAGTGGTGCCATGAGAATGGCCACACTGAGAAGGGAATCATTACTCACCTGAAAATCTCTTCTGAAAGTTGATTTGTAACTAGAAAAATTGCTCTTAAAGAGGGGGAAGGAACGGGAGAGAAATACCAAATGCTGTCAGCTGGTTGAAAACAGGAGGCTTTATTTACTTTAGATAAGCCCCTTTTCTGTCTGTTGCATAATTTCTGTCATAATCTTGTTTGCCTATTAAAAGAAAACAACACAAAAAGTAAACACAAAACTAAAATTAAAACAAAGTGGTTTTAGTGAGTAGTTTTCTCCCAAGCATGATATTCTAGATTACTTCAAAGATGTGTCCTCAATATTGAGTTTTGGGTCTGTATAGTAAACTTCATTGATTGTTTGAAATGGATTGGTTGGGTGCTGTTCTCTGGGTAAAGCATGTCAGCTTTATACAAATTCTAATGCTCTTGGCTAGGACTGAATGGAAGTTACTCGAGTGAGAATTTCCCGATGACACTAGAGGCTGAAAATTGGCATTGTGCAATATGCTCAGTTACAATGAAGCAGCTTTACTGGAATACAACAAAAAGACTGTGTTCTTAGTTTGAAAAAAAAAAATAGGCAAATTTGATTGTTTTACACAGGTGATTCAGAAGCTCAAACTTCCTTTTTTACAAAAAGCTGTTAAAGTATCCTTTTGAAATCACTGCAATGAGTAATTCTTACGCTGCATTCACAGTTATCCCGATGAGTATGCACCAACTAAACCCACATATTTAAAATTCCTACATCATTGCTGTTTCTGCAATAATGAGAACCTGGACTTGCTGGGTTGGGCAGACTTCATCTGTACAAAAGACAAACGGCAACCAAAGAAGCTGGGAAGAAATTTTAATAAGACACAGGAAGAAATCTTTAGAGATCACTAGAAAAGGATGTTGCCTGTTCTGTAATCAAAGCCATGTAGGAGCTAGTAAGGTACCCAGGACAATGCAGCAGTTGGGATGGAGTGCTTTGGTTCAAGACAACATTGGAAAGAAATGGGAATTCTTCAGGGAAGATAAATCCAGTGAGTATGTACTGCTATTTCTCCTACTCACCTGAGGGTGAACAGAGAGAATCCAATATCCAGTACAGGTACTTGGCCCACCAAACTGGTAGGGTTGGCAGAATTACAGGGCCTGGGTCCCTGATTGTTGGCTCTGACTATTGTTTTAACTAAGTTCTTACCAGCTGTCAGTGCTGCATTCTGGTTTTAATCTTTATATTTGAGCATCAGTTGGCATATGGAGTCCTCTGATTTACTCAGGTCAGGGTGCTCTGGTTGTGTCTTTATAGATTATGTGCCTGTAAATTTCTTGTAATCTAAAGAAGCCATAAATAATTCATTTTATTTTGAAATATACATATGTGATTTGCAAGTTTTTGGGAGCGGTAGTAAAATATGTCATACGTGAGTAAGTTATCTGCAGGTTTTGGGGTTTTTAAATTTTATTTTGGTGTAGTTAAGAACTGTGTCTGGTTTTGGCTTCGGTGATTTGCTGTCAGGTCCTTTGCTTTTTTTGATTATATTAATTTTTTAATGTATTTCCTGATTTGATTTTTGTCTTGGCTGACGGTGATGGATCCCTGTGTTTTCCTGCATCCAGCCCTAATTACTGAGCAAGCACAAATGATAGCAGGATTCCCTGTTGTCAACAGGCTTTCTTCTAGCAAGCTGACCTTCTCTGGAGCAAATAATCTCTTTTTTGCTAGATGATAAATAGTTTTGCAAGAGCTCATCTGCTACTTCATGACAAACCACTTTTCCTACTGCTGAAATCTGAAAAACATCTGAAAACTAACCTCTGTTCACATGACCCTCACACAGTGTTTTCATTAATTAAATGCCAGTATGAAGTTAAGTCCCGAAACTGGTGATCCGTGAGAAATGGTGTGTTCAGAGGAATGTTACTTTGTTAGCCTGATGGTTTGGTATTTGCCTCACTGAGAGGCTGGCTTCGTTGTTGTTCTTCCTGTCCAGTTCCAGTCACTCTGCTTTGGGCTGGCAAAAAAAAAAAAAAAGTACTGCAGTTAATAAGCTCTGAAGGATTGTCTGAAAACTGCTTTTCTCTCAGCTGGACTGCAGGAGAAATTCTTCTGACAGTTCTGTTAGGGGTGGGGAAGTTCAGAGGGTAAAGCATGTGTTTGTTTCCAGACACGTGGTGGGTGTCCCTGAGGCCGGAGCCCTGAATCCTGTTTGTGGGAGCAGAAGGAGCATCACCCTTGGACGGGTACGGGAGCAGCAAGGCTGCCCCTGTGTTGTGAGCTCTGCAGCTGAGCTGTACATCTCCACTTCTCCATGCGGTACAAGTTTCCTTAGCCAGGGGACCTGCAGAAATGCTTGACTTCCTCTCTGCTTCTGAGACTTCTCTAAATGAATAGGACCCACTTCTGTTAAATTCTTTAACTTTTAAACATGTTTTTATTCCCCCTCGCCTCTTGTCTTCCTTCCCCAGAGGTAGCCCAAGTGTTTTAGAAACAACATAGTCAACTGGAGCTCATTGAATAATTCAACTGTTGCCTGAAGTGATAGGAAAAAGAGGACGACCCATTTAATAAATCAACCAGAGCTAAAAGCTCTGTGGTTTGTAAAAATGTTCATCTGCCCTCCCTTTGAACTATCCGAATTTCTCTTGTGAAGCATGAGGGTTTTTTCCCCTCTCGGTTGGCTGTTCCCTGCTCTGGAAGGGAGCCTGGTTTACCTGCAGGTTATCCTTGCAGGTGGATTCTGGTAAGCAGCTCTTTTCCAGAGAATACTGCGGGTGTTGCTTCAGTGGCATGAGACACTGAACTCTTCTGTCCATCCAGTGCTCCGGGATAGCTTCCTCTCTCATGGTTGCTTCCCTATTACTCCTGCTGAGGGCTTCTGAAATGCTCTGTCAAAGTCACTGCTGCAGCAGAAGCTCCCCAAGAGCTGCCAGTGTCACCTCTGAGGTTCCTTGACCATTTTTAACCCAAGAAACGAAGGCATTTTGGGGCCACTGAAGTATGTTTTCTGAAGCAATGAAAAGTGACCCAGCCTTTTTATGGATGCTATTGCTTCTCTTTAAATAAATAAGAATTCTCAAAATGAATGTTATTTATTAATTGTGCATTTTTTTGCTTGTTACCTAAAATGGGTCTAAATGCAAGATACTGTCTTTAAGGGACATTGCTTGGAAATGTGAATGTCTAGTGAAGTTCATAAACCTTTTGCTAAAGACATTCTTCTGTCTGTAGTCTGTGTCAGACTTTCTTTTAATCCCTTTGGACAGGCGCTTGCCAGTTCATCAGCGTGTTACTGTATAAATTGCTTTTTCATTGTTGCTGTAATTGTAAAATAATCCCTCTATTATACCCACCCAGTGATCACTGCATTATCTTTTTGCTGAGCTGCAACATTTCTTGGTGCCTGGTGGTGTCCTGCCTTTTGAAATGAGAGATGTTTATTAAATTGGCTCTTCAGTTGTGGTTCAGTTGGAGAACTGGCAGAGTGATCAGTAGGAGAGACTTGCTACATGCCTTGAAACATCATCGACTCCCTTGTAGTTCATTGCTTTTTTTTGTTTTGTTTTAATGGTCCTTCTTCAATCTCTGTGTCTGGGCTCATGGAAACCATATCAGGTTACTGAGCTTTGTGTTCCAGGGGCTGCTGGAGATGAATTTGTGAGCACTGCTGTGCATAAATGATTGTAGGTTTGAAATCAGGGTCTGGGGAGAAATGATCCGTTTGCTTGTGTTGCCTGTTTTGACCAGAGAGCAGAATTAGCAGCTAAAATGTGTGCTGTGGTGTGTTAAACAGCACTGAATGGGAGGCACAGAGATAATCCTGGGGAGAGGCGATTGGGGTTGGTACTGAGCCCGGACAGGCTTTGCTGTTCCCTTCTCAGTGCTGAGCTGGTGGCTTTTTCAGTGAAATTTTGTACCCTTTGAAGCATCCCTAACCTCTTTCTTAATCAAGAGGTAGATTGCAAGGTAACACTGTGCTTGATCATTTTCAAGAGCTTTTGGCTGGTTTTGTTTTCTGCTGTGTTTCTTATTTTGTAAAAGGTTGGATTGCTTTCTCTGTAGCTGTAGGGCATTGCAACAAGAGGCTTCTTCCCCAGCCCTTCTCACAAGTGTATTAAAAGGTAAATTTTAAAGTCCCACTAGGTGTTTCAGTTATTTTCTCATGAAACACAATCAAATTCAGATTACTCACTCCAGACATAAGTTGGGGAGATGGAATAGTCTGGATTTTCTTGCACTCTTCTGTCCAAGCTGGGATCTGTTTGCATGCCTTGGCTGATGTGCTGTCAGCACCCTGGGGTTCAAAAATTCCACCAGGTCCAGGAGGGAAGTTGATCATAGTTTGAAGAGTTAAAAGACCACAAAGAAATTGAGGCATCTCACATCTCAATATATTTTTGCACTTCAGCCTTGAGAGAGCTCTGAGGATTGTGTTTCTGAAGCCCTTCTGCAGAACCACCAGAGTTACAAATAATTCAGGCAAGTACTGAGCTTCCCTGAGAGGTGCAGGTACCTTCTCAGTGGCAGGTGGTGGCACGGTCCCTTGCCACATAAAGCCACCATTGCAGAAGTCACGCTGACAAAGCTGGCAGCATCTGGCTGTGTGATGGGGAAGGGTTGGGGAAAGGATGAATTGTATAACAGAAAGCTAGAGTTCATCTATCCATGCTTGACAGGCTCCTCTTGGCTTAAACCACCCTCACCTTTCCCTGTAAATTAACATGTCCCCCTCAGCTCCTGGCAAAATACTGGGACTTGGTTCAAGCAGGAAGTACTGAGTAAGGCAGAGTCAAACTGATGTGGCAAGAATGTAAAATTTTGGGCTTTCAGGTAGTAGTTCTGAAATAGAGCTGCTCCTGTAAAGGAAGCTTTCACTGGCCATGTAGGAGCAAAGGGCCAGTGACTAGTCTTGAAGTGCTCAGTCTCTCATAGCTACCACTACGAGTCGTTTTGTAGCCCATTTCTTCTTCAGGAAGTTATTTTGTAATAAACATGGCTAATTTGGAGACATTTGAGTGTATTTTTCAAAGAGAGATCAGATGTTTTTTGTTTTGGTGTGGCTTGAAGCTCCATTTAAAGCTAACCCTGCCAGTTTTCACAGATCAGCTTTAATTTTATTTTCCCCACTTGCCATACCAACAGCAAGATGTGTTATCAAACGTATGACCAGGCCAAGTCAATAAATTCTAAATGCATCCTAAATTATTTTCTGTCTGCCTTGCACATTTTTATGAGGTTGTTGAAAGGCTCACTTGATGCGTGTTCAGATGAGCAGGGGAAATTAAATTGTTTTCCCCTTTCTTTCCTCTTCCCTCCCCATGACAGAGTGATGTGCTTTGGCTTGAAATTACGAAATGTCTTTTAAAGATCTCCGATGTAGACAGCAGAATTGGTCTCAGTGGTCCTTTTTCAAAAGGATATTTGGAAATTCTTTTTTTTTTTCCTTTTCAGAAACTGAAAAGCTGATGGTTTTTTTTTTCCCCCATGAAATACTACTCTACTACTGAAAGACTGTCCTTGCCTAATGGAAAAATCCTTTATGTTAAAATAGGGCAAACATCCAAGGTGTGTGATTTTCCTACTGTATTGTGATGATGCAGCCACGTTATTTTTGTATTACCATGCTGAGGAATCAAGCACATCAGGAGGTGATGATGTGTTTTAGTGAGTGGTTTGCTGTTGGCTGCAGCACAAGCCTTGTGTCCTCTCACCCTGCTTGGGTGCAGCCACACATCTGCTTGGGCTGCTCCTGTGGAAAGTGGTTCAAAAACACTTTGCTCCATCTTTCATCACCTCCATAGATCATTGTTTCCCTGTTCACACTTTCCTGTGCATAGGAGATGAAATCTGTTTCCGTAAGGTCTGTTTGGTTGTTATTATAAGTAAAATAATAGGGTTGTGTTCTTTCCAGATGCACATCTACCTGCGCTGCTGGGAGGAATACCAGGCATCAGGAGAACTTGAGGGCTTTTGAAAATGTTACCCAGTAAAATAGGAAAAAAGCTCAGAAGTAATTAAGTCAGTAAAACTAGGATTACCCAGTGATTTATTCATCTACATGAAATCTGCTTTAAAACAAAGAAGTTTTATGGGTATCATTCAACCACTACATAATAACTTACTTGTCAAGCACCTCTTTTAACCAAGAAAACGGCTCTTTGCTGTAGACAGCTGGTGCTGGCCTGTTAGTCTGTCAGAATGACTGCTGTTGTTGTGCTTGGCTGTTGGACAGCCCAGGGAAATACTTGGGCAGGTTTCTGTAGGTAACCCCTGACATCCTTCAAGTGCACAAACGTTTTGTTTCAAAGCTCAGGATACATCGTGAGGCCGAGGTAGCGGAGCCATTTGGATGGCTCAGCTGGAGAGCGGTTGCTGTGTGTTTGCAGGAGGAGGATGTGGCATTTTTAAGGGAGAGGGATGATGCTGCTGGAGGGCAGCAGCTCTTTGGCTGCCTGCCCTGGAGCCGGCCAGCAGATCCTGTGGCACCAGCCAGCCTCACCAGCACAGCAGATGGACACACCAGCGCCGGGGTGAGCTCTGCAGTAACGGGGAGGGATGGCCTGTAGTGAACCTCATCTATTGATTAATTAACATGGAAATCAGCAGCAAGGATGCAAGGAGGAAAAAGGAGTTTTCCCCAGAAGGACCTCTGTAAAGAGAGTGAGCTGGTGAGCCACAAAAAGGACTGAAAGGGCTTTGTAAGAGAAGCGTGTCAGTGTGCGTACAACAGACTGCCAAAGTTGGTTGCAGGAGTAAAAAATTTACAGAATGGTGCTCTGTTTTCCAGCTCACATTCACATGATTGGGACACTCCTTCAGGATTTGTACTTGTTGCAACAGCCACACTTTTCTTACTGTGCATGTAAAGTAAAAGCAGGGTTTGAGATTTGACCTATGAGTGTATGTAGGGCTGGCTTCAGTTTGGAGACTAAAGAACTTTATTTGCTTTTCTGAGAAAAAAGTTTTTAAAAAGCACATGGATGATCTGCAAGAGCAGAAAATACTTGAAAGGTTCGTAGTAATGTTAAGATTGAACTGAGAGACTTCAAACCATTGGAAAAGGCTTTTCTCACCATGCAGAAATAAAAAATATGTTTCTGAAATTATTCTACCTTTGTAGATATGAAATTTTCATTTGCTTTGCCAACAAAAAAACAAGAACTTCTCTAAGCTGGGTTGTTGTCTCCTTTGTAGTTTGCTTTTTGCCTTCCTTTGTTATTAGCCTGTATTAAAGAGTCCAAGAGATGATTGTGTTGATACTTCCCAGGAGGAAAGAAGCTGCTATTAATATAGCAACTTCAGCAAAAATTTAGATTAGGCTTCGTGCAATTGAAGCTGAGGCTCTACAAATAACCAGAACACTTACAGCTTGTAAAGCTTCTTGTAAAGGAGATAAACATGTGTCTCTGCCTCTATTGGTGGATGCCATTGTGGCAGTTTCTGTTCACCACTGTTTCTCAGGCTCTGTTATGCCAGGGAAGGAGTCAAGAATCTCACTTGGCCGTCCTGTTCCCTGTATACATCTCTTAAAACGAGCAGCCCCTAGGACACGGTGCCAAGTATGGTAAGAATAGCAGTGATGGACAGCAAGTTGCAGGACTAGTAAGTGAGATGGTTTATTTTGGCCCAGTGCCTTTGATTGACAGGGGCTGGTAATAAAAACTCTGAGGCAGAACTCCTGTGAATTGTCTTTGAAGGAGAAGGTTGTTGGGAAAGGCCAGGAAGAAATGGCTCCTGCTTGTGATTGAAGAACTGGCTTTTCACATTCACTAAATGGGAATCTGAGTGCTTCAGGCACATACTGAAGGAGATGGATGTTGGGCATCAGATGCAAATTTAGGGTGGGCAGTGATGAACCAGAGAGAGAAAATGCTGTTGAAAATACTGAAGGAGATTAGAACCTCTGCAGAAATAGTAGCTGATGTTGAAAATTTAAGAAAATTGACTAGAATCTTGAGCACTTAGGGAAAGCTTAGTAAACATGTGTGAATTTCAGCTGAATTGTGGGGAAAAAGTGTGAGGGGAGGAGGACAAGGTGTGGCCTACAGGGCCCTGGCCAGGTGCATTGTGCCAGTGAACTTCAGGGGACTGTCAGGTGTTTTGCTTTGGTAGTTTCACTGTTGGATGCTGCGATATTCTCATTGCCATGAGAGGGAATTACAGTCAGTATTCATGGGGGTTCTGCAGTTTAAAGTCCAGTGGAGTTAATCCTTCATGTTTGAGTTCAACAACATTTTGACTTTTAGCAGGAGCCTGAAGTGATATGCAACATCTGTGCAGAGCATTGCTGAAATTCCTGATAAATGAGTTCCAGAGGCAACCTTCCAGTTGTGGGACATTTCACAAAATCTGCCACACAGAAAGACTAAATTTTTTCAGCTGGGCTCTTCAGTGGCCTGAAAAGTTTAAGAAGCAGAGTTTTCTCTTTGGATGATGGAAGAGACAGGAGTCTGTCTGTCAGACAATGATGCACTTCAGACTTAGTGCTGTTGCTGACCACCAATGTGCCATATAAGCTCAGGGTGACTGGAGGCACTGAAGCACTGAGGATTAATCTCTTGCCAGTCTGTGCCTCAGTTTCCTCTTCTTTGAAATACACAGCCTTTAACATGAATGCTGGTTTTGAGTTTCCCATGATGTAGAGAAAGTAGTGATGGTGAAATGTAAAATATTGTTGGAAGGTGGTTGAATTATTTCAATTTATATAATACAAATGGAAACAGGGCCTTTATTTGCTTGGGACATCCCCTGCAGTATTGGAGAGCTGGTGCTATCCCTGCTTTTGTAGCAAGGTCACTTCTGTCAATACTATCCAGATGTGCATCCTCAGGGTTTGTCTAAACATGGTTTGCACTGCGTGGTGTTAATAGCTCTTGTGCTGTCTCCCAGCAGGGCCCCACCCTGGTGCTTTCACCTCTGTGTTTATGCACTTTTGCTGCATTCACACTGCTTTGTCTTCCTCTGTTCATCTGTCTTGTTTCAGCAATTTTAGGGGAATAAATCTTACCTCCTTTCCTTGCATGGGAGAGAAGAATTTAAAAAAAGGACTGAGAAGTCCATCACAGAATGACAGTGAATAGGAGCAGACCTGAATACTTTTGTCTCTGGGACTCTTTCTAGCAGCAGAGAAGCAGTGTAAATTTTTGAACAGGTAGAAGCAGTGCAGGGTTAACTGTTCTAGAAGTCATTTTATTTTAAGATACTTGTGGCATTCAAAATGGATTGATCTAAATGAGGAGGAGCAGGGGCTCGGGGCTCTGTTCATGCTCAGTTCACGGTGTCACAGGAATGGCAGTACCTGGGGAGGTGCACTCAGGTGTTGTGAGGCAGGAAGGTCAAGTGCCTGCTCTTAGATGACGTTTTGTCATCCCTGCTCTTGGTTCTGTTGACAAGTACCAGGTGATTCTTAGTTAAGCTCAAGAAAAGGTTATGAAAGGTTTTCCTCTTTGCTGCTGGGTGGATGAGGGACCCTGTGGATGTGCAGTGTGGAGGATGAAACCAAACACGTCCTCTTCACAATGTGGAACGTGATACTGCTGTTGCTCAAGGCATCAGTACTGAAGTCAGCGTAGGAGATAACTGCTTTGAGCCAGCATGGCCACATTCCAATCAAAACTTCATTTTTTTGTCTGATTGTGTTGGCCTGAGCAAGTCAGATGTTTCCCACTTTTCTGACCCAGTTCTGTTTTGTGCCTCTGGGACAAGGTCTCTTGTATGCTTCTTTTTTTTGTGTTTGAGAGTTCCAGAACCATTTCAGATACGGGGGAGAGTAGTGTAGAACTCAAGAAAAATGATAATAAAAGCTTCCAGTTGGCTTTTTTTTTCCACCTCTAACTTTTGTTTTCTTCTGCTGTGTTTTTCCTAGCTGAGGCAAAGTGTTCCTTCATTTGAACTGTTGCACTGCCATGGCTTGAGCAGAGCTGTGACTGAGACATGTTGGCATAGGTGATAGCTCAGTGAGTTTCCTGATGAAAGGTGTCCTGCATCACCAAGTGATGGCAGCTCAGGATGGTCTTTCCATTTTACAGCTGTGGTACTGACCTGAGTTAGACTGCTTGAGCTTCCTGTAAGATGTTTAAAATGAGGTGTGAAGAAAGAGACAGAAAGTGAATCCCATGAGGTGGTGAAAAAATAGCTTTTGCAAGATCAGAATAGCTCTTGGGGTACAGGAGTGGGTGACAAGGGAAAAGCTTGACACTACCCACTGTTGCTGATGCAGCATTCAGAGTGCAGCTGCCCAGCTGCAAAATGGGAAGCCAGCACATTTTTTCTCAGTTTTGCAAAGTGAAGTGGCTGAGAATCTACGGCTTAACTGTAATGGAGTTGTAATTCAAAGATGCCTCTTGTCATTGTGGTTTATTTATCCTGGTTTAACACCATCCAATTGGGAAGTTTCTCTGCCTTCCAACATTTTGATTGCCTGATACTTAATTGTGCTTCGGTTGTATGAGACTTGTTTCCTGACTCAGATGATGCCACATTCATTTAATAGATTCGTGTGGGAGATGAATTTCCCTCTCAGTGCTAAATCTGGGACACAAGTCAAGTAGGTTCTGCTGGCCTAAACACAGGCTAAGCCCTTCACTGCAGGGTCAAAGTTCTGCACAGGATTTTTAAGTGCATAGGAGCTGCTTCGGTTTTTTCCTTTCTTTCTTAATAACACAGCTGCTCTGAATAATGTGCCTACACAGCAGTTGGGAAGAAAAAATGTACAGACCAAGATGGTTGGCTTTTGTTTAACTTTTTTAATTGGCAGTTGGTGTGCTGTGTAAGGTCACCCTGGCTGTCCTAACAATATTTGTGCAGATTTAAGTCTTTTGCTTTCTCACACCCAAATTACAGTGATTTCTCAGAAGAGCCTATTGTTTCATATGAAATTTGTGTACTTTGTACAGTTGCACTTCCGTGGCTATATTGCAATGTAAGTTTTTGCCTCCTGTGTAAATCTTGAGATTAACAGCCTGGTGCCTGTTGAAGTAATGATCTGCATCATTTCAGGTGCTCAGTGAACAGTCAGGAGGAAAGCATTTGGCAATGCCTATGCTGTTGCTGCATGGAAAATCAGTTTCACTACTTTCAAATGCTTAAATTAATTATCAGCTTAAGAAACTTTCCCTGCAGAAATGGAGGGATTGGTTAATTACTCTGCTTTAATTGCAGTCACAAACAGTACATTACTTGCCCCTTCCCAGGGCACAAGTGATTCCATGGCTAAAAACTGCAGTGTGAGGGAGGGCAATTAAAGGGAATTATTTTAATAAACAGTTTGTACTGAAGCCTTTGACTCCCCGCACCCACCCACCCTGACCGCTGTTTGGAAATAGTTGAGGAAAACACCACTCCCTCAGTAGGAACTCGAGCGCGGCTGTGCCTTTGTTTTGATTCCTTCCAGTTGTGTTTTGCCACTTGGAGTGATGTTGTGATGGGCTTGTCCACCAAGTAGAAGGCTCCCAGACATGTTGCCATTTCTATTTCTCTCCAAGGCTCCAGCTGTTGCACTCCACCTGAAGATTAGCTCGCTCCTTAGAAGAGGAAGAGAACAGTGTTTGAACTGCTAATGCAGCCTCTCAGGCCAGTCCATGTGCTGACTTCAATTACCATCTCCAAGAAAGGTGCCCCTGTTTGAGGAACACTTAATCATATGCTAACATCACCAGAAAAAGGTGTAGTTATCTTCTGAGCTATATAAATGCCAAACTGAAATGAAGCATAGAAAGGTGAAATGTACTTTTTTCTTAAGGGAATCACAAGTGCCGTGCCTCTCTGAGAGGGAGTGGATGCAGGATATAATTGAGGTCGTGTGGGAGGTGCAGGTGCAATTCCTTGTGCCCTTTTGAAGGTGCGTTGCCCTTGTTTCCCAAGTGAGCTCTATTGTGCATTTATAGAAATCCTGATTTTCAGAAGAGCAGTTGTTGCAGCTGTATGCAAAAAATGAATTCAGAAGTAACAGGTGGGGAAAAGGGAAGTGGATTAATAACGAAACAATTCACCTGTTCTCACCCATTGGGAATATTGTCCTTGTTCATGCTGGAAGGTGACCTTTTTCCTGAAACAAAATTGGAAAATTGGAGGTAACCATCCCAAAAACGCACACAAAGGCTATGGAAGAACTAATGGACAGGAAGCTTTCATAAAGCTGTGCTGTATTGAGCTGTGGAGTGATTGAAGATTCTCAGGGGTCAGAGACCCCATAAACCTGGGTGAGGCTGCAGGGGACAGACCCCCCGTGGGCAGAAGGGTGGATAGGCTGAATGGGTGTCTTCTGTGTCTGATCTTGGCTACTGCTGAATGAGCTTATTATTTAGATGCTCATAATGAATTAGATAAACAGTGAAATAATTAACAAAGCAAGCACTTAAATGGTTATTGCATGGTTTAGAGCTGACTTTATTTAGATGAATGAGGTAGTTCATTCTACTATTAGCGTGCCCTGGCAAAAAGGATTTTTCCCCCCTCTCTTTTTAATGATTAAACACCACAAACAGAAAATGCACTGTGGCTTTTGCTGGAAAGACAGCATAATGGTCCTTCCTTCAGAGGGAGTTCATCAGAGACTCCCAGTGACTCACATGCAACTTCTGAAAATGTCAAAAAATTCTCAGGATCTTTGATACAATAGAAGAGATCATTAAGTCACGAAATGTGGATAATTGACTTACTGTCTAATTAGATCACGTCTGTAGCACAGTATTCCAGGTACTGTTGGGGTATACTTAGAAGTCTGTCTTCATTTTGCTGTTCTCTGAGCTGCTGATTGTTTTTCCTCAACTAGTTTTTAGGCCCAAGTAATCAGTGAGCAGAGGTGCTTACACTGGAATGCTCATGGATTCTTTCTGTAACCCCTGGTCAGCTGTAGGACTCTGGATACCTCACACTTGGTGACTGGGCCCTAAACTGCAGATCTTTCATTTTTCACTGAACCTTATAATCTCTCTCTATGTTGAGTGCCTTTCATGGTTCTTACTCAGTACAGATAATTTAACAAGACTTGCAAGCTGTTTGCTTTAGCTTTCATTCTTTCACACACACCACGTGTAGCCCATTGCCTCTGCCAGTGAAAAAGAAAAGCAGTTAGCAGAGGTGTAGACCCCTGACCTCAGTCCTGCAGGTTTTCTCTTTTACCTGTTGCAGTACAGCATCCTTCCTGTCTGTGCAGGGCTCGGGTCTTGTGAGGAAATTTAGGGGCAGTCAGAGGGGTGATTCAGATTGCTGCAAAAGCTGACTGAGTTTCTGATGCTCTAAGGTGTGTCACACAAAGGATTCTTCCCTCCTTCTTCTCTTTCTTTCTGAAGAACAAAGGGAGAAAGACTTACGACATTGGCCATGACTGTGCAGACCAGTCCTTGGAGTGGATGCTCTGTGTACTCTGTCTGGCATGGTTTTCCTTTTAAAGGTGTGACCAGAGAGACAAAATGCAGCTGTCACACACAGCCTGCCTTGCAAGAACGTTATTAATAAATCCCTAGATGTGAACTGTTCTTCAGAAATGTCAATCAAGGCAATTTTATTTCCCTGTCTCCTTTTGCATGGGAGTGTGTGTGTTTTCATCTGGCCTTCCCTTACTAAACCCTTCAGCCATTTGGTACTTCCCTGATCGTACTCTGTCATTTTGTGAAGACTGTTACCTCCCACCATTCCCAGAACATCTCAAAGATCTGGAAGAGCAACAGGATGAAAAAAAGATTTGTCATAGTGGACTTGCTCCGTCAGAAGGCAAATTTCAGGCAGGAAACAAGGCATTTAAACACATTCTGTAAAAGTACTTGATTTTATTTTTTCTTTGTACTTCAGTTTTTTTCTGTGCTCTGTATATGAAATTGTCAAAGGTTTTTGGTATATTCTCCTGAAGTCTTACTGCAAACCTTTGTTAAGGAAAAAAGTGGTGAATTTGGACAAAGATATTTGGATAGATGTGCTGGTCTGTGCAGTCTATTTTAGTGTAAATTTTATACGTTATAGTTGTCCTTGCATGGATTTTGTTATTATTAAAAGTGGCTTGTCTCCAGAGTAATTGCTCTGCTTTACTACTGGCTTAATTTCATTTGAAAAGAGCATTGTTTTTCCTTCAGGACAGTATTTGTGTCAGGAGTTACACCGAGAAGCTGTAGCTGTACCTTTCCTACAGTCAGCCTCCAGGTAATGTACAGCTACAAAAGACATCAAGGACTCATCTGACAACCTGTGCTGGGAAAGTTGGACTCAGAAACTTTCTGAGAGCTTTTGCTGTATTTATATCTTGCAAGAAGTCACTAGCACTTCTTGTCTGGGGAGATCTTTGCAGGAAGTTCCTTTTAACTCTGTCGTGAAAAACCTTAGTAATACTTTCCTTTTCAAGAGCAGAGAGCCAGATAGGTGAGGTAAATCTAATGTCTTAGTTCCACTGATGGCACAAATGGGCATTTAGAGATAAATTCAAATGCAGCTGTGGCTAGCAGACCGTAATAGGTGTATTCCCCCTCCCTCTGTCAGGTGGGTTCACAGTGGCAGTGAGCTGCAGTAGCTCCTGTGGCCTGCTGGAACAGGCTCCTCTGGAACACCCTCAGAGCAAGGGCTCTGGGGGGCTCTGGGATGGTGCTCACCAAGTGACCGTGGGGACCTTCTGCTGCCGGTTGCCTTTCGGGCTGTGTTCAGCCATTCCCCAGAGCTGCTCTGCAGACATGAGAGAACAAATAGGACATTTTTCAAAGGACCAGGCAGGAGTTGCCATGGATGTCATCTTTCAGCATCAACTGAATAGTCTCTGCATGCAGATCTCACTTCGGCATGGGCCTCATACAAGTGGCTCCTCCATCCTCAGTGTCCCTGCTCCCAGGGTGAAGCTGACAGTACAAATCATGTCTTCACATCTTTTCACCTAGTCTGATTTATGTAATAAACAGATGAAATTGTGTTTGCAAATTAGTCCACTGGATAACAGTTACCTTGTGTGACAGAAGACAGGATTTGATCTGGCATGCACTTTGTGTATTTGAAATAATTTTTCCTAATCCTTTGATTAAAGCCTTTGACTCCCCAGCTATTCTGCTGAGATGGAAAAATACTGCAATGTTTTAATATCTCTAGCTGGATTTTGCGTGATATTCCTGTTCTTCTTTCTTCAAAGCAAGCAGTGAAGAAACAGAGGAGAAAGGAAAGCCCAACAGCTGTGTAGAGTTGATATGCTTGGAAATTAATCATTAACGTCTTGCAGGTGGGCAGCAAATGTGTTATGAAGTGTTCTGTATCTGCATGCAGGGTAGTGAACCAAAACTAAGTGAAGTGCATGGAAAAGATCCCTTCAAGCCTGAATCCTTGAAGAGCAAAACAGGTGCCTCCAGGAACAGCTCAGTCTGTGCACAGGGAGTTATTGAGGTTGTTCTGATGTGATCTTGTGAGAAGTTACTGCTACTCCAGTTCCTTTCTGTAGGTGTATCCTGTGTCAGAGTGGCTGGAAACGGAACATTTACTATTTTTTGCTGTTGTGTGCCTTTTACTAGCATCTGGAAGAGAAATACATCCTCCTAAATTAACTGTCAAAGGACTTAATCACTGGGTGGGGCAGATACACTGAATTAGAGAGGAGCAGTTCATTGCTTTGAGAGAGGTTTTACCATCTCTCAGAAAGATGAAGCGCTGTACCTGGTGCCATGTGGCATGTTGCAGATCTTTCAGAAACAGCTCTCCCAGACAGGAGCAGTCATCCCACCTTTTTCATTTGCAGTTGTTCTAACCACTGCCTTCTGCACTAGTGTTTTATACAGGTCAGCTCAAAAGTCTTGCTTGTCGTACGCCCATTATCAAGTGGAAATATGTTTGCCAGACAGGTAGCACAGATCCTGCTGACTCTATTTGCAGCTTGCCTTACAGAAGGTGTTATTCTCTGAAGGTACCTTTAATTTTTGTTCTAGTTATTACATACTTGTAGTATAATTATTAACGAGGCCTCTGATTTAGGAACATGATTTTATGCCTCTCTGCAGCCTCTTCTGCTGCTTACCAGCATGACCCTCTTCCTCAGTTGGAAGCTGTTTTGAGCACATCACAATCATGCCTGTTTGTATTGATGAATGTTTCTTTTGTGATGTGCTTTAACCATTTCCTGCAGCAGAATTGACTCTTGAAGTTGTATGGTTAAGCTGTCTTCAGCTTCATTTTTTGAGGTTTTAAGCTGAAGAAATTCAAGCTCGTGCTAACGTGTTTACAAGAGGGTGGTTGAAGGACTGCTGTCCCCCTCTGCTACTGCAGGCTGAGCACTGGCCATATGGAATTAAATAATGGCATTATGGCTGCACCTGAGACCTTTCTGATGCTGTGAGAGCAGTTTGTCTGAACGATGTCAAATGCCTGGTTGTTTGGCCTGTCCAGTTTGCAGTAAGCAGTGTGTTGTAGTGGTGGTACGATGGTAAAATCTTGGAACACGGTATTTTAATAGAGCTGAGACACTCATTTTTTTACTGTAGAAATCAGCTTTAGACTGTTTCTGAAAGGGAGCCAGGGTGACCAGCATCGCCCTCCTCAGAGATGCTGTTGCTGCAGTCTGAGTTCACCACTGGGCGTGGTAATTACAGTTGTTGATATTCAGGTCTCTGAATTGGACTGAGTGGGTATTGCATTTGTGAGGGAATGCTGAAATTGGAGACCTGGACTAAATAAACATCAAAGAATCTCTAAATCTGCTAGAGGGGCTGCCATAATGAGTGCTTGTCCTCCCATACTCTGACGAAGGGTTTTCTGGTTTAGGAGAGGTGGCATTGCCATGGAGGAGGAACATCTTGGAGAGTAAATTCTCTCTCAGGGATGAAGATGCACAACCTACCATGTGCTTACAGGAGGGAGTTCACAGGACTGCTCTCTCTCCTCTCTCTGCTACAGTCTGAGCTTACACAGAGAGGCTGGTGCAGGATGAGAGCTGTACCAGGAATGACAGGAGTTGTGGTCCCTGCCAGCTGACACTGACTTGTGATGAATAAAGTGTCTCATTGAGAGATTGATAACATTAGAAAAATGATGTCACTGCATGGAGATGTGCCAGATGTGGTCAGAATCCAAAAATACCTCTCCTGCACTGATGAAAGGGAGTGGGAGAGGATGTGGTGGAGGTAAAGGTTAGTCTGGTAGTAGTGGCAGCAGTTGCTAGAAGAGTTTGGTATGAGGAATCTAATGGGGTGTGAAGGGAATAACCAGGGTTACTGCAGGTGAGGGGCCAAGAGACGAGTTGAGGGCCTCAGATCAGCACTTCTGTGCTTCTGCTGTATCCCACACTTGTGGCTGAAGTAAGAGCATGGCTTTTACAAATTACTATGGCTTGGAGATGTTAAATGCCATTTCCATGTCTTCTACCATAGGTGGATGCACTGTGAATTTGATGAATACAAAAGGATAGATTAGTTTTTCAGATTGACTGAAGTGTTCTGCTGAACCTCCTGTGTAGTCACCACGCCTGACACCTTTCAGTAACAGCAGCAGGGCTCCAGTCTTAGAAGCACAGCAGAGCATATGGGGAACCAATTAATTCAGTAGATATTAATTAATAAACACATTTCCTCTGGGGAAAACCTTTTAGCACATCCACTGTTTGGCCCAAGATTGCTTGCATGCATGAATGGATAGCAAACACGCTTTCCTGGACTGTCACTTGTTATTTCTTGATGGGCTGGGGAGTGCCTCCTCCAGCCTACTGCTGCCAGGCTCTGGGAGAGCAGAGTGCAGCTAATGCTGGAGCTGTCTGTCAGCCACCAGCGTTCTCACACGTAAGTGATGTCAACACACCCGGTTTCCAGCCCGGCCCTGCGACGCCGAGCCGAGCCCAGCCAGCTCCCGGCAGTCTGAGGTCTCTTTGTTTGGAGCTGCCTCCATCCTTGCGTGCGTGTGGGATGATCAGCCCTGATCCAGCTACTGTGTGTCCTGAGGCAGGGATGTGCCCTTGCAGAGCAGAGCTGCCGTGGAGCGGGCAGGGCATGGCAGAGCCTTCCTCTTCCAGTGCTGCAGCTGTTTGCAGCCCTCTGTGCCCTGCACTGGCTGAGCAGGGTACCTGGATAGTTAATACACACTGCAGGGCAGTTCACCTGGCTTCCAAACCTCCACAAACTCCTGTTCTTGTAGGAGCCAATCCATTGTTCTGTCATCATGTTGGTGTTGCTCCGAGGGTAAGAACAGTGAGCACTTGTGCTGGAGCCGTGGTCATTGGTAATGAAGACTTCAGCATCTCTCCACCAGCTCCTGATAATGAACTCTTGTAAAACTTTCTGAGGAGAAGCAAGATCCAAATGGTTTGCAAAAGCTTAGTGCTGCTGACCATTTGAACTTGCTTGACTGCTCAAACTGCAAAATGCTGCATAATATTATGAGAAATTATTTTCACTGATTTTTCTGCTGTGGGGTTGCTGCAGCTGTGAAGGTAATGTTCTTGAAACAGCTCTCAGTGACTTGTTCTGAAGTTGCCATTTTAGTGGTGTAAAATTCCCTTAGATTAGTTATACAGACTTGTATTGGAATTTGCTTCTCTTCCTGCTTTGTATGAAGACAGAAACCTACTATGGGAGTGTAAATCTGTGTGATGGAAGACCACCTTCATTGCAAAATATGTCAGTGCTTTAGAATGGGCAGAGTGCTGAGGTGTGACCTTCCTGGTAGAGGACTGGACCACAAGTGCTTGTTAGTCTACCTTTATGGTTTCTTAGGTTCTTAACACTACATGAAATACTCTCCATTAAAAAATGGTTTTGTTTCTTGTGGTACTTGTGCAAGTGTGAAGTTGCCTGAAGTTGTGAAGAGGAGAATTTTTTTCATGGAAGTCTGTGAAGAATATAGAGGCTTCTCTGATGTTTCACTTCCTCTTAGAGAAGTTATGGGTATAAAATGCGTGATGGAACAATTTTATCAATTATACCTTTAAAAATAAGTGAAATTTCTAAAGCATTTGAAATTTAAATATGCTACTTGAACTTCATGGAAGAAATAGTCAAGTGCCCCTTAAGTGCTCATTCACTGTGTGTATGTATCACATACCAAAATGTTACCAGTCTTTTTCAGCCACATGTATAACCTTTCCTACTTGGTACTTGCAGCCTGTATCCTTAGCAGGGAAAAATACTAATCCCTGATGAATGCAACTGAAATGGCAGGTGAAGTCAGCAGAAATCTTTTCTACCCAGTGAGCTGGCGGGACGTGTTTGTAAGCCAGCAAACTGCAGTGCTTTGCAAAATATTACAGATCCAAAAGCACAATGAATTATGTCTACCAGATTCACAAAGCTAGGATTAAGAACAGTTGTAACGTCTGCTGCTGAGGGCATATAGAGCACATTATCTGGTCTGTTTTCTGGGTTTCCAAACACATTTTAGATGTGCATTAACAGCCTGCTATAATATATTTGGTTGTTTTTGTTAAGTGAATGATACGGTTATCCTTTGGTTTTGTCTCATTTTCCAAATGGAGCCGTGCTCAATTTGAATTTCTTGGCAAAAATAGTTTTCTGTGGTTTTTTTCTGTGATCAGAGTTCGCTGATGATTCCTTGTTCAGGAGTCAGTTTAATTTCTGCGTGTGTGAACTGATAAATGGTGGGAGGCTGTAAATGCTGATGTGTTTGGTCACTGTTGACATAGATAATTGAATTAAGTGTAGAATCAGGCTAGCTCTCTGCCTGTGGGGTGTGAAGTGTTCATGATGTTGGACACAATTTGCTGTTCAGGATGGATATCTTTGTCTTCCACCCGGGTAGCTAGATGGGTACATTTGCTCTTCCTGACGTGCTGTCATCCCCTGTAAGCAAGATTTATTAATTTGGCTCCATCTTTGTGGTGTGTTGTTCCTGTGCTTCTCTGGTATTTGTGGCTTGGGGCAGTATTTTCCTCCCAGTCCTCAGCTCCTCTGCCAGAGCCATGAGCTGTTCTGCCTGGGGGCTGGGAGTGCTGGGGCTGGCACAGGAGCTGGTGTGGGAGACGGGTTGTGATACATCTGGATCTGGGCTCATATCCCCTTTCTGTACTTCCCCAAATTAATTGCTCACATGGCACTATGGGACAGCTCAGGCCCATTCTGTTCATGCTGAACAGACACAGAAGTATCCCCAAGTTACACACAAGGCATCCTGCTGTTGCCTGGGAGTGTTCACTTGTGTCAAATCAAATACTGGGCCTGTGCTCAGGTTTCTTGTATTTTATAATCTCTTCCCTGTCGATACAAGATACACATCTAATGAGAGCTTAGCAACAAAAATACAGTCTATGCAAACCACATAAAAAGCCAAAGAATGACATTATGGTGTTTGGAAAGCCCTAATAAAGAATCTTAATATACTGCTGTGTGTGGAGGGAGCTACTGTTCACCAGAAGATTTATATGGTGAATGAAAGCAGTGTTAACAGGATGGAATTAAAAACTGAAATATTTCTTTTGTACTTCCCCCCTCTTTTCCTGCCACTTTTTTTTTTTTTCATATGAAAGCCACTGATTTGGCTTCCACATGACACTCTTCTCATTTATGGGTTCTGTCTCTTCTCATTTTTATCTGTCCTCCCCTTTCCCTGACGTGCTTTACTGTCTGGTTTTGCCCTCCCTGGATAGATTCATGCATTCTGTAATGCTTTTCTTCTCTGCTCGTCTTTATCTGGTGTTCTTCAGGCTCCAGCATTGCTTTTGCAACTGTTTGCCAGACTTACCCTCTTCCATGCATATGTTTATCTGTTGCTAACTGTTACACTCCTGATTTAGCAAGTTGAGATGTAGAGCATTACAAGTTTCTGTCAGATGAACTTATTTGTTAACAATTTGTTAATATAATTGAATGATGGGTTAGTCCAGGTCAGCAAACCTGACTTGTGGGTTTCGCAGCAGCTTTTTGGAGATGTTTTTGCTGCTGGAGACTCTGGGAAGGAATTAAAAGACTCTGGCTTTCTCTT
The DNA here is from genome assembly GCA_013397395.1 of Sinosuthora webbiana. Classification (NCBI taxonomy): domain Eukaryota; kingdom Metazoa; phylum Chordata; class Aves; order Passeriformes; family Sylviidae; genus Sinosuthora; species Sinosuthora webbiana. Next base: position 710,755 of record VXBN01015415.1, on the reverse strand, counting down.
GGGAAAAAAATAAACCCCCAAGCTGAAAACCAAAGTAGGATGAACCCTACTGGTGTGTGTTTCTGAGAATATTCCCAGTGCTGGGCTCAGGGTGAGTCCTGGAGGCAGGAACAGTGTTTATGGCAGGCTGTTCATAGTGGGTGGTGGACTTGCTGCTGCTAAATTTGTAGCGATTGAGTCTGTCTTGCTGTTTAAAAAAGGTGGGTGGGATGGCTGTTTGTCTTTGATTCCTTCTGAAGAACTGGGAGAAAAATAAAACAGCTTCATTTGAACTCTGGGAAAGACAGCTGTGTGTATAGATGATCCCAGGACAGCTAATGCTTTATGGAAGGCTTTGGTTTATTTCTGCCAAAATCATGGTAGTGGAGGTGGGTCATAGGAAGGCCTGTAAGGGAGAGAAACCAAGTCTGGGTACCTGGGTGCTGCGTATTCTGCCAGAAGAGGTGAAAATGGCATGCCCTGCACAGGCCTGATACACAGAAGGAGTCTGTAACACAGGAGGATCATTTGTCTGAAAGGGAGGCAGTCACTGCTGCCAGCGTGCATGTAGGGATTTAGGAGAGGTTCTGGCCAGGGTGTGAGCAAGCTGCCTTGGAGTTTACTAACACACCATATCCTATTTGCAGCCTCAGCTTGGCAGGGCTTCTCTGGAAAAATTAAAGATTCTGTTTTCTGGCATAAAACCACAACAAGGAGTGGGAGGGAAATGCAGCTGTCCTGTCCTTAGGTTCAAACAGCTTGTCTTGCCAACTGCAGAGAAATGCAGCCTTGAGAGCATGAGTTTAGTTTTCTGACTGATGGTTGTTAATAGCAAGTCCTTAATTTCATCCTGATCTCTTGTTTTTATCTCTGTGAGTTTAATTGAGAAATGGTTCTCTCAAAAGCCCGCCAAGAACCTGTTTAAAAGTGATTTAGGCTGCTGACTCTTGGGCTGCATCTTGTCTTAGTCTTCATCATATTTGAATTCTGTTGTGAAGTCCCAAACAAAAGAGTATCAGAAGTAATAATAAAAAGGGTACTATGTAAATAATTGAGTGCTTGGCAAATGTGATAGGATTTTACAATTCCAGTGTGTTACTGTAGAAGAGCTGGCTGTATACACAGTGCCAGGAGGAGTGAGTGGTCATAGAGAGATGCCTATTTCCAGCAAGTATGTGGAACCATTAGCCAGAGCTGATGAGAAATGGAAAAAGCCAAACACGTTTAACTAAGAAATTGAGAGCTATTTTACTTTGCTGGTGAAGGTATTTACCTCTGGGCAAGTGACTTCCACCTCAGCTTAAATGACTTTTTCCTTTTTGAGATTCATGCTCGTCATGCAGTAATAGCAGTCCTTGCTGAATGGCCTGTCGATATTGAGCACTCTTACTATAAACTGAATGGGGCCAGTGGTTTCCCATTAATTTTCTAGGTGACAGTGCCTGGATAAATGGTGCTCATCTCTTCTCTTTTCCCCTTCAGTCACTGGTTCCTGCTGTCACACAGCTATTTCAGTTATGCTGGAACTGCAGGTTTTTGGGAGCTGTGCTGCAGACAGCAGAGGCTGGGGAATGGGACAGACAGTCCTTCCTGGGCCATGGTGGTTTCTCAGTTGACACAATGCTCTGGTTTGCAGTTTGGCCTTACCTGAAGTCCCACTTGACAGCTGAGAAGGGGCTCACTGGTGGGAGGAGGGGGAACTCCTTAGGCCAAAGGATGAGCAGGCATCATTAGCCCCTTCTCTAGCCAACAAAAATCTCTTTATTGCATTTAAGTGTAGTTTGCTGAGGGCAGGTTGGGGGGGGAGGGATGGGCAATTCCTTCACAAACTTTAAATAATTTATTCTTAACCTGAAAAATCTTCAGAGTGTTATAGCAGTCAAGCGAGAGCAGTTGTGTGCATGCATGTGAGCACCTCTTCATTATCAGGTTTATGAGAAAATACAAACGTGTTTCTTAAAAATAATTAGGTCCAACCTGTTAAGCAGCAAAATTCTACCATGTGTTTCTTCTTTACTTGCACAATTCACACTCACTGTCTTAAAATTAAATGTGTGTGTGTGTGTCTTGTCAGTCTTCATCACAGACACTGGCACTGGTTAAACCTTTCTCTCGGAAGGGTTCTCTCTCCATCAGCTTTCCATTATACCTTTGGGGACTTGACTTGTAATCACATCACTCCTTGACCTTCTTCTGAGGCTGATGGCTCGGACCTTAGGTGTGGAAGAGAGAGCCCTGTGGTCCTGTTCTCTGGCTGTCCTGGGCTCAGTGCTCTGAGCCCACTGCAGTGCATCCACATCCTTCCGCAGCTGTGGATAGGAGAACTGAACAGCTTCTTACTCGGCGATTTCCTTCATATCCAAGTGCTCACGGTCATCTTTTGTTTTTCCTTTTTGTTTTTTCTTTCCATACTGTTTATTGCTAGTTTAGCAGGAGCTGAGCATGTGCATTAGCTCTCTTACCAGTGTGTGAGGGCTGGCCCTGTACAAGTAGGGGTTATAAGGTCAGTCTCAGGGAATAAACAGAAAATGTGTGAAATAAACAGACTACCAGACAAAAAGCCATCGGTGAACTCTCTGGGGTAGTTGAAATAGCACAGTAACTGCCTTGCACTTGGGAAAATTGTCTTTCTGCTGGAATCCCTTCCATTTGGAAGATTTACAGCCGTTGGAGCAGCCTTTGGCTTTGTTGATTTGTTTGTGTCTTTTGGTGTTCCGATGTACTTGTATCTATGCAGGGACCTCCTGCGCTGTCCCTTCCCTGCTCTCTGGGGTGGCGCAGCAGTGGGAGCCAGGCTGTGTCAGAGGCTGTTCACACGTCCCTGCTGGGCTTTGTTCAGACCGTGGCTTTTGGTGGGGGCTGGAACAGGGTGAGATGCAGAGGGAAGAAGCAGTGTGTGATGTAACAGGGATGTCATCTCCTGGGGAGCTGTTTGGACTGACACAGTCCTGCTGCCTCACTGCCGGGCAGACCTGCTCTGGGGCTTAAGAGTGGGAGACACTGGCAGGCACAGACCTTGTGAGACAGGTGATTGGGTTTATTGTCAACTGCTTTGTATTCCCTAGAATGAGAAATACTTTATTTCAAGGAACAGCTTTCTTGGAATGCAGGCTTCAAAAATCATCAGTGGTCTGTTTATTCTGTTTTCCTCAGGATTAGAAAAGCTTCTGTTGTTGTTGGTTTTGGCTTTTTTTTTTTTTCTTTTTGTGTTCTGTGTTTTTTTCCCACAAAAAGCATTTTTGTTGCGTACTTCAGATCTACCAGCAAGATTGTGGGTGGGTGAGGAGATGAGTTAAATTTAACACTGATCTGATACGGCTCCTAGGACACTCAAATAATGCTCCAGCCTTGGTTGTAATTCAAAGAATGCAGAGATGGTTTACATCTGCCTTGAAGTTGGAAGCAATTCTCTAAGGTGGTTCTGTAGCAGTGCAAGTAGGCGTGTGTGTGTTAGCCGAGAACTGGCTGTGTCTGGCAGGCTTTGGTTTAACTCACTAATGATGTGTGAAGGTGGTAGAGTCTGGGACACACAGACTGCATAAAGGAACTTTCTGCTCTCACCTGCCAAACTGACCGTTGTTTTTTTTGTTTTAGATGAAGGACCTAGCTTGTACTTCTGACTCCCATGTGCATGTAAGTTTGTGGGCTTGATACCTAGTAATAAATGCATCCATTTAATTTGTGATCCAAGCTCTGTGAGGCCCAGAAGAAATGAAATCTGAATGCTTGTCTTGCAGAAAGGAATGTAAAATTAGTCATCCCACACCACCCTTAATGCCAGCGCTGTAGAGGCAGCAGGTGGAGATGAAGGAAAAAACTTGGTGGAAAGTTATAATCCGTGATATAACCTCATCCCACTAAAAATCTCCCTAATTTAGCCTTGGTTAGGTCATCTCAAAGACTCCAGAGAGGAAGCAAATCAGATCTGTTTTGGGTTTGGTCAAAGATTAGGCATGCAGATTTACATTGTATTTGTCTTTGGGAGGTAGTTTGGCAAATTGCAGTGAACTCTCTGTACAAATCTTGGTGAGAAACAGTCATTTCCTGCTCAGTTTCCTACTGGGCAGGCTGTCCAGATAAACACCGGCCATGCTGTCAACAGTTAAGGGAAGGAGAGCTCTGTGTGCCAGGTGCTCTTTCTTTTTTTGGTGGTTTTTTCTTTGGTGTGTTGTTTTGGGTTTTTTTGTTGTTGCTGTTTTGGGGTTGTTTGTTTGTTTTGTCCTGTATTATTTTCATATGACAAATAATAGCTTATGCTTCTGTTTACTACTTGGTGTTGCTGAACTGCTGGGAGAAAAAGGGCTCATGACTAAGGGCCTGAGTTCTGACTTGTGATACCCTTGTCTTATTCTGGGTTCTACACAGGTTGCTTGCACTGTGGCTTTGAGGCCTGGATTTGTCCTCCAGCTTTAATGCTGTCTTGAAGCACTTGATATAATTTCCCTGCAGAATCAGTGGCTGGGGATGTCCAAGGGAGTAATTTAGTCTGTCCAAGATCTGTTCTCTGAGGCTCCTACTCTTCTGTTTGACTAACAAGAAAGAATTAAGTTACCCTGCAGTTAGATACCTTGCTGAGCTGCCTGAAGTTAGATGGTGTGAATTTGAACCTGTTACTCATCCATTTCCCCATCTGGAAGTTGCATACCCTCAGACTTCCTTCCCAGGAGCTGTTGAGGTGAGCAGACAGCTCTGTCACACGGCAGCACTGTTGCCCCTTGCAGTGCAAAGCTGCTAGTGATGGTTTTGTTCAGAAAATCAAGGGGCATGTGTGGTTTCCTGAGCATTACCTTAATGCAGTGGCACTGATTAACATGTAAGTTTTAAGTATATGTCATCACGTCTGTTGAAGTTGACTGAGATGTAACGTCTTGACATCCTTGGTTAACACCCAGTCGATCTGAAAAGCGGGGCAGGGCAATAGAGAGCCCTGAGAGACACCTTGTCAGAATGACAAATTGCCCTTTCTGATTCAGAGGACCAGCCTGCACGGCAGAGCTCAACAGCTCCTGGAGAAAGGGGAGGAGAGCATGGGAAAAATACCCTATTTGTTTAGGCCTTCCCATGTATTTTTTGTTTGTTGCTCAGAGTTGAAGCTCTTTGTTTTCCTTCATCTGAAACAACAGCAGGTTGAGAGGAGCAAAGCCCCTGGGATTCTGCCTCTCCCACTTCTCCTTCTTATAAACTGTTTACAATCTCCTTGAGTTTCCTAGCTTTGTATGGAAAAGTTCAGTGGGTCAGCTTTCCCTTTAGCTTCATCCATCATTCCAGTCAATTAGAAATAGTTGAGGGCCAATTGCCCGGTCTTCCATTAACTGAGACACTTCAGATTGTTTAAAATAGCATAAAAGCCCTCTTTGTTGAGCGTTGGGCAGGCCCTGGATTTGCCCCTTGATGGGCAGCTACCGCGTGGCTGAACAGAACCCCACTGTGTCCTGCTGTACTTGAGGGATGAATATTGCTCCTCCAGGCCTTGTCTGGGGTTTGATTCCTTCTCCTTCACCTCCGCCTCTTGCTCTCCCTGAAAGGTGTGATGCCTTCAAAGGGTGAATGACCATGCCTGCTTCCAGAAAACTCGCTCCTCTTTATGGCTTTTCAGAACTCCTGTAGTTAAGGGTTTTTCTCCAGTCGCTGAAATGTTCCTTTTAACCTTGGTGCTTTAAAAGCTCTTGGCATTATTTGTTCGTTGCTTGTCGTGTGTGTTTCTGAAGGACAAAGGAAGCGTGTAAGTGTTCAGGAAACAGTTAGTGCATTGTGGTGTGGGGCTGAGTTCATTCTGGTACCCTGTGCCAGGACAGCCTGCTTTCATTTGGGGCTAACATTTCCCTTCTGTTCTGAACTGACCAGCCTTAGGGTAGAGCTTGTCAGAGCTCTAGCAGAGCTTGAGGCTTTCTCATGGGTTGTTGTGTTTGGGTTCACACTGAAGGGCACGGAATCCATTGTATACATACATATACATAAATATAGATATATATTTATACATATAAACCCCACATTTTATTTCACATGAGAAAACAAAAAAGTAGGTTTACTCAATGGAGGTTAGTTTATCTGCAGCAAAGTAGATATTTATGTATTCTCATATTTAAGTCATTGTCTGTGTTGCAGACTCTCTTTCCAGCATCTTGTACTGCCTGGGTTTCAGTACGTGCTGGTCCGTGTGCTTTTTGTTGTTCTAGAGCCATCTTGCTTGAATGAGCCATTATTTGATCCCAGTTTTGGGACAGTGTTTCCCCAGTCATGAAGAATTTGGGTAGGTCTGGATGCATGCCTTTGCTTTGGTGTTGAAGCCTGGGGTCTTGCTGTGTTTTTTGAACTGGGGGAAACAGCCTGTGGCAGTCCTTGAACTTAAGGTCTCCATGTGCCTGCAGAAGTGTGCAAGCACTGCAGTGTATGAGGGCTCACCTGATTCTGAAGAACAAACTAAAAAGAGTGGGGCAGTCTCCTGTACTGCTGCCCCTCAGGTGATGCAGGCTCAGGGATGGGCTCGAGCTGCTCAGCTGGAGTCCAGCTTCTGCACTGCTGAGGTGCGTGGAAGGCTCTCAGGACAAATGAGGGCAGAGAGCACAGCAGGGATCTTGAGGCTGTGATGAAAGAAGGGTGCTCTGATGAGGCAGGAGGATGTGATAACCAGATTTGAGAATCTTCAGCTTCTGGGGAGTTGGATCTTGTACTGGAAAAAGTCTCCCTCAAATATATCAAGTTCAACAAATTCCGTCAGTGATTTCCTTCCTCTCTGATGTCCCAGTCTGATGCAGATCTCAATACAGATTGTTTTCAGCAGCTGTGTTCCTTCAGACTTGCCTTTTGTGTCTTTCTCCACACGCCTTCAGCAAATAAAGCTTGAGGACATGACTGAGCTCCAGTGCAGACCTGAGTGGGAAGGAGACAGCCATTGGGGCAGAACATTAGCCTGAGACTTGACTCCAATAAAGCCAGTGTTTGCTTGCTTTACACTTAGAAGTAATCTCATGCTTTGCAGAGATTGAAGCTTTAACAAGTAATTTAAAGAGTAATAGAGGAGGGAGAATCCCCATTTAATTCAATTAGCATTGTTGTCCAATGCCATTAATTATGCCCAGACTTGTAATACCACAGGAGCTGATACACTTGAGCTTTGTCTGTGCTGGGGTTGACTGAGGGATAAGTATGTCCACTGATGTAGAATCCAGCCTTTGTGCTTTTGCAAAAACCATCAAATTTGGTATCTGACAGTAGCCTGGAGTAAGGAGTAGCTGGAATAGCCTGCACTGCAATCTGCAGAACAAAGGAGATCTTGGGGAGAATGAAGATTCAATGTACATGATTTCGGTGTTCTTGAAGAGTGGCTGTTTTAGTGGAAATAATAATCTCCTGCAATTTTATATTATTTCCAGACTGTTTAAAATTGTTCCATAGGCAGAGAATAAAGAACTCTGTTTACTGTCTTGAAGTCGGATGTCTGATCCTCCTGGGGGAGGTTATTCTTTTATTAAAACAGATATAAAACAGCTACTTTGATGGAAACACAATGCTAGGAATTGAAATGGTGATGATTACAGAAGCCATAGTATTCTAATGCAAAATAAGCCCTAGGAGATCTGTGCCCTAAATGATAAATCACTGTTCTTTAACAAAACAGGAATTACTGTTATTTTATGTTTCTTGCTTATTTTACAAGGTGTTTAGCTGTTTCATCTGCGCTTAACTTTTACAGGCTGAAGGTAAATTGATTGCTGCTTTGTGTTTTAAATAGCATGGCTTTTTTAAAGCACACTGGAGATGCAAGTACAAATCAACAGGAATAGGATTCATTTGGTCTCAAAAAAGCAAAAGTAAACGGAAGAGTCATGACTGCTGACACGGCATGCAATAACTGCACTGGAATCTGTTCTTATAATTTGGTAGTGTTTTGTAATCTCATTGCTTTTGCTTTGAAAGCCTCCAGTAAGGTAAATGAGTATGTGTTGTTTTGAACTGGAATTAACCTCCTCCTAGCAGGTAGGGAACTACATGAGCATTATTCATTAGAGGTGTCGTGTTCCAGCCCTATCCAGCAGCTTGTGGTTTACTCTGGATAATTAGGCATACCTGCCAAATGCTTGGAATCTGAGATGCTGAGGTGTACTTAGCAAAAAAGAGCGTCCTAAATACTGGCTTCGGAGCTGAGCACAGAGGAAGTAGTTGAAAGCGGTAATGTGTCCCAGTTTCTGCAATTTGTGATGACCTAAAATCCTTAATGATGGCGTCTAAAAACAGAAAACAAAACCTTTGCATCTCTTCTATGTTAATGTTGGCCTGTGACAGCTCCAAACTAGCGGTGCAGAGAAAGCACTGGGTTTGGAGATCAAAGAACCAGCTGGTTCAGGCAGTTCAGGGTGAGCTGGGTGACAGGCTGTCCCCTTGGCTCACTGCATTCCTCAGGAGCTCACACGGTAGGAAGGAAGGCACAGTAGATAGTGACTGGGTACCTGTCTTGGCTGAGATATCTACCTTGAACTCTGCAAGCTTTTAGGCCTTCTGATGCCTAGGACAGTCTCTTGCTAACAATAGTTTTCTCTTGTAGGAATGCAGATCTGTACCATATCTGCCTGAATCTTCATTTTAGAAAGCAGCCAGAGGATAAAACCCAGCACAATGCTCATTTAAAGTCAATATGCTCTAGCTTGCAATTTGCTCATGTTTAAGTGCCCAGCTTTTAAGGTTTCCTTTGCCCACGGGCAGTATGAATACAAAGGCAGACTCTCTTTTTTTTTATTAAAGAAAAAGTATTGCAAAAGCTCAAAGAACAAAATATTTCTTTCCACCTTCCATCTCCTCAGGTTTATTATCAGAAAACAGAGGCTGCCTCTATAAAGTCTAGAGGGGAATAAAAAGATGCCAGTGCCTGAAATGCAGCTGGAAATGAAGGTGGTGGATGAGCTCTGTGTGTGTACATAGACGAGTGAGAAGGGCCCACCTTGAAGCAGTTTTGGCATTTGATGGTGAGGTTTACAGAGATAAGGTGTGGTGCAAAAACCCTGTACATGTAACTCATTTCTTTGTCCTTGGTAAGGTTTGGTTGGGTGGAGATGAATAGAAGTTGAGTCTCTACTGCTTTACAGTGTTGTGTAAATTACTCTCTTTGGAGGAAAGCTTCGCTGTGGGGTGTGAGAGAAAGGGAGCTGCAGTTATAACACAGTATTTTTGAGAAAAATGTGAAGAGAATAATGTATTTATTGCTGGAGCAAGTTCCCCTTCTGGAGCCATGCACAGAAGACACGATGTGACATCTGAACTCTACCATAAAGAATTCAGCATGTATCATAAGTTATTTGCCATTAATGATTTGAGCCTTGCAGACTGGAAGGAGTGATTTTCTTGGGGATTTCAGAAGCCTTATTCTCGTTGATTGATTCTGTAACCTGAGTTATGCTGTGGTTTCAGTAGAAATGGAAGCAGTGCCTGCTTGTATCACTTCTGGTGCCTTTCCTCTGACAGCTGTCTGTGCTGCATTTTGACTGAGGTGATTGGCAGAGGCTGCTTGTCTTGGTGCTTACCTGAAAATGAGAGTGGCTTTCTAACTCAAGTCTGAGTTCCAGAAGGTCGAAATACAGCTGTAAATAAAGGAAAACTGAGCAGGGGGGGCATCTCAGCTTGCTAAAGAGAAATTATAGATCATACAAGAATTAATGTGCACCTTAACAAGACATCAGCAGCAAAAGGTCCCTGGGGGCCTGAAGAAAACGTGGCACAGCAAAAAGGGAAATCCAAAGGCTGGGTTGAAATGCCATTTTTATAAATGATACAAAATGTAGTGTTGTAGTTCCCTGGTGATGAAGCTGTTCACACATGGAGAATATTTGAAGTTCTATGTAATTAAGCTGAGCACCTCTATTGGAACAGTTCCATCCTAACCCCTTTTATTTTCCTGTGATGTGAAGAGATGGAGTGGATTTGTCCAGAGTTTTCTTTCGGCAAAGTGTGTTCCCTTTGCAGTTTTGGGCTCTGCGTCATTCTTGGATTTTCTGCTTTTTGTTTTTACAATGTGTGTAAAAACGTGTGTGTGTGTATAGTCCTTAATAAAGAAAATTCTGAGTGTGTGTTTGACAGGATGTGCCAACAGAAGCCCTGCTTTGGCTTTATAGCCTCTGTAGCCAGATACCTTCAGGGCTCATAATGACATGATCAGTCTTTCATTTCATTTCACATGGCTGAGGATTCATAATGCTGGGCAAAAGTCTGAGTTCTCAGTGCCTGAGCTGGTTCTTTATTGGCCTCTTGCTGGGAAACTTCTGAAAGACCAAAGGGAGCTTCTCTGGTTTCTGTGCTGAAACACACAATTGCATAAGAAAAAGGAAGGTTCAGATGCCGGTGCTGGCGAGCTGCAGAGTGTTCTCTTTGGGCAGTTCCCTCCAAGAACCCGCCTTTGATCTCCCTTCTTTCTGTTTAGATTGTATTATTTGTCTGTCTGTTACAAATTTTAAATAAGCTTGTAGCCAGTTAGATCTTATGGACTTAGTGAAGTTCTTGGAAGGGAAGCCTTTAACTGAATTAATCTCTAGCCATGATTTTTTTTTTTAAATTATCATTGCTTTGGGCAGTTTGAAAAAGGTGTCTATTTAATTGTAGGTGTTGATGTTTTACAGCCTTCTCTAGTCTCCAACTGAGTCTACTTTATCAAATGAAAAGAAACTTGCAATGGTGTGTAAGATTAACTGCTCTGAAAGCCAGTGGGCCTGTTCACTGCAGAACTGAAAGAATGTTTTTGCAGACAAAAAATCCACTCCTTCTGTGCTGGGCATTGAAGAGAAAGCTTAGAGCAGATTTAAATATAAGATAGTCTGTTAGTCTGTTGCCTGTTAATATGAAGTACTTGATGGATGCTTCACAGGATTTCTGTTTGCTGCACTGAGCCCAGTCATACCAGCCCAGTTGTAGCAAGCTGATCTGAGACAGGAAATACTCCTTTCTCTGAATCTCTGCTTGCAAAGTGTTGGGTAAAATGTGGTTTTTTTTCAATCAAAGAAGCTGAAATCAGTGGACTATAGTTATACCATGATGGTAGAAGTGAGAAGTTAATTTTTTTTCACCTGCTTCTTTATAGGAACAAAGCCCCAGTAACCAGACTTCAATAGCAATGATGCAAGAGCCTCAAGAAATGGTGGAAGAGACAGTTACAGTGGAGGAAGACCCAGGCACTCCCACTTCCCACGTGTCTATTGTCACTTCTGAAGATGGAACCACAAGGAGAACTGAAACCAAGGTGAGAGGTTAATAACCACTGAGGAAAATGGCAAAGTGCCATCTAATCATGGAATAGAAATAGCAGGGAGTAGCCTGAGTGATGACAGTCGTGCTGTTGTGATCCTCAGTGATTCTGAACGTTGTGTTTGCCAGCAGAGCGGAGTTCAGGGCTTTTTCAGTTTCACCTCCGTGTCTGGATTGCTCCCTATCAGCTGTGCTGATACAGCTGTTCATGGAGCTGTGAGCTGAGCAGTAGAAACGATCCAGGTTAACCAAACAAAAACACCAGAAGCCCCTCTCAGGCTGCTTATTCTTGTAACATTCACTTCATTCTGCTGAAGGCAGTTCACAGCATTGCCCTGCAAACAAAAATTGATGAGTTGGTAGGGCTTGTCTGAGGAAAATCTGTCTCAAATTAGTGACAATCTACAATAACATTGTGTGATTATGCATTTGTCCCTTAGAACAAGAAACAGCCTATGTAAATAACACCATAGCATTTAAAGTCTGCAACAGCCTTGTGATTGGAGTCTTACTCCTAATGCACGGGGAGATCTGGGTGTGTCCCCAAGTGACTGTACCTCAGGTTTGGCTGGATTACAGGTGTTGCAAATGTTCTAATTTTCCTGATATCCTTTTGTTCCTTGTGTAAGGTAATTTTGCAGTCTCTGTTGAGCAGGTGCTGTGTGTTCATGGCTGCCTTGCATGCTTTCAGTGCCACTGGAATGTTACAGAGATTAAGGGTGATTCCCTTTTTCAAAACTTCCAAACAGGACTGATTTTTTAAAAAAGGGGAGGGGATTGTTCAGCTGCTTTCTGTGTTAAAAGGAGTGGAAGAGAGGTCACTGCATAAATCAGTGTTTATTTTCACTGGTGCTCCAGAATTGCAGTCCTGTAGGATATCTATTCAGGACATCAGATCCTCAGGTTGAAGTAAATGGATGTTGATTTCCTGAGGTCATTAGGCCTGTACACATTATAATAAACTATCTGGTTTAGTAGTTATTGCAGTTAGTTAGAAGGTAAATATAACTGGCCTATTTTCTCATTGTTGGAAGGAGATTAAGGTCTTCAAATAAAATTAAACAGATGAACAAAACCCCCCCACATTTTTATTAGCTCTTCAAATAATCTAATGTATTTAGTTTGTGACTTACATGAAAGAAAGGCTATTTTCTTTCCAGTGGCAGCAACAACAACTGTTATTTGCAGGAAGGAAGTGATAAAATTACAGTGGGGTTGGACATCTTTTTATATGTACTAATAGTAGTGCATAGTTTTAGGAGGCTGCAAGGGCATAAGATTATAGCTATGACTGTAAAAATAGAGGTGAGGCCATTCCTCACCTCGATAACGGGACCACATGGAGTGAAGTAGTTTGTCTGAAATAGTCGTGGCGCTGATAAAAGCTGCGTGTTTGTCACAGCCTCAGAGGTGCCACTTTCTCCTCTGCGTCAGGGTCCTCCTGTTTTTCCATCTTCCCACAGAAAAGTACAGTGGCGGCTTCAAAACAGGCATTGTGACTGCATATGGGAAAGGAAAATTGAAAAAAACAGCAACCCTGGAGCTACTGTTCCATTTCAAAGAGCAAGGCTCTCTTGTGTTACTGCAGGTCATGGCAGGCACTGAAGTGTGTCCAGGATGGGGGGAGGATGTGTAGCTGTCCTGCTCTCCATTTGTGTTGTTTCAAATAATGCCACTGACTCCAGCTTCAGTACTCCCCGGAGCTGTTTCCTGGTAATTCATTGCTAAGGGGACTAACAAAAAATATTAAAAACCCAGTTGTTGAGAAAAGTGATTCTGAAATGTCATAACATAGCCTGGCTTAGCCCTGACTGTGAGAAGAGGTGCTGAGACTTTGCTGAGGTTGTTGTTGCCTCTGAAATGGTTTTGTTTTGACTTCTTGCTAAAAGGATAAAAAGGCATGGATTCAACAGCTCTTAGATACTAACTGAGGTCAAATTTTACAAGTTTTTTACATCACTTTAGTCTTCAAGGTGCATTTTGTTTTGGTAGGGGCTGTAAAAATGAAAACTGTCACTGGGGTTTAGTAGCATCAGTTAGTTGCCCTGGAGTTAATTGTCATTGACACGATCATTTCTAAAAGGTGTCATCAAAGTGCTTTCATAGCTCATGCTATTATGTGAGAGCCTTACAGAGAGAATTACAATTCCTGGTACCCGTGTGCAGTGGCAGAATTCTGACCTTGCTGCTCAGAGCAGGGTGGTGAAGAACTCTCCCTGGCATGGGAGATGCAGCCACGTGGCTGCTGGGCATCCTGCTTGCCGGGAGTAGGAGGTGTTGAGCCCAAAACCTGCAGTTTTGTGTCTCTGCCTGTTCCCTCACAGATCTAAAGAAATTAAAAATACAGATAACAAATCCCCCCCACCCTCCAAACCAAAAAAACCCCACATGAATGTGGCCTTGCATTCAGTGTGCAGGTGGTTCTTGTCCTTGTAGAGGAGCAACATTTCCTGTGGTGGGAACCCTCACAGCTTTTTTCAGTGCTGTCCAGTGTGTGAAGTTTGGTTGGTCACACTGTGCTCAGGAGGGGTAGGTTTGTGCTCAGCTTTTCTTTTTACTCTGAGCAGTAGCCTCTTACGCTCTGCATTGCTGTGCTTGCTCCAGGCTCCTTTGAGGAAGGATTTAGAACCTCTTTTTGTTGTCCCTATAACTAACTAAAGGCTCTGCTGGACAGTGTCAGCCACAATCTCCAGCATATCTGTCTTGCAAAGAAAGTGGCAGCATAAGATACTTCCTCTGACAGAGTAAATAACACAGGTCATGTTTTTTTAAGAGCCAGAGAGACCAGAGATGTTTTTCGAATGTATTCTTTCTTTGCTGGATAGCTTATGTAGGGATTAGTCAACCTAATGCCATTTAGTATGCATTTTTTGAGTCTTAAAAAGAAATTGTCACTTATTTTTGCTACATTGTGTGAATTTCTAGCTTGCTGAGAGCGATGCCTCTGAAATACTTCCCCTTGAAATGCAGCACAGCAAAGGCTGTACATGTGAATGCTCCTGGATGCTGCTGTTCCTTTATTCTGTTCCTTCCCTTGTTGTTTCAAACCTGTAATTTATAGAGGTTATTCTTTTCAATAGTGTATTAAGTAAACAACCTTAATCTAGATGCATTGACAGTTTTGCTTTGCTTTTCCCTCATCTTTGAAAATGCCTGTAGCAGTGAAGCAGGAAGAAGGCGTAATAGAATTTAATATTTGACATATTTTAAATAGAGAACATCTGCCTTTTCAAAATGAGATATCTCTGAGTAATTTTTCCCTACCTGTTATTTTTTTAGTGTTACACTATAAGTCCCTACATAACATTCATTGCACAAAAGATGTAGCAGATAACACTTCATTTCAGCTTTATAATATCTCTGGAAGCCAAATACCTATCAAGCTAAAACAGTGAAAGTCACCTTGGGGAGAGACTTCCACTTCTTGCTGCTGGCTGGAGCACTGCCAGGTGTTAAAGGGAGCCTGTTGTAAGTGGCTCAGGAGAACTCAGTAAAGCAAATTAGATGTGTGTGTGTTTGTGTAAATGTTCTCTTTCTTTTTTTTTTTTCAGACACCTTTTATTTTTATCTTTGACATGCCAAAAGATTGGAGAGGTTTAGGTCACTGTTACTCATTGAAATTGATGTTTTATCGTAGCAAACTGTGAAATCAATCTGTATACAAAGTGTTTTAATTTGTAGTCCATTCATTTTCTTGGAGCTTTCCAATACTCAGCAAGTCCAGGTGGTTCCCAGCGGTGATTAACTGCTGTTCCCACTTCCTTACACCTGTGATGAGAAAGTGCTTGTGACCAGAGCTCTGGGTTGTGCTGGAGCCAGGTACCCCAAGAGGCAGTTCTTCCAAACTTTGCAGGAAATTCAGAGGAACTATGCAAAAGAGCAGGATTTCAGCTGAAGTTGAGGGCCCTTTCAAAATGTGAAATATTAGGCTTAAAATTGAAGGCGAGAGATTTCAGCTGTTGTTTTGAAAACCTACAGGGTGAGTTCTTCCACAGCATTTAATAGGAAGGTAATAGCATTAACCTGCATGGGCTGATAAATTTTTACAGTCTGTAGTTCAAAAATAAGCTCACAGAAATGTCAGGATGCTTAGGTCCTCCTGCATTCCTTCTCATCTGATTCTTGGTTTATGACAGTTTCAACAAGATTGTTATCCCTGTCAGCTTTTATAATGAACTTAAAGACAAAAAGAGGGAAAACAAAAACAAAGCAGAAGGCAGAATTAAAGATGATGACTGCATTTGACTGTGATAGCCCAGTTCCACAGAAGTCTTTGTACTGGCTTTACTCCTCTTTGCTGAGCACTGTGAGGCACCTACTTGTACCATATGCACCAGCATCCAGTAAATCTAATTGTTGGATAGTTTCATGTTTGTTCTCCCATCCTTCTAGATAAATAGAAGGATGAGGGACAGAAGAACACAGAAGCTGCTTCAAATGTGTCAGCATTTCCTTTATGTTCCATTGGCAAATGTATTTCCAGAAACAGAGTTAGCGAAACCATTATCATGGGGCCTGGAAGGGAATTATTTACTAAAATAGTTGTTATTTGTGGGGTGAACAATGGTGAAGTCAGTAAACCTGAAGTATACTTAAAATCTGGGGTGTGGAGAGCAGCAATGAAAGCACTGACTTGAAGTATTGCAGAATTTTGGCTGCAGAGAGCTTGAACGAGTAAGTAAATTGGATTTTTTTTATACTACAGCTGAAGTCTTGGTATCTGCACAGAGAATAAAGAACTACAGATGTATTGTAAGCATACTCAGCCTCTTCACAGGAAGGTACTCTGAAGCTTTCCTCTGGTACTCTAGGGAAAAGACATTTAAACAATTCGTATCTTCGTTTGCATCTTCGTTTTGTCATCGGGCTGAAAAAACGTATTACACAGGTTTTCTTCAGGGATGGAAAGTAAACAGAAGAGGTCAAATTACACTCAACTTGTAACTCTAAAATTTTTGTTAGAGCATATCTGTAATGAGAAATTGATGCTAATAAATCTTTTTTAAGATGGGATGCGTCTGAAGGATCAGGTGTCTCTCCGATAAGGCAGTCTGTTGGAACTCCCATTTGGAATGGCTTCATTCTCTCTGGCTAATGCATCAGTATTAAGGAAACCACAAAAATGTTGGGAGAGGAGATTACTGTGCTGTCAGCTGCTCAAGATTGCCTGTGTTCTTTTAAGAAATATAAATGAAACATTCCCTTGAGCAGGATTTCCTGAAATAAACGTGTTTGGTTTGTTGGTTGGGTTTCTTCTTTTGCTTGGAAACCTTTCATTAAATGGACCTTCATCTGTGTGCTGGCTAATTGCTGCCAAAAGGTTCCCTTTATTGTCCTGTCAGCAGCAAAATCTGTTTATCACATGATAAATCTTCTATCTCAATGCCTGTGCCTGACAAATGAGGCATGAGTGCAAATACTCCCTCTCTCTCAAAATATAAAATGGCTCTGTTTGATTGCCCCAGTATAACACCTTTAGCATTACTGAATGCTTTTATACTGCGAGGAATGCATACTTCAGTGCCTGAGTGAAATGTTCCTTTTTATGTGTCTGACAAGGGGGCTTTGATTGTCCTGATACTTTGTGTTTGCTGCTGGGTGCAGTGTTCAGAAAATAGTAAGAGGTGAAGCTGTGCTAATGCTGTAAACTTGTTTTTACATGTGCTGGGCTGCCTGACCCTGAGTGTGGCTTTTGGATGAGCCACAGCCATTGAAAGCCTGTCCGTGCTAGTCTAAAAGACAGGAAAATAAGGCAAATTTGGTATAAATTGCAAATTAATCCCTTGAATTCTGTGTTGGTAATTTAAACTAAAACCCCAAATCTCTGTAAATACTCTGAAGAGTGCCAGAGCATGGTGAAAAACTCACAAAGGGTAACTGGTAAGTCACACATTGTCTAGGAGGTGATTCTCAGTGGTCTGAAATTCTGCTTTGTGGTTTCTGTGTGCATGCAGCAACTGTTGGAGACAATTGTCATGGCTGTAACGTTTCTGTGTTCGTTACCTTGTCCTGTTTACCAATAACATGGAGCAGATCTTTGACGAAGGAGGACCTGATCCTGCAGGTCAAAGTTTATTCCTCCTTCCGTGCTGTTGCTGCAGCCAGATGAGGCGTGTCAGGTCCTTCCTATTGTCTGATCTTAACAGCTTTAGGAAAAATGACACGTGACAGCCTGTGCAAACATGGCAGCTCGTGTCCGAAAAGCAGTGCTTGGGCTTGGATTTGTTGTGTAGGGCTGGAAGAAAGAGCTTTGTGAGGTTGTGCAAGGGCACTTCTTGGCATTTGGAAAGCTCCTTCGTTGTTCCTTTCCGAGCATAAGTATCTATTTCTGATTCATCAAATTGCTGACATCCTACCTTAATTCCTGTTGTTCCCATTACTGCTTCCCAAATTCAAGAGCACTTTGCATCCAGTTTTGTCGTGGCTTTGCAAAACTCGCATATTTCAGGCCTGAGAAACGTTTTTTTCTGCTCTTGGAAGATCACTTATGAATATGGTACTTTGAATAAAAGTATTGTTTCCCACTTCAGTGGAACGCTGAGCTGTGTTGCTTTGTGTGTATCCACTTCACAAAGAGCTACTGTAAACTCCGCCAGCTCTTTTTCTCCTCTCGCTGCTGAGTTTATAAAAGCTGTGACAGTGATCACACTGACAACTAAGCAGAAAGAAGTATTGTGCACAGGTAACAAGCAAAAACCCCTGTTGGATTGTATGTCATGAAATAAATGTTGAGTTTCGAGTTTCCTTTCTTCCAGTTATTAAAATGTGTGCTTTGACAAAGGGAGAAAAGATTCAGAGGCTTGGAAGGGATAGCATCTTTCCTGATGTTTACTTGCTGAGGAAATCCCTTTGTAGTGAAGAGGAAAATTCTTTCAGCTCTGGCTCAAATGAGATACAGAGGTCGTGTTGGTACCTGGCTGTGGCGTATTCAGGATCGTGTTGCTGTTAATTACAGTGCTGGTGGAGAGGCATTTGTGCTGCTTTCAGTCTTGCAGGATTTCATTACTTCATTATGTTGAAGTATCATTTGCTCACAGATGTGTCTAGGAAAAGAAATGCTGTTTGGGTGAATCTTTTTTCTGTTTGGGGTTTCTGTGTGAAAACATCTGGCTAGAGGACATGTCTGGAGCCACTTCAAGAGATGCACTCTATTTTGCTTTGCAGCAGCTTGGCTGATCTGTTGCCAATCTGAATGTTTAAATCGGAGGCTATAGGTCAAAATATTTATTTGACTTCAGAGCCACTGAGCAATCCAGGGATACATCTTGTGGTTAACATTTCCCTTGAATGTAACATTTCATTCTGAGACTTAGATGAAGAAAAGCATCATTTGCTGATGCTTATTTATGTCTGTAATAGCTTAGAAAGCCCGATGCCTTTTACCAATTCGGTGTTCTTCCCCTGGTATGTGTAATGCTGTCAGGTGTGGTGACTGTCCCTCTCATCTCTGGGGATGTGCTGTTTTGTTGCTTGGTTGGGCTGAAAAATTAGCACTTACTGGGGTTAGGGTAACTTTATATAGGTTAAAGTAATTTTATTTGGGTTAGGGCTACCAAGGATAGGCTGGCATCTGCTGGACTTTTTATTCTTCCCAAGAGATCTCTTGCTGGTCATTCTGGAAGAAGTACAGAAGTTGATGGAGCCCAGATACCAACCCAAACAGAAGGCCCTTTGCTAGTTTGTAAATACAGTGGCTTTTGTCCAGCACTGCCGTACATGGATTACCAGACCTTTGCCACAAAGGCAGATGGTTCTTGGAAAGTTTTAAGGACTCTTTGTTTGTACCCTTCAGCAAGAAACCCTGAATACCAGAGCCCTCTGGACATTTACTGTTCCCAGATTTTGTGAATTCTGTTTTGAAATGAAATGTGATTTGTGGAAGTAAAGATGTATTTATATACAGATTTTACTTCAGTGTTTTAAACAAGCTTGTCTAGAATGTTTAGAATTGCAATGTAGCTGCAATTGCAAAAACAGTGTGATGTTAGTGTTCATTATTGCAAATTCGTTAGTCATCAAAATAATGACAACAGCTACCTGTTGGGCAATGTAAGAATATCTTAAAAGAGAAAGCAGGTGTGTTGTCCAGAATCCTGAAGCCCAAAACTCTGTTCGAGATCATGGTTTCCTAAATATGACTGCCAGATTTGGGCTCCATCAAATTACGCGGAGGTGCAAGCTTGATCCAGATCAGGCAGAAGCACGTAAGTCTGTTCCTGTTAAACTAGAGCATGTGATGTGGTGTTTATGCTGTAGCTGTAGGTGGACAGGCTGTGGCTCCACAACATCGTAGAGTCTTCTCTAGGACAGATATCTCCTGGAAACATTTTGGGGGAATGGGGACTGGTATAATGACTTAGTACTGCTTCCATGTGCTGTCACATAGCTGCAGTGGTTTTGGTTTGGTAGTAAGAGCCCAAAGTGCTTTTTTTCAGCTTCTGCACTGTTCATTCTGAAGGTGAATAGCTGAGCTGGTTGCTACACCGGTGTTACAGGCACGGCACAGCAGTTTGCTTGGTGGTGCTCTCTCCCCGTTTTCCTCCTCCACCTCCCCGTGTGTCTCACCACATTACGCAGCAGGAGAGCATTAACACATTTCCTCCCTGCCTCCTGCCAGGTCACCAAGATGGTGAAGACAGTGACCACGAGGACGGTGCGGCAGGTGCCGCTGGGGCCGGACGGGCTGCCTGCCATGGACGGCTCGTCGCCCATGGGCAGCTACACGGACTCCATCGACAGGAGGTACCTGAAGAACGGGGAGCGCTTCATCACCCCCCAGGCCTCGTCCACGCTGACCCGATCCTACAACAGCTACAACGACTCGTACCCCGAGAGCCACGAGGGCCAGTACCGGCCCTACATGGGCCACGACGGCTACGGGGACCTCGCGGACAGCTACGGCAGCTTGTCCCGGGGCGTCAACTACCGGCCCCGCTACGCCTACGTGCCGGGGGGCACCTACCGGCCCGACGACGGCAGTTTCACCCTGCCCAGCAGGAGGGAGAACTACGGGCCTGTGGCGCAGCCCCAGGTGCCGGTGGGCAGCAGCGTTGACTTGAACCGCTCTCAGCCCGAGCGCTTCCAGCCCGAGCCCTACGGACTGGAAGATGACAACCGCAGCCTCGGAGTGGACGATGAAGGGTATGAACTGGATCCGGATTACTCCACTGTGAACAGGAGGACGTCTGCAGGTGTGCCAGAGAGAGGGAGGCCTCACAAAGGAAGGTAAAACCCGTTTGTTTTTCACAGCGCTGTTCCGCAGCTTTTGCTTATTTGATCGTGTGCGTTCAGACTCTGTGATCTGGTACGTTCTGGAATTACTTGTCAGAAAAACAGCCCATAAATGACTGCAAACCCTTCCAGTGGTTCTGGGCTGCTTAGTTCAGGTTGAATTTAGAAAGGAAGGTGACCTTATACAAGAAGGCTATGTTACTTTTTTCCCCTCTTACTAAAAAGGAGTTGTGAATGCATTGTGTTGTCCCAGAGCCATCCCACACCAGCAAGGTGAAAAGAGATTTGTGATCTGTGATACTCCTGACAGGTCTGGTTGTGTGCACATCTGCCAAACAAAAGCTTTGAGCAGCTGGTTGGGTTGCAGATGAGCTGATCCCTGGTGGTGAAGGGGTGCCAGGCTGTCTTGTGAGGTTAGCCCAGATCCTGTGCTAAGCACAGACCCTCAGCTGTCTGACCAGGTTGTGCTGAACCTCACAGATCTGAAAGACTAGATCATTGTTTTTGTCCTGTGCCTACAGAAGGGGAGAAAAGAGTATCTGTGTTGGGTTTAAAGTGACCAGTTACAAATTACTTCTGGTTCAGCCCAGTTTCTGAGGAATGTTCTATTTTATGCCGTATTTTCTGGTATTAGTTGTTTATGCTATGCTCACAGCTATCTGCTCTTGCATTTGAGAAAAAAAGCCCAACAACCCACAGGCTTGGAAAAAAGAGTCCTGTTACTCAGCTAAAAGTCATCTTGTACAGACCTGAAAAACTTGTAATACTTTGTTTTCTAAGGGGTGTACAGATTTTACATGTGCCTGCTTGGAGTCATATCCTCATGATTCATGTTTTGATATGGATTTAGTTCTCAGTCTTTTCCTTTTAATTTAGAATAGTTTCCAGAGCTGTAAAGAGTCTGGATCCACCTGCCCCTCTGTATGTAGACAGTCTTTAAACTTAACATCTCTGACCTGAGGCTTTGCTGCATCAGCAGCAGTTGTTGGTGGGATTCGTGTTGGCCTTTTTGTTCTTCCAGAGTCCTCCTGCTTGGAGATGATGTGTCATTCATGGTTTCATGGCTCTGTTTTCCTTCCCTGTTCTGGAAGTTCATTCCAAAGCTAGACAGAATCAAACACTTCCAAATTGTCATCTATACTTGTGAGAGAAAAAAAAATAAAAGGACAAAAACCCAGTGAAAAGGTATCCAGGCATATGTCCCAGAACAACCCCTCAAGTCCTTTGTGTTATCTTTGGTTTTGCAGGCTTACCCAGCAGTGGAATCACGTCCCTGTTTTGTGGGGCTGAAGGAAATGCCTGCACCCAGTGGGTGCCAGGATCCTGATCAATCTCTCAGACTTGGATTAGTGCTTCCCTCAATTTAGCAAGTTTTCAGTTCTTGCTAGGAGAAGTCAGGCATCAGTGCTTTTAATTTTTTATTAACATTTTTCAAACTGTATGCAGAATTAATAATTAAATGTATTCTTAGAACCTACTTATTTGCATTTTTAAACTTGGTGTTTTTATTAAACATCCCTTTGATTTATTGTTCCTTGCAGTTTGTGTAGGACCAATTCATAATTTCTCTTCTGCATTTCTTTTGTTGTGAGGTTTTTTCCATATTTAATGTGATCAAGAGGCTTTGACAAATAATTAGCCTGACTGTGGCAGCAAACTTTAGCTGTTGAGAACATAAGAAGATTGTGTGAGGGCCTCTTCATAAGCAGTTACTTTTTGACATTTCAAAGAAATACTTGAACAATTCAATAAACCTGCATTTCAGATATGCTACTGATCTGCAAGAAAATAAAGACTACAAGTAGTGCTTTGTACTAGACGAGGGTAATTGCTAATTTATTATTCCTCTCTAGTTTTTTAAGATTTTTATTTCTGTGAAAATTATTAAATGAATGTGATTAATTGATGTGACTTTTGATTTCGGAAAGTTTGTCTGTGTAGAGCAGGTTTAATGACAAGTCTGTTGGACACTGTTCTGTGTTGCACCATCTTTCAGCTTCTCATCTCCTTGTGTCCTGAACGGAATTGCTCCACTGATGACTCACTGAGCTGTTCTCTCATGTTCTCCCCAGCAGGTGCTACTTCATTAGGGAGTAGTTTAAAGGTAAAATAAGAGTCCTTACTGTCAGTTCCTGTTCTGAGAGGGCCTGAGTCGAGGTTTCTCATCTGAATCTGTGCTAGTGAGTCGGACTCCCTGTGTGATGAGGCAGCCCAGCTGTGTCTGGAGGGGTTCCTAGGCAAGGGGATTACCTGTACAGATTGTTCTTACCAGCTCTTGCCTGCTCCATTTGATCACAGAGATAAGTACCTATTTGTGCTTCTCTTCTGTCATCACCAGCCTCATTTTAAGCTACTTATATTTCATTTTCAATTTGGGCAAAATGTGCCTCCTCACAAACATCTCCAAATCCAGATAAATGCACAAAGGCAAATGTTCCCTCTGTTGGCTCCTCATTGCTTGTGGCTGGGCTTTCATGTTTTCCTTCATACTGGGTCTCATGTAAGATACATCACTTTCTGCAAGAGTACCTGGCACTTCTTGTTCTTCCCCTCAGCTTGTGCTCTGGTGTGGTGTAAGTCAGGTTGCATAATTAATTGGGGTTAGAGAAAAGCATTTGGGGTGTATAATATTGATTTCATGTTACTCAGGTTTACTTGTGAAGGCATTTCCACATCTTTAATTGAGTTTGTGCCCTTTTTTCCTTCATTTGTAGGTCTCCTGTATTATACTAGGTGTTTTATTATAGTTTTTAAAAAGTCTTAATTTTACTGTGGGCTGGATGTTTTATATACAGTCCTTTTTTTGAAAGAGAAGCAGGGAGTACTGAATACTTTTATTCACAAAAAAAAAAAAACCCTACTGCTATTAGAATATTTCTTAATCGTTAAATTGGAATTAACACAGACAAGCTGGAAAAAAATGGTAAGTCATGATTCACCTTAGTGATAGATAACTTCTGTTCAGCTTTCTCTTGCCTGGGTGGTGATTTCTTCCCAGAGTGGATCACTGCAGTCTGCACTTGCACGGGCATTTGTGGGACCTCTTTTCCCCCAAGAGCTCTGAAGCAGCTATTGCCAGTGTTACTGTTCCAGACTAGACGGGGTATCAATTTTTAATGCTGACTAAATCAACAACAGGACAGTTTTCTACTGTTAAATTGTCTATGCCAGATGCCTGATTTAAGACACTGAGACTGTATTTGGTGGTCACTTCACCATCCAAATTACTATTACCAGGAGATGAAAAAGATTTTAGATGAAATACCTTTACCAGTGGGTCTGTCTGTTGTGTATACACAGTGAGAGTACTGATAACACCATACATGTCAGTCTCATTCTTCTTCTGGTGCTTTTTTTCAGTTCAGAATATAAAGGCTTGGAGTTGTAGGTAGACTTCCAGTCAGCCCTTGTGGCCTAGGTTCACCCGTTCCAAGTGTGTCTATGGGCAACATGCAGATGTTTCTAGTTTGGGGCAGGAGTTTATGGACATGCCTGGGCAGAACAGGATGAGGCAAGCAATGGGGTCCATTTGAAATATACTTGGGTGTTTTGTCTCTTCCTTAGTGTGAATTCAGTTTGATAATATTTGGGTAGCAGAAGGTGGTAAATGGCAGAGTTTGATGTGGCAGGAGGCAACCCGAGTTAGCTCATCCATTGGCAGTTCTTAGGTGTTTCCACTTAAGGGGATTTTGGTGTTTTAACCATATGGCCCATAACTCAGGCTTGTCTCAGCAGAGAATTCACTCCAGTTTTGAATCCCCTTGTGTATCCTATCAGGGAACAGAGCCTGGCAAAAGTAGAATCTCATTCTGCAGAGTCTTTACGTCTCCTCTTCAGTGTTTGGCACAAAGTTTCCTACAGAAATCCCAAGCCTTTCTGGTCCTTTATCCAAAGCAGACACCAGCTGCAAACTGTAATGAATGTAACACTTGTAGAAGTTGTTGAGGATTAAATGTTTAAATCCTTCACCTGTTTACTCAAATGTGGCTATGTTGAAGCCATAAGGAAGATGATAAATCCACAGGCTCTCTCCCAGGTTTTAACTCTGCTAGAATGTGTTTTGATCAATTCCCTGAGACAGGTGATTAGTGAGACCCATGACATCCTAAAAACTCGTCTGCCTTGCTACAGACAGACGTTAGACAAGATGCTTCTAGTCAGCAGCTCTGGCATAGCACCAGAGCTCTTCAGTCCTGAGAGTAAAGAGCTCTTGTTCTCCTGAGAGCAGTATCTGCTGAAGCTCTTGTTAGTCCTGTTCTGTATCGAGTGGCTTTTCCTTCCCAGCCTAGCTGCTCCAGTGATGTGGAAGTGAAAAATCACATTTGGCCCGCACCAGTCTGACTCAGAAACAGGATTTCTTTCCTCTCCCAGCGTGTGTGTTGGTGACCAGCGTGTGTTTAATGCCCTGATAGACACTTGCTTTTGGTTTTCTCACTCTGCCAGCCTGGTCCTCCAGCCCTGTGTTACAGGAGAGGCCATGAGGCTTGTGGCTCCTCTTCTGCCCTGCTCTGCATGAGCAGTTTGTCTGCTCCTTTGCATATTGCCTGTTTTGGTAAACTGCTTCCCCTGTTGGCTTTCTTAACCTTCCCTAGCCTTGATCTGTATTTAGCCATGTGGATCTGAAGTGGTGTGATAGTTGCCTTGGCTGAGCTTTCCTGTACAGCTCTGAGGTTCACACAGAATCTCAGAGTTTCTAAATAACGGGGTCTTCAAGGGTCAAGTGTGCAGGTGTTTTCTTTGCTGCCAGGTACAGTCATTGACTTATGTCACTGGTGCATTAGCAGTGACTCTTGACATTGTTTCATCCTCAGAGGAATGTTGGATCTGGCCTGTGTAGGCTTATTCCAGCAGCTGTGGGTTTTTGTTTTCATCCTGTTCTCTACTGATACTTGAGAGATGCTGTCTTGTTTTAAAGTAGGGTTGTGATCTTAATATTTCTTTCGCTTTTTTAATGATTAATTCTTGACTTCAAGTATTTTCACTCATACTTAGTAAGTGGTAATTGGCAAAAAAACCCCAGTGTTGTTGGTACAAGACATTGGTGGTACACTTCTGTCATGATAGTGTTGCAATTTAAAGTCCTAACTCTGAAGTTTTCTTTTGACAACTGTAATGAAACCAAGGAGCTTTGTGGGGCAAAGGGAAGAGGATACCACATGAGGAAGATAGGCCCAGCTGTGTGGTTCTGTTTGGAAGGCTTTGTGGAAATAAAGCAAACAAACTGCATCCCAAGACAGTAATTATCTTTGTGTACTTGCACGGATGAGGAGGAGAGGGAAACTTAATTGTGCAGGTGTAATTGAGGTGGTGCACAGTTATCTTGTGGGCAGCTCACAGGACTGAGGCATTCGGAATTGTGAGTTACCAAGTCAAGCAAGGAACAGCTGTGCAATTATTAAAATTAATCTGCTGCTGCTTTTATGAAGTGAAAAAGAATTTAACATGAGGATGAGTTTGAGAAATGAGATTTTGTTGTAGTTTTAGTGCTGGTTATCACAAATTTGCATTTGTAAAAACAGAATTTTGAGAACTAGCTAAGGGGTTTTGTTATTCCTTCTGCCCTGTGTGCATTCAGAGAAGTAAATCATTTCAATGTTGTTGCTTTCTGCTTCGGGTGATGGAAACAGCTTTGTTCTGTAACAGAAAACACAACTGTCCAGATAGTGTAAATTACTGTGTAGAGCAACTGCTGAATTATACATACACAAATAACTGCATCAATAAAAGGATTTCTTCAGATTCATTCTGAGTTTTGGACACTTGCCCATTTTTATCCTTTCATTCAGTTTATGGTTTAGAACAGCAATTAAAGCAACGTAAAGTCAGGAGAGGCGCTTTTAACATTAAAAGCGTTAATTGTACCAGACTAAGTTCAGTCTCCACCTCCGGTTGCTCTTCTCCCCAGAGCCCAGTTTAATTATCAGTCCCTTTGGGATGACAGCAAGCTCCGTTTTCTTCCTGACTTCTAATAGTCCATACTTCAGCATGACATCAGAAATGGTTCAATAACATCCCTCAGTACTTCACATGAAAGATTTTAAGAAACATTTTGTAGCAATTAAAACCACTCGCTTGATTGAGCTAACTGCAATACTGAGACAGTAGCAAACCTGTCCAGGAAAAAGCTATAAAGCAAAAGGCTGCTGCTGGTTTGAAAAAATACGTATATAAGAGGGTGGTTTATGGTAATATCGATTAAGAGTATTGTTTAGAGTACACTTGTGTGAGAATCAACGTGGAAATGGAGTGGAACTTGTCAGACTTGCTGAAATACGTCTGTGGTCTCTGCCCAGGCCTTGAACGCCTTTAATTAGAGTTTTGGGTTGTTGCAGAAGTAGCAGCATTAATGAAGATCAGTGTTTCCTACTAAATGTAATCCAGCTCTGTTGTAATTGCTTTGCTAAGTGACCAAAATGAAAGCAATCTGTTTGATGGCTTGCAGTTCCTGTCATCATTTCATTGCCAGCCAAACAAACACTCTGCTGGAGTCCCATCACTGCTGAGAAATCAACTATGGTTAATTTTCAAGTTACTACAAATAAACTATTGGAAACTGTAAATACGCTGCCCCAGTGATGTTTGTGATATTCAGATGTTTGCTCGTGGCTGAAATCTCCCCATTGACTCAGAGTAACCGAGCGTTTAAACATGCCTTTTTTTTTTTTTCTTTTTCCCTTCCTTTGTCTCGGGCCCGTTGCTCCTGCCAGGGGCTACGATGACCCCATCGAGACGGAGATGGTGGAGGAGAGGATCCCGTACCTGCACGGCGGGTACGCGGCGCCGCTGGCGCAGCCCGAGCGCGGCAGCATGGCCAGCATCGACCGCCTGGGGAAGCGCTCGCCCTCCATCGACAGCATCCGCAAGGACCCGCGCTGGAGGGACCCCGACCTGCCCGAGGTCATCGCCATGCTCAGCCACCCCATCGACCCCGTCAAGTCCAACGCCGCCGCCTACCTGCAGCACCTGTGCTACGAGAACGACAAGATCAAGAAGGACGTCAGGCACCTCAAGGGGATCCCCATCCTGGTGGGCCTGCTGGATCACCCGAAGCCCGAGGTGCATCGCAAGGCCTGCGGGGCCCTCAGAAACATCTCCTATGGGAAGGATAACGAAAACAAAGTGGCCATAAAGAACTGCGACGGCATCCCTGCATTGATCAGGCTGCTGCGAAAAACAAACGACATGGAAGTCAGAGAGCTAATTACAGGTCAGTGATTTCCTTAATGGGTTAGTCTTTAGGACAGTCCTTTCAGCTTCAGGAACAAGAATTTCTGGAGATTGGAGCGTTGAAGGAGAGCTTACGTCACTGGCTGCAGCTGTTGTGTAGCTGCACCATGTTTATGGGGTGAGAGCCTGACACGTGCCCATCAGGAGGGGATTGAGATCATCTCTGTGTGTGGGGTGCACTTGGGATGCCCTGGCTGCTGAGGGATGGATGCTCCCTGGGTGTACCATGTGCTTGGGTTACTGAAGCTTAAAAGAGTTACAGCAGGTAATTTGTAGTGCACGTGCCCTCAGTGTGTTGTAATCATGAGGTAAGATATGCAGAGCTAAATATTTTCTTGTTAGTCTCTTACAAAACAATCCTGCTGCTGTGTCCTCACTCCCTCAGATTTAGAGAACAGTCTCGTCAGGAGCACTTCCATCCTGGTGCTGAAGACTCTGAGGCTCTATATGAAGTTGCAGCACTTCTGGGCTGGAAAACTCGGATTTTAGGGAGCATGGGGTCTGCTCTTGCTGCTCTGGACAAGGATTTGTTTGTTTCAAAGGTTGGGAAACAGGGAATTACATTTCAGGTTACTGAGTTCGTGCACGCTTTGCTGGGAGTTTTCAAACACTTACAGCTCCGTTATTTAACCTGTTTTTTATTTGAACTTAAGTCTTGGACATCATCCAGAAAGAGCAATAAAGTATATGCCAAGTTTCAAAGTTCAGCCATTAAGTGGAAAAGGGTGGAAAAGTATGTCAGCTCTTAAAGTAAGGAGAAAGATATTGTTCTTCAGTCTCCCATAAATCATGAGGAGTGAAATGGATTTCCCTTTCTCTTCTGAGAAGCTGCAGGGGATGTTTGGATGGGGACCAGAGCAGTTCCAATGAATTTCTGTGCCAGAACAGAATTTTTCAGAACGCTTTGTGAGGATGAAAATGGGTCCAGGGCTGAAACTGTTCAGCTGCCTTATCAATGTTGGCTTGGGCAGGTAGACTCTATTGCAAACATTGATTAAGCCATTAGAGGTAAACATTGTAATTCTGTAATTTCCTCAAAAATTATAGTAGCTCTCTTTAAGTTTTTACTGGTAATCATAATTCTCTGAGACGAACAGTGGCCCTGGGTGTTCCATCTGTTCTTCCACAGCCATTACAGGCTATTTAGCAAAGTAGGTCTAAATATACAGTGTTGAAACTAGCAGGGATATTTTCCCAGCCTTTTTCCCGTGAGCTGGCAAAGGAGAGCTGTTTGTTTTGTCAGAGAACCTCTGAGTAGCACGTGCTGGTTGTGCTTTGAGAGCTGTCTGTGCTCTGCCTCAACATGGGAGCTGCAGGTGGTATTTCTATTCTATTTTTTGCACTCATTTAATATGATGGCAGACTTAATTTTTTTTTTCAATAAAGAATATCTGTTTATCCACTGTACTAGTTTAATCAAAACTCATTTCTGGAGTGCTGAGAAGCAATAAATTTATTTCCTTATATTCAAGAAAGGAGAAACCGGTCTATAATTTACTCTGAAGGAATATCATTATAGTGCTAAGTGGTAATCAGTCACTTCTGAGATGGCAGAAGCAAACTGGATGTTTTTCCTTTTTAACTGTAAATGGCGATTGCTTTGATTTCCCGTTGATTAATTAGCTTTAGAGTTCAAATGCATTTTATTTGGCAGTAGTTTTTTGCCAATTAAATGTAGTGCTTTTATTCCACCTTGGCTTTTGTTATTTAGAGCTCTTTATTTCCCCTTACCAAAAAACACCAGGAATACTGAGGGCATTAACCTAAACAGATGTCCAGTAACAGATGATGTGCATTTAATCTCCACCTAACCAGGAATAATTTCATCCCCCTTCTAAAATGATACCACCAGATCCGGTGTGAGACATTCAAGCATCAGCACAGAAAAGAATATTCCAGCAATGCCTCTGTGACTGGTGCTGCTGGACTTGCAGTCCGTGTTCAAAGCCCTGGCTGATAATGTGGAATTGTCCATTCGTAAAATGAGCTCTAAATGTCAGCAGAGAGAAACAGGAGCCAGCTTGAAGTGCAAAGGGAGCATTCAGGCAGGGCTGCTACAAAAGGACTGTGTGCTGCAGCCTCAGAAATTCAGATGACAATTCCAGTGTTCTCCTGGTAGCAATCACAACTTCCTAGCTGGGTGCTTTTCCCTAGTGCTAAACCGAACCCTACCTTTGCCATGGAAGTTTTTTGGTCTGTCTGGAGTGAAATGTCTGGGGACTTCATCAGCAATGCATTAGGAAAAAGAAAAAAAAAAGAAGAAGAAAACACAACTGCATACAGGATTTGTGTGTTTATTTCTTTTAACAGGCTCCAAATTCAAGTTTGATACGACACATTGATTTTTCTACAGTTTAATCTTTCTTTAACTCAGTACTGGCTACTTTTCAAAAGCTCAGTAGTAATCACCAGCTGGTCATCCCAGCTAAGGACAAATGATAAAATAATCCTGCTTTCCAAAGAGATTCAGGTAATTTAAAGGAGTTTAAATAATTCAGTTGTGTGTATTCAAGAGCAGTTCCAGGCTTGAAGTTTGGTGTCTCTGGCTGTGGAGCACTGCCTGCCTGCAGGACAGGGGGTACCTGTGTGCACACACTAGGACACCCTGTTTGGAGCAGGGCTTTCTGGCCAGAGAGACCATTGTTCTCATCTAATGTGAGAATCAGTCCTTTGGTACAGCTCCAGGGCTTCTCCTTTGCTTGGTGACCTGATGCAGCAGCCACAGCTGGGTCTGGTCACTGCGTTAATGAAGTGGGGAAAAGCCACAGCAATGAGGTAAAAGCACCCAAGAGGTGGATGCAGCATCGAGGGAGAAATCAGATGTGTGGCACCAGTGGTGAAGGAGAGAGTCTGGCTGTGCTGGGAGTGTGTTCCCTGGAGCACTCCCAGGATACACGTTTGGAGAACACCAGGTAGACAGCTGTTTTGCCATTAACAGAGTGTACTGATACCCCACTGCTGCCAGATTAAGCCACTCTGTAGATTTTTTCTTAGAGATAGCACTGCTTTTAGCAGAATTTGAAAAACAGCTTTGGTTTACTGCCATCCCTGTTTTACCAGATATTCTAGACATATCTGCAAATGGCACAAAACATGATGTCCCTCGAGGTCAGAGATCTGTGAAGTGTGCAAAAACTGCCTTCTAAACTCCAAGATACATTCACAGAGTACCACAGATCTTTCTTTTTAAAGTGTGAAGTTACAAAATGTTTCCTAGATACTGCACTGAGAAAAGTTTGATTTAAGCGTTAGGGTGTCCATAAGTAAATCATGAGTAGAGTTGTGTTGAGAAATACCCCATAAAATCCTTCCTTCATTTCTCGCTAGGCTTGTAGCTCTACTGCTGTACTCTCAGTGGGTCATTTTCTTGAGAAAAAGAGAGAAATGAGGATTAAGCTGATAAGGAATTAAATCTGTTCTGATTGGGAAAACTACAAAAGTTTTATCTTGAGTGATAAGGTTTTCGTGGAGGAAATGTTCCCATCAGATATGCAAGACCAAAATTCTATTACATTCTTTGAAAAGCAATCAGAAGTTGGTAGCTGTAATGAATAATTTTGTTCTTTGTGAGAACGTTGGAGTAATTTTGTTGTTTAATGACATTGCACTGATTTTAAGTGGTGCAGGATGTGATTTTTCTGCTGCCAAATTGGTTATAATTGAAAAATGATTGACCTTCAAAATGCTCTGCAGATGAAATGTTTTGATCTAATGCTCGAATAGCAAGTTGCAGATAAATCAGCTGGCTCAGAACTCGCAGCTCCTGGGCACTGACGTGTGCTGAGGTCCTGTCAGCTGCTCAGGCCTGGACTCCTCTCTCAAGTACCCTGCTCTCCTCAGCTTGCTGATCTCACATGGGCTTTCTCCTCCCAGTTTCCATTCCAAGGCTTCTCAGAAGAAGGTCCTCGTTCACGGTGTGTTCTGTCACACTCTAGCTCACACTGAGGTTCTCAAGTTGACCTCTCCTGAAAGGAGCACAGCTCCAATCTTCGGGACTTTGATACAAATAAGTCTGTCAAACAAACGCCCCCCAGACCAACACACAGCGAGAGTTCCTCAGGGAATATACTGCAGAGTGTGAGTGATAAACTATCTGATACGGATAATAGAAAAGGAATTAAACAGCTTCTAGTTTCCTGGTGATGTTGGATTTTTTTGAAATAAAAGCTTGTAGTTATTTTCCCTGCTTAATATGTTGAAAGATCAGGGCTGATGGTTGAAGCTAGAAATATATATTACTCATAGTATTTATGAATAAAATACAGATTGGTAGTGATCATGTTCATCTTCTGAAGAGCAATACTTCTTCTTTCTCTAATCCTAAAAATCATGCAGTCTGTGGTCAAAAAGGCCAAGGCTTGTAGTGAAAGTGCATGGAAAATTTAGCTAACTTCATTCACATTGTGCTGCTGTGTTAGTGACATGATTTCTCCTGAGTGCTGTTCATTTGAGTTTATTAGAGATTTAAAAACAGTCTTTCCAACTTGTTGAAACATTAGTGTGTTATGCTGATAGTGACAGGGAATGGTATTTAAAGATGGATGTCAAATTTACAGCAAATTTTTTCCCTCAGATTTTTTTCTTGTACTGCTAAATGCTACAGTTGGATCTGAATTTGTTGCCTTTAAGTTTCTGTGGCTGTCACTATCAGTGACTTTTCCACAGAATTTATTTTCTCTAGAGCAGGAAGGATGATGGGATTTAGAGCTCTTTGTTTCATAATTTTGAATAAGAAAAATGCACTGTGTGTTTGTTTTCTATATCCTTTCTTGTGAAATATTTTCCCCATGAAGTCAGTGTTCAACCCGAAGTTTCTTCTCTGTCTTTGGAACAACAGAACTCCCTCACTTCTTTTTATCTTGTGCTACATTTCTTTAAGTGCTGTGCATTTTCCCTTGCTAAATGCTGTTCAGCAGAAGAATTCTTTTAGATTTTCTCATGCAACCATCAAGGGTAGAATGTTGTAAATTCAAGGGCTTTGACCTTTTGAATAATTTGAGGAGTTAGCACTAATTTTTTTACTAGTAAGGCTGTCTTTTATTCTTCTTCAGTTATTGTTTTGTATGAAAGATTTCAGAGATGGGAGGCAGATGAGAAATTGAAAGCTTGTGAAATTCCGGGTTTTCATCAAAGAGGGTGGGGGAAAGGTGTTCTGTGTAACTCCAGT
The DNA here is from genome assembly GCA_013397395.1 of Sinosuthora webbiana. Classification (NCBI taxonomy): domain Eukaryota; kingdom Metazoa; phylum Chordata; class Aves; order Passeriformes; family Sylviidae; genus Sinosuthora; species Sinosuthora webbiana. The sequence goes on along the minus strand of VXBN01015415.1, from coordinate 677,925 downwards.
CCCCATTGTCTGGCAGTCACTCACTGAGATTTACAGTCCAACTGTGTTTGCCTTAAATAGTTCATTGCATGAGTTGCAGCCAGCCCCTTACTAAAAGCTGTGTGTCTGTAGAGGAGCTGCTTCCAGAGGGGCAGGTGGTTCTCTTGGCTGGGGTGGAGTTACAGCACTGAAGGTGATGTGTGTGGTGGGTGGGCAGGTTAGGGCTGCAGTCCATTTGGACCTCTGCTGAATCCACAGTTGCGTTTAGTCTCTTGGGATAACCTCTGGTGAGTGAGGATATAGGAAAAGTTGGGAGGTGATGATTTTGTATTACATGCTCTGGTGGAAGACATTGAAGTCTAGACACAAATCTCTCAGTCTTAAAACAAGCAAAAGGTTTGAGCACTGGAAAACTTTCATACAATCCTGTAATATTAGAGCTCTTGGAAATTTATAGGTATTTTTGACTTCTTACTTATATAGCTGCCTTATTCTTCTTAAGAAGTAAAATTTGCCTTTGTAGTTCCACTCTAGAGATAACAGATTACGTCACTGCTCCAGGAAAGGGGAAGAAGCAGACTCTCATTTTGGGTGCACAAACAGTATGTGTGTTCAGGATAGAGCTTTTCAATATGAAGGGCTGTCAGATCTTAAAGCTTAACTCTTCCCAATCTCAGCAGTGTTTCCAGATGAAATATTTTGCAGTTTTAGAAGAACAGGATCCTTAGGAGCCCTGTAGTGAGTTCCTTGGCTGATGCCATCTTTTCCAAATCATGAGGTTTTGACCACTGCAAATGACCCTGAGCTCCATTTCTGGTCCTGAGAAGGAACCTCCAGAACCAGGGTACTCTGCACCTACTGTTCTGTTTGAATCTAGGTTGGCTCCTGAGATGATCCTGTATAATTTCCAGGGATTCATCTGTCTCATTCAGTGCTGGCTGTTCAGATTTAGAATTTGAATTTTCAAGTCCTGAGCCAGCCATGCATTTAGGGATTTAATTGTACTTACTGTTTTTATATGAGTGAGTCTCACGTGCTTAAGAAATTGGTGTACAGTTATTGAAGAAAGACAGTCTGAGTATTTAAAATTAACAGAGTAGCTTATGTGTCCATTTTTTTAGTCGCATTATAACTACTGACTTGCATTTGGTTCTTGTGTATTTTTTGAGACAGTTTGTTATGCGATGCAAAGGCTTTCTTTGATAACAGAATGGGGCCAGTTAGCCCTTTCTGCTTAGTTTTGCTCTTTTTTTTTATTCTTCAACATTTGTTGTTTTGCAGCAACAGTGATTTACTGTAGTAGGTCCAAAAAGATTCATATTTTACCTACACAGTCCTGTTTGAAAGCTAAAATGAGGCTGTAAAAATCTCATGTAGTGTCTACGAGCGGCAAGGGCAGTAGGCCAAAAAGGTGTTATTTTTGTATGACTTTAGAAAAAAGACTGCAAGAAACATTATGATGTTCATTGTTCTCATGTTCTCTGTTGTCTGCCTCAGAGTTTTTTTATTAATATATTATTCTATATCCAGTCACTGTTAGGCTCCTGCAAGTCCCCATGTCAGGCTGTGCCACATGGTAATAGATCCCAAAGCATTTTCCCAGTTACCTTTAAAGCTTGAAAATAGTAGGTTTTAAAAGTTGGGGAGATTGAAAGGGGCTGAAACAAAAGGTTGAACTTCTGTTGTTCTGTTGTGTTTTTTAGCTGTATATACAATGAGGTGGAGATTTCCAGTTAGCACTGTAATCTACACTAGTTCATGGTCACAGTAACACAGAGAGCCTCAGGTTGATACTCGATCCATTTGGGAAAGATTCATTGTGTGTTTTGGGGAATCTGTGTTTTCTCTTTGGGTTGTCTGAAATTTCACCAGAGCTCACACTTTTCTTTGGAGACCAGCAGCGTGTGGCTGGCTCCCTCCAAGTGTTGTTACTGACAGCTCTCAGATGGTACCGGGCTGGGTCTGTGCAGAAATTCTCTCTGAAGTGAATTCTGTTTTAGTCCTACTCTGATGAGTAATAACTGTCAGGACACTGATACAGGTCTGCTGGGAGGCTGTATCACTTACCCAGCTCTGGGTATTTTGCAGATACAAAGCTGTTGTTCTGTTATTCTGTTTTGATGTTCGACTTCTGTCTGCTTTGGCTCATAATTGAGGTAAAAATGAAAAGACAGTGGAGTTCTGGTTTCCAGCTTCTTCAAGGAATCATATGCTTGTGGCACCAGGAGATTTGAACACAGATATTACTTGTGACAGGAAAATGTGAAAGCAAATAATAGAGAGGAGACTTGAATGAAATATTATCTTGTGCAGAAGATAAGCATAAGATCCTCCAGAAATTCATCTCTCCTAGGACTTGCTCAATATACTTTGCTTCACTGGATGAATTTTACTTTTTGAGGCATAGTTATACTTGAAAGTGTAACACAATCTCTATACAGCTGAAAAATCCTATTCATCTCCAGTAGTATATAACTTTTATGTACTCTGTGTAGGGCTTGATGAGTTCAAGAATATCCATGTCTTGATAAAAGTTCTTCTCTGCTTTGTTGAAGAAGCTGTGGGATTTTCCCTAAGCTGGTTCTGGTCTGGCATCTCATCAAGTGACTTTGCCTTCTTGTTTAGTTTTATGATTTAACCTTCAAGCACTTCTCCGTGAATCCCGTGGTTCTATTGAACCTACAGATTTCAAACAGTTGTTACACTCTGGTTATTTAACAATCCCCTGCAGGCACCCTGTGGAACTTATCCTCCTACGAGCCCCTGAAGATGGTGATCATCAACCACGGGCTGCAGACGCTGACCAACGAGGTGATCATCCCGCACTCGGGCTGGGAGAGCGAGCCCAACGAGGACTCCAAGCCGCGCGACGCCGAGTGGACAACGGTCTTCAAGAACACCTCTGGCTGCCTGAGGTAAGGAACAGCTGTGGGTGTTTTCCCCGCAGCTTCTTGGGTTTCTTAGTGAAGAATTTGAGCTACTGACTACTCAGGATTTTAAGTGTTCCTTCTAAAACTCCTTGCAAAGGAATTCATACTGTGTTCACAATTCTGAAAGCACCTTGAAAGCAGGACAGTCCTTGCTAAAAGCTGGAGTTCAGGAGGAGTCCTAATGCAGTCTGAAGAACCAATGTTCCCTAAACGCAGTGGGTCTCATTTTGCCTTTTCATTTTTTTTTTTTTACTTTTTTGAGGAAAAAATAGTTTTGTTCACTTTAGATTCCTCAGCTTTGTGATGAATTAGTTTGAATAAAACTAATAAGGATTTGGCATTATACCTTCTGTTGCTCTTAAATGTACTCCTGTCAGATTTCTACTGATTAATGCATCTTCAGAAGTTGGTTCATTTCTGTTTCTTGGGCTTGTGGTCTCTAAATTGCAGTAACTATTCCCCCAAGTAACTTCACAAATGAAGAAAGTAATGAAAAGTGTTCTGGGAGGGCCCGTTACTGAAATTATTTGCAGTCCCACTGGAAGCTGGGGTCCTTTAAGCAGACTCCAGACATCATAGGTTTTTACTTAATAGTGTCTCATTTCTAAGGGTGTTCTGGAAGAGGAAATTAGTCATGGTGAGGGAATAAAAGGATATCTCAATGAATACAAGATTCTCCAGTAAGTGTAGACAATAAATTGGTCATTAGTAGATCAGCTTAATCCACATCATAAAATTTTATAAGTATTTGGATCCACTCGAACTTCTGTATTCCAGGGTATCCCTTGGTTTGTTGATCGGTTGGGTTTGGGGTTTTGTGGGGTTTATTTGGCTTGGTTTTCTTCAGGAGTTTTTTTGTTGGTTGGTTATGTTTTTGGGTTTTTTTTGAAGTAAGGCACTGCTTTTACAGGAAACTCAAAAGCTGGTATCCTTTTGGACATTGTATTCTTAAAGCCTATGAAGATGGGTGGGAAACGTAGTACTGAGGTGTTAGAGAATTTAAACTTCTGGTATTTCAAAGTGCTCCTGATGCAGCCCGAAATACATCAGGCCAGCGCCCAGTGAATGGTGGCTGCTTCTGCTGTTGAAGGGGGAAATGTCTTTCAGTCCTTTCATCTCTGGTCTGTGCTCTCACAGTCAGGAGGGACTTTGTGCTTCCTTGTGGAAAATTTGAAGCTTCCATCAGATGTGGTGCGAGGGGCTCTCATGCTTGGCTGAGGCTGCCTAGGGTAGATGGGGGTGTGAGAGCAGGGTGGGGTAATCTGGAGAAGTGAATCTGTGCATGTCTGCTGGGCCATGGAGACAGCAGCCTCTTGCACAGGAGCTGGGGAGGACTGCCCTGCTGCTGTGTCCCCTCTTGGTGCAGTGGGGTGAGTGAGTGCTGGAACAAGACAGGTGCAGGAGCAGGTGGGTACGAGCTGTCTGTGAGCGGATGGTGCGTCCTGTTCCCGTGTCGGGGATATTACACACACCTTTTGTAGAGCACTTCCAGATCTAGGGGTCTAAACGGACAAATCAAAAGTAATTAACATTAAAACTGTTGGAAATTATTTTGTGTTGTGTGTTGAAATCCTCTGCAGCTCATCTTTAAAAGCAGCAGCAAGATATGATAGTTAACGCCAACAGAGAATAAATTGTTGCAGCCATCTGTCTGACAGACATCAGTGTTTAAAAACCCCTTCGCCTACGCTTCTCTCATTGACACAGTAGCTGGTCCTAGAAATTCAATTTTCCACAAATGGGGCTTATTGCAGACTGCAAACTGTTCACCAGTTTGATATTTAATTGGGAGGTTAGGCCTCTTGATGATGTGCCAGCCTCCCTTTGTCCCCTTTGGAAGTGAGCCTCAGGTGTGAGCTGTGTTGCCTCCCAAAATAACTGGAACAGTCTCTGAGCTTCTGAGGTTTCAGATGTCTTTGCAGTTCAGGTATCTAAGCAGAAGACAGGCATTGTGCATGCAGGATGGCATTTGTTTCAGTATCATTTTTTCAGTTAATGAAGTTTATCAACAGATGTGGGCGAGTTTATTTCAAACTCAGTGATTCACAGCATGAACTGCCAGTTAATTATTACTTGTTTTTTGTTTTTTTTTTTTTAACACTGCTTACTCATCTTTACTTTGTTCTTAATCTAGGTTTCTCCTTTGATAATGTGGAGCCATGGAAACACTCATTTCAAAATAATTAAAAACAAGTAATTAAAAAAAACCCCACACTACAATTACTTACCTTTACCTCTTCTTCAGTTCCTGGTCCATCCCACTTTCCTTTCCAGTCTTACCCATTTTCCCCTGTGTAACTTGAGTCTGTCCCTCCTCACTTTGGGGGTTTGTGTGTGTGTGCAGGTAGGTCTGGGTGGGTCAGGGTGAGCTGTATCCTACATAGTCACCCTGGCCCAGTGCCTCAGGGTGGATTAAGAGCTGCATTAACAGCAGGGATAGGGTGGTGTGGCAGGCACATGTGGCATGGAAGGATGCTTCAGCTGCAGGGTCACTAATTGGGGCCAATACCTCAGCAAAGATCTGTACCTGAACCAGGGCTGGGAATTAACCTACAAGATAAGGGCCGTGATCCGTGCCCTCTGCCCTTGGCTGGGGCTGAGGTGGCTTACTGGCTTTCTGTAGCCCTGATTTACCCACCTGCTGAAGTAACAAAATTCCCTCTGTGATGCTGGATACTGATCTTGGTTTGTGTGGCTGCAGGACTTGCACCCAGCAATGGACCTGCTCTTTATCTGTGTCTGATCCTGGAAAACACTGATCATTTACAAGCTGGAAATCAGAGAAGCTGCTCACAGTTTATCATCAAGAAAGCCATTCTAGAAAGCTGCTTTGCCACGTTATTTCATTCTGGGGTTACCTGGGACACTCAGTGGTGTCCATTCCGAGCTGCTGTAGCTGGCTACACGCACACAGACCAGTGGGAATCCAAGGAGGAGAAGGCCCCTGGTGAAGCTCTATATTGGCTCTTGTTTATTTAAAGGGCTCCTTCTAAAGTCAAGCCCTCTCCAGTGACTGTGCCCATTGCAGGGATATTTTGAGCCCTGGTATCATCTGGAACATGGCTGGTGGGCTCTGTGTGCCGCCTCACTCTGCACTGGACTTGCCAAAAACTGCTCAAACAAATGTTTGGGGGGAATCCTGTATTCCCCTTCGGAAACTTGGCGGCACATCCAATTTTTGCAGAGTATCATCTGATAATGAAATTGTTGGATGCTCTTTTGTGATATTGACCACTGCACTTTTCAGAAACTGGTGCAGGTGATGATGATTTTGTCTCTGTTCTCATCCTGAGATGAGGAAAAGATGCTTCCTCTTTCACGGCTGTGTTTCTAAGGGCAGACCCAATATGATGAATAGATCTGCAATATCCATAATCACTTCACTGCTGCAAATGGTCCCAAGCCTTGTGAGGGATGCTGCCTTGGGTGTCATTTTATAAAACGGGTATTCTTCAATTCTTTTGAAGCTGATAAACATGTATGGTAGAAATCTGGAAAGGAACAGTAAAAAACAAAGCCAAGTGGATTTTTGGTTATGAAGCCATAGGACTGGGGGAGAAGTAAGGAAGCCAATTGCTTACTATAGGAGAATCATTAAGCACAGATGTTCCTTCATTTCATTTACAATGCAAGTTTTATGTCTTCACATTGTATTTTATTCTTTTAGGTATGTGGGGAATGTCTCTTCTAGTTACTGCATTTCTTTTGTTTAAACCCTTAAATCCTTACTGGGATTTGAAATCCAGAAGCATTTGTCTTCAAATTGTCCTCCTGGTGAAATAATGGAATGATTTGGTGCATCTTCATGAGGCCATTTCATGATCCTTTCTACAACTTTTACCCCAGACATTGAGGTGCTTTAGGGGAAGAGTAAAAGTTCAGCTCTTGTGGGGAAGATGGCTCTGTGGTTCATGAACACCCAGAGACTTACCACCAGGCAGTCCCAGAGACCTTCCCTGGCTTCTCCTAAGGTGCTTCCCTGCTTTGGGGGGAAATTGCTGCATCTGTGGGTCACAGCACTGTTGCAGTCACATCATCTTGTTAGTTTTCTGTGGAGATACCCACCATGATTCCTAGTTCTCTGGAAGCAGCAAGGATTTTAATGGTTTAAAAATTAAATTCATTCTGGGCTTAATTGCTGTTTTCTGCCTAATTACTTTTAATTCTCTCTTGGATTTTTTCACTTATAAGAGGACAGAATAGAACTAAGTTCCTAAATTGCCAACTTTCTAGCCTGATTCCTGTGCTAAACTGACCTGCTGTCAACAAATGTTAAACGAATTAATTTGCATAGCAAACAGATGCAAAGTGCTCCTTTTTCCAGGGGTACCATCTGTAGTTGCAGCATTTCTTGTCAGTTCTCCAAGTACACAGAAACTCACATCCTCAGGGTTCAGAGCCCTGGCCGAGGTGTGTGAACACAAACAAACTGCACCCCACCTGACTTTTCCTAAAAACAGCATTTTTCAGCTGGAGATTGCACATAACAGCTTGTCCAACATCAGCCCCTGAAAAGGGAAGGGACAACCTGGTGGCTGGAACTGCACCAGGAGACTTGAGAAGTGTGGATTTATTTGCTGTTGTACTACTGCACTGATATAATTACAGGGAAGATTAATGGTACAAACCTTTTTGTGGTCTAATTTTTAATAGCCCTGTCTCCTTCTGGCTTCGGTGGGGTTCAGGCTGCTAAGTGCCTTAGAGGCACTTCACTGGTCTAGACTTCACTGATCTCCACTCTTCTGTCTTTAATGTGGGACTGGCACCTCGATATATACCTTGCCCTGAAGTTGCTGTAAATACCAGTAGTTCAAAGATTTTGAAATGGTTCATCCTACAGAGATCCACTGGGAATAAGCAACTCGTGTAGGTATAAATTACGGGTTTGGTCCCGTGGAATCAAAACCTGAGAGGTTTGGTAAATGTTAGATAACCATGTTCTAAGACGTGGTATAAGGACTCGGTGGATTCAGAGCCAGAAATACACTCCACCAGGTTGAGAAATGATGTAAAAGTATCTGCAGGCTCCTCTTAGGTACTTCAGAGGAAAGACGACTGCAGGAGCTTGATGGTAAATCAGTAATACTTGGGATGTGTCAAATCGTTTTTGTATGCAAATGTTTTAAGCCTTTTTTCTGAGGAGGACAGAGCATTATGGTACATGCCTGAACACCTTGTCCTGCAGATGTCACTTGCAGTATTTCCGTCACAGGTAACGCTGTGAGTGAGTCCTGGTGTCTTTATAATATTGTAACATGTGTGTACCCTGCCACGCCCTGCACGTTCTGTAGCAGGAGTGAGGGTGTCTGTGAGGCACATGGAGGTGAAGGAAGTTTGTGAAGCACCGTCTGGTCTTGTTTGGGCAGAAAAGATGTCTCTGTTTGCCCCTGAAAACACCTGTATCGAGTGTATCAGTGATGTTGGTGTGCCTGTTTTGTCTTCCCATCTCTGTGTGCTGAATTTGAGGAACGAAAAGAAGTAAGGTTGTCAAAACCAGGTTCTTATCCCCTCCTTTCTTATTAATGATTAATGTGTGGCTTTTCTCTGAAGAAAAGTGCCTGGGAATTAGAGCTTTCAAAATGCATTACTTTCAAGCTCTATCCATCTCTAGATCCTGCAGGCATGATAATAGCATGTGGTGACAGTCGCCTGCTGTCTGTCGTGTGTGCACTCACGGACTGGAGGCAGCCTTCACCTCCAGCTGACTGAGGCAGGAAGGCACTGAAGTGCAGATCTGTGACCTGGAGGTGCTGCCTAGTGCAGAGCAGGGCGCAGGAGGTGAGGCCCGGGTGACGCTGCTGCCAGACGAGCTGCCCGTGGTGCCAGGGGAGCTTTGCTCACTGAAGCATGGCAGAACAGAGGAGTAGAAACCAAGGGCTGGCACCTGAAAACTCACATTTCCCTCTTCTTCATCAGCAGCAAATACGCATTAGTACAGAGCCCTCCTCGGCAGCTGCACTTCTCCCCAACTCCAAAAAGGGCTCTTGGACAAAGGTGTTTGTTTGGCATTCCCTCTTACTGTCCGTGTGTTCTCCTATCCTAGTTCAGGTAGTCCTTTCCTGTGTTTTTGCAGGGCAGTTACTTAACCAGGATCCTCTGGAGAGGACTCCTCCCAAAGGTTAATGCTTCGCTGTCCCACCCAGGGCAGCTGGGGGCAGATGCTGCCATCTCTGTCCCCAGCTCACCCACAGTGCTCAGAGGCTGCTGTGCTCCTCCTGTTGTGTTCAGAGTGGGTGCAGCCTGTGGGAGATTGATGCTCCAGGTACTGGAGCTAATGATATGGTCAGTCTTGTGGTGTGCAACAGGTGCTTTTGAAGTGGACTTTCAGAGAAGGAGTAGTTTCAGAAGGAGATAAAAACGGAGCCCAAAATTTGCCTGTGAATCTTCACTTTGGAGGCAGCAAGTAGCAGGAAAAGGGAGAAGCTTATCTGTCCAACCCAGACTGGAAAAAATCAACTCAAATTAAAAACCCACACAAAAGAGAGGAGTGAGCAAAGGCAGTTTCTTAATTAGCTTACTGATACTGTGCAGGATCACAGCATATGGCTGTCCTGGGGCTTATATGATGAGCAGAGCGTTTAATTCGTGCTAGTAAGGAGCTGTTAGGGTTCCTCCTGACAGTTCCTGATGTTTAGCTTGTAATATAAATAAATTATGCATAGATTTTAGCAGCAGAGACATAACCTACTTACATGCAACCTTAATGCTTTACAATCATATCTTGAGGTATAAATTTAAAGTTGTGCACTTGCTTACTGCCTTTTGTCATTACTTAGGAATGAATCTAGGTCCCTCCTCCCTTGGTTGTCAGCAAAGGGAATCTACAAAAATGTCTATTGCCGTGGTGGGGTGAAGAGCAGGACTGCAGCAAAACTCCCTGCAGTCACTCTAATGGAAGTAGTCTGCTTTGGAAGGCTTGAGAGCCCTGATCCTTTGTTAGATTAGTACCACCTCCTTTCTGTATTTTTAAGATTCTTTGTCATGGCAGCAAGCATGTGTGATAAAGCAAGCAAAGCTGGCCCTTGGCCTTTCCTCCAGGCAGAGACTGGAATAATTTGTAAGCTAAGTAGCTGCTGGGCATCATGGAATTCTCGTGCAGTGCATTTCTGCATCGTTTTGCATTACAGGAGAGCAAGCTGAGGCCCTCCAAGTAGGTCATGCAAGGAGGTAACCAGTCAGCATTTTGCTGAAAAGGCACTACAAGGTGTTTTGGGTATAGAATGCCACAGATAACAAGGTACAGCTGTCCAGTCCATCCTTAGTTAAACCGAACTCTTGAGCCCCAGCCTGTTCCTGAGAGCTCCTGCAGGCAGTGCAGACAGACATGGATGTGGGGTGGGACAGAGTGCCCTGCAGAGCTCTTGGTCCATGCCACTGTTGCTGGAGCACAGCTTGTGAAGCCCTTTTTCAGGAGCGGCTTTTGCTACGTCCTCTCAAGCATTTGGTCAACTAAAAAAAACCAGCCACGTTATTTAAATAGGTGGAAGGGTTTGCATGCAAAGAAACGGGCTGCTCTGCTGCTTCTGTCTTGGGTGTAACTGCTCAGTGAATGCTGGAGTGGAGCAGCGGTGTCCAGTGGGATCCCAGCTCTGAACAGCTACTACCCAGCTGCTCCCTACCTAAATCAGCATCAGTAGAGCTCCTCTGGCTTTCTGTGCATTTCATTTGGACTTTGGCTTCTTTCTGCTTTCTTCTGCTTTCTATATTCTCTGCTTGAGTTCTGATTGAGCTCGCTGTTGCCAAACTGCACTGTGCTGTACAGGGCCCTCTGACCAGAGCTGCCTGCATCAGGCTATCTTTGTGTCACAGGCAGCTTCTTTCTTTTTCTCTCTTGTTTTCAGAACAATGAACTTTAATGCCAATTAAACCTTCTGGTACTTGATGTGAACTGAAGTATGGAATCGATTCTGTTTCTGCATGAAATGATGGAATGACTTTTAAATGTTGTATATTCCTCCTTTGAGACATAGTGGACCCAGAAATACACTTGGAAATAGAGTTCATTTACTACAATTATTGATCCGTCTCCTTTGGCTGGCATCCAAATAAAAATTCCTTTATTGTGAAGCACTGTGTGGGTGTGAAGGGTGTTTGTATAGCAAGGGTTCTGCCTGCCAGAGTAGGTGGACAGAACAACTAATATATTTTAAGTTAGACTTGTGAGAAGCTGGTGGTCTTTTATCAGCCAGAGTATGCAGAACTCAGTGTCTGGACAGCAGAGCCTCCGTGATGGTGCTGCTCAGATTCTGGCAAGGGGCTGGAAGGAGTTGTCACGGTCTCAGCTCCAGCTCTCAGCCGTGATTCTTCCAGGGAAAGGTGGAAGTGTTACTAGGAGGATGTCTTGAAAATTGCCAGTTCAACTTCCTATTTATAGAAAAAGCAAAGTCTCCAAGCTGTTGTCTTCATTCCCAGCTAGATCTCTAACCAAAGTGCTTTTTACACCTGCTGAACTGAGGCAGGAGGGTAAGTGTTCAGTAACACTCCAGGCTTGGCTGTGTCTGCAGCACTGTGGGACAGCAACTGATGGCTCTCTCCAGCCAAGAGACAGACACAACAGGCCTGGAAATACTGGTTTTAATTTTCAGAGAAGAGGGTGTCTCTGCCTTTATTTTCAAGTTTCTCTTCATCATTAAAAAGAAAACAAGCCAAAAGCTCTCCACATCTCCACTCTGTTGGATTGTCAGGGAGAGCACAGAGGGGGCGCTGCCACATGATTGCATTGAAAGAGTGCAAATTAAGTACCCTGTACTTAATTACTTTTAAGTCTTTTCTCTTGAAGATAATTCTGGTGTGTGGTAGAGACAGTAGTAACAGCTCACCTCTCCTAGGGGTGACGAATGCCAGCTCTGTTCTGCAGATGTAAATGTAGCATTCAGAATTGCATATTATTAAGACAGCTCTTTGGTGATAATGATAACCTTATCTGAGGCGTGAACAGATTTCTCAGCACACTCGCCCCCATTCTCCAAAGTCTTTAATAGCAACAGACTGCATTCCTAGCCTGATGAGTTTCTGTGCTCGTGGGTATGTACTTTTATTTAACATTTACTTAGTGCCTCCTTGTTTTGTTGGTTTTTTAGGTTTTTTTCCCAGGGGAAAGCACATATTGCAATATCCTTACAAATTCTCTTTCACTAGTCCTGGTGACAGTCTGGACTCCGAGAATTTGAGGAAGAATCGAGGTTGCATTTTCTAGCTGAAGGCTGGAGATGTAAAATCTCTGGAATGAGATTTGTGCTTTACTGTTTTACATAAAATCAATCATCCAGTTGGTTTCTTTCCTATTTACCTGGAGTCACATGGGCAGTAATTCGGTGTTTTGTTTCTAGAATTGTTCTTCAGACTGTGTGTGTTTACAGGAGACACACTGAAGGTTTCTGTTACCCTTGGCATTGTGATATAAGAAAGACACTTCTGTTTTTAGAATACATTTGTCATTTAATAAACTCTTGGAAAAGTATTGAATAGCAGGAAAGTCAAGGAAAGCAGCAGGAGACCTTCCTGGCGATGAAGAGACCGGGCAAGGGAAGCAGACTGTACAGAACACTGGGGATGAGTGGCAGGTCTCATTTGTCACTGGGCTGTGTAAAAATAGTTTGGGTAGTTCCCCCTCACCATTCCCACCCTTCTGAATGGGCAGTCAACATCAGTTTCATTTGTAATAGGATATTTGCTCATCATCAGTGCCTCAAAAGCCCTGCAGAGTTGTTTAAACTTCAGTAAGTAGCTTTGACTTGCATCTACAGAGGTTCTTCATATTAATTTATCCCAGCAAGCAAGTTAGTGAGATCATCTGTTTAATTGCAAAATCTCGTGGCCATTCCAGTTCTTGCATGGCATCCCATCTCCTAAGTAACAGAGTTAGCAGCATCTCAGCTGGGGTCTCAGCTGCCTTTCTGTTTGATGTCTTGTGTGAAACCCTCCATCCACTGAAGAATTACTTGTGGTGTATATAAAGCAATACTTGTCTAATGTGTAGAAAAGTTAAATGAAAAGCAAAGCTCTCTACGTTCTCCCAGTCTGGATGCCATATGTTACATATCTCCGTTGCAGAAGTTTCTGGCCTGGGTGAGGCTGTGCATTCCTTCTGTGGAGTGTTGCCCTGTGTAAGGGGACTGCAAATCCTCTGTTAACTGCTGGAATCAGTCATTTTTGTCGATTTCCATCACTCTTGGAAGGAGGGTGTTGAGAAACCTTGCTTTGAAAGCTTCCTTTGGACGATGGTTTGGTTACGTCTTTCATTCCATCACGTTTAACAGATCAAAGATGCAGAACAATCCCAGTGCAGATGTGACATGGGAAGAGATTTTTCCTGACTCCTGTCAGTGGAGTGCTCTGTCAGGTTGGTTGTTCCATGACAGTTTCTGTTCAGTTTTTCATGACCAGTGCCAGCAGTAGCCCTCCTGTCCATGTCACCCCTTTTGTTTTCATCCTCCAGCCCCTCCTAAAGACCCAAGATGAATATGATGAATGACTACCAGGTGATTCTCTCCAGGGAGGGAGATGGTAGAGCCTTAATGCCACGGCAGAAATGCAACCTGGCATGTTCCTGGGTTGCAGGGGCTTGAGGAGGGGCTCTGGATCATGGAAAGCAAACCTGGCAGCACTTCTCCTGGAATTGCCAGCTGAGAACTTAGTCAAAGCACAGTGTCATGGTTTCATAGGGCCCACATTAGTTTAGACCTTGGAGGTGTCTGGCATGGATCTGAAATGCAAATATTTCCGTGGGGTTTGAGAGATCTTCACTGCCTTCTGCAGTGTTGGAGCAGCAGGAGGAGCAGACTCGTGATGCAGGTGCTGATCTCCCTGGGCTTCATCTCCCTGAGACCTGCCTGGACTGCTGGGGGAAGAGTGGGAGCTGAGCTCTCCCATAGGTCTGGGGTACAGTTACAGACAAGGAAATGGGGTTTGTTCTTCCATGGTAGATAAATCCCAAGGGCTGCAGAAAGCTCATTACCCAGGGAGGGAGGACTAACACAATCCCGAGAGTTGGGTATTTATAGAGCAGATGTTTCTGCATGAGGTGCTCATAAGGATACATTTTGTGATGTGCTAGTTAAAACATTAAAACTGCAAAGTTTGATGTCTGGATAACTTAGTCATAGCATTAATTAGCTATTAACTTGATCCTGCAGAGTTTTCATGCTTATTTATGTGTGATATATGTGGGAAATTTTTCTCGAGGCAATAATTTTCAGTAAATTCTTCTACAGCTGAAGAGACAGTGGTATCAGCAGGTCACACTCTTAGTGATACCATATTATAATATTATTTTTTTTCTATCATAACCTTATCAGTGCCAGTTTATTATTATTATTAGCCCCAGTACAGATCAAGAAGAAAGCAGGATACACAATACTGTGATGCTGTTCATAACCAAAATGTAAACCAGATGTGGTGCAAGTGTGGTAGCACAAATGAACCACAGAAAAATCTGTTCTGAATGGGCCATGGGGGCAAGGAAGGTGTGAAGGTTGAGCTGCTCTGCCTTTAGTCTGCAAGTGTTGCTTATGAATTCTAACACTCTGAGACTTAGTGAGGAATAAAAAATGTGATACACAGCTTCAGATAAGACCATTTATAGTGGATTCCTGTCACCCTGAAGCTTAATAAGTAGTGTTCCACATTAATAGATATGCTTGAAGGTGGAGCTGCTATCATTTTTTGTTATAACTCCTGAAAGGTATCGCAGAGAATTTGAATTCTCATTTCAGTTTCATAAAGACATAGCATTAAAATTCACATTTGTGTTTTTGATACAAAAGGATTAGTACAGCTGGAGATGGGAAAACAGCATGTAGAATTCTCTTTCATCTATCCTGTGGAATCATTTTAATATCCACTTTACCTGCCTCCTATCATCCATTGCTAGAGGTGAAGCTGTGTTAGGATTTGAGGAAAGAATTCATTTATCTGTGCATTTCATTTGTGTTCTTAATTGAAAGTTAATGTGCTGTTGCAGCAACCAGCTCACAATTAAGTGTCTCCAGATTTTGAGAGGTCTCTGAGAAAAGTGTGGGTTTTCCAAGGTATCCAATTAACACAGCAGCCTGCCCAGATGACCGGGGCACGGGAGGGGACCGTGATTGATTTGTCACTGACTTGGAGATTGGCAGTCCCTGTAGTTAAAAGCAAGAACTGTCTGCATGATCCAGATACCAGAAGGTAATGATGGTGTCCTGAGCTTTTGCGAGGTGACCTTACATGGCTTTGTGGGATTCCAAGACCTGCAAGTTGAAAGGTTGTCTGTGTTATTGTTGAAATTACTGCGTTTCAGCTTTGGGAAGAGCTTCCATACAGGTTTGGTCAGTGAGCACTATAAAGAATAATTTTGTCACTTCATTTTCCCCCTGAAGAAAAGGGATGGGGGTAAGGCAGCATTTGGAAAATTGACTTGAATTTTATTTATTTATTGGGTAATGGCAGATTGATGCTTATGCAAGGCTGGGGTATCAGTTTGTGCTCTCTGGATGAGTGAGGCCGAGTTCAGAGGTCTCTGACAGTTTCTGCAGTCATTGATAAGTGTAATTTTTAGGTACTCCAAGTAGCCTTCCACTCTGTCTCGCTTCTTCTACCTGTGCCATTCTCTTGTGCAGTGTTTTGAGAAATTCAAAGCCATGTAAACTGTTGTCCTTTCCTTACTGAAGGTGGCTGATCCAGACTTCGTGCTGAATCTGCTGCACACAGCTTTTTCAGTTTCTGTGGTCGTGATACTGCTGAGCAATCTTGTGACTTCACATGTTTTTCCTAAGGTGGTGGAAGTATCTTTCCGTTTGGAATTGCTGATTTTGAAATTAAATTTTTGGTTTACATGCTGTTTGCTCTGCAGACTCCAGCTTTGTTTAAAGTGAGTCCCTGGACTCGCCAGCAAAGCAGAGAATGTGTTTGTAGGCACCCCTGGGATTGTGTTCCCCTTTTTGTTCAGGCTCAGAGAGTTGCAGATGTGCATTGCCCACACTTTACTGAGATTCAGCAGGTTTGTCAGTCTACTTGGCCTCCTAATTTCTCATCCAAGGTGATGAGCTCTTAATAATTGTAGTATAAATCAATGCACCTTCAACTTCATAGTGAAGGTTACGGGGCTAAATTTTCTTTCATCTCTCTCCTGTCAGGAATGTAAGTTCAGATGGAGCAGAAGCACGCAGAAGACTGAGGGAGTGTGATGGCCTGGTGGACGCCCTCCTTCATGCTCTGCAGTCTGCGGTTGGCAAGAAGGACACGGACAATAAGGTGAAGTGGAGCACTAAAGCAGAGTGGATGTTTGCATTAATTTATGCTCAAGTGTTGCACTGGGATCCAACTTCTGTTTGCCGGTATCAGAAGAGGATAATGCTTGCCTCAGAAAATAGAGCAATTGTCTTCCTCTTATCCCTGTTACCCATGGCACTGCTGATGGGGTATGAGCAGGATGCTGCTGTGTTTCCCTCTATGGCTGATGAGGGGAGCAAAGGCTGGTTGCTGAGAGAGGTGGGGAGAGTGGTCCTTTGTTGTCAGTGACATTATTGCTGTTGTTCTGCATTACTTAATTGGCATTTATAAGTGCAGTCTCCAAATCAGAACTGAGTCCCATTTGCACAAAGCAGCAAAGGAGTCAGGTCCCATTTTAAAGACTTTATTCAGCACCATCTCTGAAGACTGAAGTGCTTAGACATTAAGAAATGTCTTCGGACCTGCAAGCTCTTCACTATGGCGCCTTTTTTTTTTTTTTTTTGGTGCAGATTTTATTAATCTGTTTTTATCATCATCTCATCCCATGGCACTTAAAAGTGTATTTGTATGCATGAGGAATATCATAACTTTAACCTGTTTTTAAAAAGAGCACACTATTTCTTTAGAACACCAGAAGGCTTGTAAAGCGTCCTTATTTTATTCTGAGTCTCACCATGTGATGACCTGAACAAGGGGGTTACAAAGCCCTGTTACTTAATCAGGTAATTTTGGAAGTGGATTTTGTAACCACCTGGTGGTTTCCATTGCAGCCTACAGAGCATTGCTCTTGTCAGAGCCCGATGTGCTGTGGATTAGCTATTACTACAGGGCAACGTGTGTTCGCATTGAAATCCTCACTAGGCCTAGGCTTTGACCCAGAGAAAATTTAATGAAATGGGCCCCTTGGAGATTGTAAATGTTGGAAGAATGAGAGAGAGACTTGGATTAAAATAAGATCCTTATATGATCATTTTCTGCTGTGTGTTTGATCTTTCGGTGAATTGTATTCTTTATGTAAGATCAAGTGGTATTTTTGATTAGAGAGTTTTCATTTTGAATGGATACTATTTATAAAGCGCTTCACTTTTGGAAAAATAAAATGGGGTTTAGAAGAAGAATGAACTTTAATTTAAGGGTCTTGACTAAATCTTCCCTGAAAGCTACGTGGTTTTCCTGGGACAGGTGGCCTTCTTTTTTCAATTTCTCCAAGCCTTCCTCTGTACAATACAATGGTTTGCAGGTGAGAGGGTGCAATACTTTGTATAACATAAATTTCTCTGTAACAGTCTGTGGAGAACTGTGTGTGCATCATGCGGAACCTCTCCTATCATGTCCACAAAGAGGTCCCTGGAGCTGATAAGTACCAAGAACTCGATGCTGGTCAGACCACAGGCACAGGAGGCTCCCAGAAGAAGAAGAAAGATGATGCTGGTTGTTTTGGTGGAAAAAAAGCTAAAGGTATGTGTTGCAAAAAGCTCAGAGCTGGAAATGGATTTGGGAGTGATGGTGCTGTGCAGTCCTGCTCTTGCAAGCGCGTTCATTCACCACGCTCGTTTAGGATGATGCAGTTTGTGCATGTGCTTCTCTCCTGTGTTACATCACTGTTGGATGTTTGGGATTCTTTTTTCCACAATTGCTGTAATTTTGTTTGGCTTTAAACAGGAGTGCTGCATGCTGACAGCTGACACTGCTGTTGGAGAAAGGTGGATGTGTTCTGCCTCTCCTCTGCGTTGCTGTGTCCTGCTCAGTCCCCTTGCCTGGCTGTGTAGCATGTGTGCCCTTCTCGGGAAGCCAGGCCAGCATGGATCCCTCCATCCATCCATCCCCGTGCATGGCACTCCTGCCTGTACATCCTCCATGCCTCCAGACTCTCATACTTGAAAACAAACTGAAAGCCTCCCCTCCCACTCAACCAAGACATACAACCTCCCAATTCAGTCACTATTTCAGTAATTTAAATTGCAAACACGATTTTGTGGCTTTTAATTGTCAGTCACTTTTAGACCTGTTCTCTCCTCTGGGGCATGAGTGTTGCAAATGAGTTTCATTATAAGAGAGGATTAATAGTCTCAGTAACCCCCCTTCCATGTTTCCTTTACAAAGAGACACTCAAATTATATCCGTTTTCTTTGTTGTTTTAGAGAAATTACTGTTCTAGACTGAATTATGTTTTCTTTCCTTTCTTAGAGAAGTGACTATTTTAGATTAATTCAGAGATAATTAATTCCATTTTCTGTCTAGGCTTCATTCTCCTCATTCTTGTGTACACGCATCCTGGCTTATTATTTATAGCCAGGTACAAGGAAGGGTTTTGCCCCTAAAGAGCTGATATGAAGTTGTTTGAACTTGTTGGACTGTGTGCTGCACATTACTCTTTGATCTGACCTGCACAAGTTATTAAAATATTATGTGTCTCCATATGTGTTAGAGAAGTCATCACAGTGTGAACTTGCTTTTGCAGACTAGTCTGTCATCAACTAATTTTAAACTTCTTAAAATAAAAAAATCGATGGGAGTCTTCTAAAGCCTGGGGAGAAAACTAAGGAAATAATTCTGCCTGCCTGGCCAGCCTGTTGTCACAGGGGGTGACTGAACCCTTTGGAGCCCTTGCATGTGCGCTGACTCGAGCTGTTCCCTGCCACTTGCAGTCCGTGCTGTTGCTTTGCTTGGGAGCAGCACAGTCAATGGGAACACTTCAGCCATAAAAGCTCCAAGTGCCCCGGGGGAGGAGGGCGTTGTGCTGAGGGTGACCTGTCCTCATCCCCTCGATGGCAGTGACCAGGAGCACTCTCAGGTGTGTCTCAGGCCAGGTGTCTGCCTGGGCCCGCCTGGAGAAACCTCTCCTGGGGCTGTGCACCCAGGTACTGTCTGTTCATCAGCTGAAGCACACCAGGTCGTGTCTTTGTGGACAAATGGGTCTCCAAATCGTCTGATGCTGGGGATGAGCCTGTGGATTGCAGCAAGGAGTGCAGGCACTCAGTGACAGCTTGGGTTTGGCTCTGTGTGTTCGGCAGGAAATGACAATATATTTTAATGGGTTTTTCCACCTTTTAGTAGTGCTTTTTTGAAAGTGTGCTGTTCCCCAGAGGGAAATCAACTGGTGATAATGCTGAGCTTACAGCCCATAGGATGTAGATCAGAAGAATAGAGGGTCTCAGACAACTGTTGTGCTTAAAAAATAAAAGTTAAAATCCATTCATAAATGTGCTTTTAAAATCATAAAGAAAAGCTCCCTTGTCTTGCTGTTAAATTTATGTGGGCACTGGTCTGAACCTACCTTAATTTTCTCAGTCTAGGACTTCAAAATTGACCTGTTCTCTCCTTTCTTGTTCACTTAATCTCGCCGTGTTTCCATGTTTATTTTATTTTATTTCATGGTCATTGATCACAGCATTTCAAACACCTCTGCAAAGGGCTAGTCATCCTTCTGTCCCCTCAGTTCTGTAAGAACCTTTTCATTTAATAAAAAGAGAAAGAAAAGGGAAAAAAAAAAAGGCTGTGCAAAGAAAGATTGGGGGGTTTTAGCAGGAACAAAAGGGAAAAAGTAAAATACCTTGGTTTGGTTTTTTAATTGGTGAAACTTCTGTAGTCTTGTAATATTCAGGTTTTGAACCTGTTCTGTGAAATTCTGCCTCTTTGTGACTGTTCCTTTGTATTTTCTTCATCCTGTAAATTTTTGTTTTCCTTTTGCTGCTTTTCTGGTAATTAGAGGAGTGGTTCAATCAAGGTGAGTCTGCAATACTTTCTTTTCATCATCATCATAACATGCTTTGTTCGGCTTTCACATGCAAGGCTAAGAGCTGAGATCAAGGTCTTGTCCATCCACCTTCTCCTCTGCTCCCCCAGCACATCCTTCTGTTCATTTCAGCAGCCGTGGAAAAGTCCTCTGAGGGAGCTTTTGCAGTTTGGTCTTTCCTTACCACGAATGGAAAACACGAGGATTTATTCATTCCTGGTGTGAGTGCAGCGGGGAATTGCTGTGCAGCTGGCCTGCTAAGCCCAGGGGAGCAGGAGCACCCAGGTGTGGGCTGTGTCACCAGCCCTGTCACACGGAAGGCTCCGCTGGCTGGTGTGGGGAGTGGAGGGAGCCGTGAGCTGCAGCAGCTTGGCTGTGCACTCTCAGGGGGCTTGGTCCTTTTTCTGCTGCAGCTCTGGGACTGGCACACACAGGAGCTGGATGAAGCTACCCCAGTTCCTGTCTCAGGGGATAGGCTTCAGTTTCTCATGCCAGCTCAATAAGTAAAATTCCACCTGGAAGACACAAGTCTGAAGCTAAAGTTTCCCTGGGCTGGGGTGTTAATAGGCTGTGGGTGCCTGGGAAACTCCTTTCCTGAGACTGATTTGAGGGTGAAGGCCAGGGGCGTTTTCAGGTCGTGGCACCTGCTTCAGATCATGGTTTCTGGAGGGTTGGGCCAAAGGAGAAATTCTGGGGAGGGGAAAAGCCAACCAACCAAAATGTAGTTGTCTTCCCAACAAATGGTGTTGGGTGGTGTTCTGCAGTAGACTGATTTTGGACTGTGAGAGGTGAGGCTGTGGAGGATGGGTTTGTTGGCAGGACAGAGCTCAGCCCTTGGTTTCTGGCACTCCTTTGTGGCCAGCTCAGTGGCTGTAATAATGAGCACTCAGGAGGATAAGGTGGCATTGTTATGAAGAAGCACTTTCCCTTAAGCTTTTATTTCAACCAGAAAGCAAGCATTTGGGATTAATCCTTCAGCAGAAATGGTCTGGCAGCACCATGGTTTGATTATCCTGTAAAGCAAAACGACATTTGAGGAAGATCAACAACAACATTAGTGGTTAATAACACTGGGTCACACTTCAGAGTCTGTATGGAGTTTCTGACAGATGGAAAATGCTGAAGGTCATGTTTTGGTTGTTTCTTACATAATGAAAAGTAGCAAGGGGAGAGAGGGAAGGAATTTTAATCCCTCTGTTTCAGAGACTAAATTGCATCTTGCACAAGCAAGTCTCCTGTCAGGCAGTTTTCCCAAACCACAGTGCTGTGCCAATCCTGCAGCCAGGTTTCATAAAACAGGCCTGTCAGCAGGCATGTTCAAAACACTCTCTTGGTGAAGTTTGGAGCCATGCTTCTCCTCCAACAGCATTGGCTTTTCTCTGACACACCTCAGGCTGGAGAACCTGGACACAGGTGGAAATTGAAATGTACAAAAGCAGATCTAAAACTTCTCTCGTGCTGCAAGGGCAGTTTGTGCTGTGGTTTCAGCATCCTTGTGGTGCACAACCTGATGGTGAAGATCCAGGAAGTGGCAGTGGTGTGCTCCATACAAATCCCAGCCACGTGGGTTGTGTGTGTGTTCACATCCCTGTTGTGGGCAAATGCACAGGCTTGAGGGACAGAGCCGGGTGTTCAGAGCTGCAGAATCTGGCAGTGACACTGATTTTCTTATGTTATCAGGGTGCATGGGGATGGCTGAGAGGGTTTTAATCAGTAGACTCCAATATTTGTGAAAATCAAATGGGAAAAATAGCTGCTGGGCCTCAGATTGGAACCTTTGCTTTCTGGGTGGATTTGTTTTGTAGTGTTCTTGCAGCTCGCTCACCTTGTCCCTATAGGAGCCCTGGAAATGTAGGTATTTCCAGACCAAATCCATTTGATTAAGCAAGTAATTTGTAGAGCTGAAATCCCTTTGGTCAGAGTTCTGTGTTTTGTACTGCTGCCATTGGCAAGCAGCAGGCAGCTTCTGCTTTGAACAGACAGGCTCTGGCCTGTGAGGTGGGAGTTCCTCAGAGGGCTGAGACACCAACCAGCAGAGGCTCCTCCAGACCAGCCAGTGTTTGCTGTCTGGCCCAGAAATGGGGACACAGCAACTGAGGAGCCCAGGGCACAGGTGGAGGGTGCTGTCTTTATGAAAGATGGGTCAGTAAATAGGCAGCTGCTTTGGCACTCCCAGCTCAAAAGCAGCAGCCAACACTGTGCTCCTGGACAATTCCTCCTTAACGAGTGCACAGACACTGTGCTTACTAAACACTGCCACTGGGAAGAAGGGAACTCTTACTGTGCCATCTCAGTTCTGCACGGCTGACAGAAGTGCCAAAGCAACCTTTAAATTATAGAGAGAACTTTTGAAATAAGTAGTTGTGTCAAGTAAGGTCTGGCTCTCTGAGAGCATGTTCTGAGATTTAAACTATGTAATGGCAGAGACATGAGATTTGGGGTCATGTGAAAAAACAGTTTGTCCTACTTGTAGATAAGATGGAGTCACATTTATTGGTCTGCTTTAAGTCTGTAATCTTTCCTACACTGACTTCCTTCCTTGAATGCTTTTTTCCTTTTAATTCCCTCTGCCCTGCTTTTTCATGTCAATGCCCGAAGAGTCAACAAGGGTTGCAGCCAGTTACTGGGTTCAGCTGCCATTATGAAATACAAAGTCCTTTGGGGATGTACAGCACCTTTTCTTCCTGGTATTTGATTCCCCAGGCAACGTGTTGCTCCTTTCACAGAGCAAAAAATTGGTGGAAGGCTGCAAGGTGCCACTGATTCCTGTTCCTTCCTTTAGAAAAGACACCTTTCAAAGAGTGCTGTAGTACCTGGCTGCATGACCTTTTGGCAGCTTAGATGGGCTTTTACATACTTTAGTTCAGGAAATCACTTCAGATAGGCAGAACTTCTAGATGTATGTTTTGTTTTGCACAGCAGTTGAAGTTGGCTGGTATTCTGTGTTGGCATTTCAGAAGAAAAGGGTGTGATTCCATCCCCTCCCAAAGAAAGGGAGAGGATGGAGTACTAACTTGAGGGGAGGTTTCCCTCTTAATGTTATTCCTAAATATTCATAATGGTATTTAAAAGCTCTGATTCTTCTCTGTACTGTACTCAGTCCTTGTATCCTTTTGTCAAGAGGAAAGGTGGGGTGACCCACTGAATCCACCGTGCACGTACCAACCCCCTGCTGTAACACGGCAGGGACCGGCCTTTCCCATCCCCTGACCTGTTGGCAGTCAGGACTCAGACCAATCTTCTCATTGCTTTTGCAAGGCCCGTTTTCCTGTTTGCTTCTAAGCAGCCTGACTGGTGGGGCTTCCAGCCCTTTCTGTAAAACCTCCATCAACAGCCTGGTCCCTTTGCAGAAGCCACTTCTGGCAGCTGAAATTGCGTTGTCTGAATTCATCCCATCGCACCTGCTTTCCCTGCTCTAGAGGGAGAGGAGCTAAATAACTTGATTTTTCCCCCCTCAAAATAATTTGGGAAAGCTAAATAGTACACTGCAGTCCTCAGAAGCCATGCAGATTCTTGCACTGCCTTCCAAATCTCTTTCTCTGCTGCCAGCATTCCTCTGCTGGCAAGGTTCCTGCTTTTCCCACAGCATCCATGTGGGCTTACCCAAGGCAGTGTTTCCCCTTGGGGGTATGGAAACTAACCCTTCCCTCCCCATGTGTTTACAGAACCTTGAATTCTCAACCTAAAAAAAGTGCAGGTTTTGTTCTGTTTCATGTAAAGGTTGTATAAATTAAAGCTGATGTAATAGTTTGACACTGTTTCTTAGCAAAAGTATGGAATTATTTCCATTAGCTCCTAATAAATAGCAGAAATGACACTTTGTTGATTGAAGGGCAGTTCAAGGTTAAGTTGTTGGCTGCTGTCTGTACCATATATTAAACCTGGGTGTTCCTGCCTGGTTGTTGCATTGAGAATAGAGGCTGCAAAGCAAAGCTGTTGTTTTTTTTGCTCTGCTGCTGAGTTTTTGCTTCAGCTAAGCTTCAGGTCAAAATTCCTCTGTGAAAACAACAAGTAAACACTGGGCTTCTGAGGGAGGGGCACAGCTTTGCCAAGGAGGGAAATGGCACAGTTCTCCAAGGTTTAAAGCACTCCTAAGACTCTCTGAAACCCTTGTGCTAAGCATGTTTGCAGATCAACCTGCAAGCAGCACGGGTGTTTGTCCCCAAGTTTGCTCATGCTAAAACCACAGCTGTGCAGCTGGGCTGCCAGTCAGATACATACAATTATGGGGAGCAGTCTGTGATTTATATTCCGGGTCTGTATCTTCTCCCATCTTTTAGATGCACATGACAGTAACTTACCTGTCAGTATACTGACAGTCTTCTCCATCTGTTGTCTTCTTTTTTTTGCACAGGAAAGAAGAATGGAGATTTGGACAGGAATTTTGATACACTTGATTTGCCTAAGCGGTCTGAAGCAGCAAAAGGTAATGCTAATGTTTGTGCTTTTGGAAATAACAAGTAGCTTGGGAGCTGCAGGCTCTTAAAGGGACTTGAGACATGAGCATATCAGGCTCATCTCTTTCTTTTGTAGTCACTTAATTGAAATAATGGATATATCTGTGCATGCTGTTATCTAGTGTTGAATACTGGATATGAATTTTTATCTAAGACTGCTGAGTTGGTGGAATCTCGTAGAAGAAGCCTGTGTGATTTGGTGTTAGGTGATTGTAACTCCAGAGAGGGCTGAGTGCAAGCTCTCCTCCTCTACAGCTCCATCTCCACCCCACCTGCACCAGACCTGAGTGTAAGGAGTTGTGAAATGCACTTGGTGAAAGTACTTGTCACTAACCCTTTCCCCTCCCTGGCCCTCTGTCATCCTTCAGCATTCTGTGGAATTGGGTGACAGCAGGGATTGAGGATTTTTGCCTTTACTGATAGTCTGTGTTCCCCTGAAGACAGTATTCCTCCCTGTCTGTAGTGAATGGTACTTGTAGTTTTCCAGAATCTGGGAGGTTCACAGAAAAATTCTTCTGCATTGTGCCTTTGTATTTGAGCTCTGGCAGAGGTGGAATCTTTCACAATCTGCATTCCCTTCTTGCATCATGGTACTTCTTTAAATTGGAGATTAGGAGTGATTTGGGATTTTGTCAGAGCTCTTAGAGCATTGGGTGGTGTTCTGAGACTTGCACAGGTTTTGATTTGAAATGTGTGCAATGTCTCTGCAAAGATCCAGCCATTGTCATGGCAACTGCTGCGGTGCCACCCTGTCAGCCTCACCTTAATGAGCTCTGAATACCCAGAGCTACCTGAGTATTCCTTAGAAGAAAAATTTTAAACTCTTCCCGCATCACATGGAGAATTTTGGAGGGTCTAAAGAGACAGTCTGACTCAGTGGAGAGATCCATGGGCTTGGGATACCTGAATTAGGCTCTTTTGGTGACCTTGATCCAGTGCACTTCCTTGTGCTTCAGTTTCCTTGGTGTTAACTGAGAGCAACAACAGAGGCCATGTCTGAGATCCTTAGAGATATGCTGATAGTCAGTAATGGTGTAATTATTATACCTGCATAGTGCTGCACTCACTTTAATTCACAGTGAAACTCTGATTGATGATATGCAAACTAGTCCTAATACATAGATGAATCTCCTCTACTTACAGACACCCTTTATAGTGGATGCAGTTTCTAGTTCTCATATCTAAACAGTGATTTTCACTTGGTGCATTGTTGCACAAGATCTTCTGTATCTTGTGAAATAAGTCAAGATACTAATGAACCTCTCAGAAGCTGCAGTACCATCCTATTTCGAGAGCTGCAGGAAACTTCCAACCAGCCTTCACTGGCTGCAATCAGTTCAGGCTGGGAGCTGATTACAGTGCAGAGCAAGGGGATACCTTTAGGATGCAGGAAAAGAAAGGAATGCGAAATTTAGCAAAGGCTTCAGCGTTTGCATTCCTTTCTAAATGTGGTTGGAATGTAGGTGCCACTAAAGGGATAAGATAGAAATCAGGAATTTCTGCAAGGAAATGTATCTTGCATAGCTTTCTCTAAAATAAGATTAAAATCTTGCATGTGGCTCTGTTAATGGTAGAAGTGATGTGCAGATCTGATGGGAGATGTATCTGTCTCTGAGCTTACACAGCTTGTTATCATATTCAACTGCTAGAAATATCACACTCTTGAAGAGGTTGTTTGATAATTTTGGGACACCCCCATTTAATCAAAGTCAAATAGATTACATCTCTCATGCTAGATAAGGTCAGGAGATTAATCCCACAGCATTTGGAAAGAAGCACTTTGACATGAATAAAGGCATGAGTGACTATTGACTTGTGTGCTGAGAGTAAAAAAACCAAGACAGTGATGCATTTTTGTTCACTTTTTCACTGGTAGTTTCCTGCCAAGCATCTCATTTGCTTGAGAATTCCTGGATACTAAAGGTTCTAACAAGGTTGCTTGAACTGTAAATTGTTCGGTAAAATAAAGAAAATAAAATTGCAGTTTTAAAACCCCTAAGAGCTCTGGTCAGATCTCTTCTATAGAGTATAATTGGCTCTGATGAGATCAGCTCTCAGCTGAGGCAGAACCTCGTTACCAAGATGGAAAAATCATGCAAGTTTTAATGATCAAAAGCACTCAGATTGAGTGACATGATGAAGTGGTATTTCAAAAATCAACAATTATAGATTAATCTCTTTCATGTATTATTAAAGCCATATTAAAGTGAGTTTTCAGCTGGAATCTTTGTGAGCAAATGAAACTGCAGTAATAAGATTTGTTCATGCAGTGCAGCAAATGAACATTGTGGTGGTTAACAAATACTGGGATGTAGTGTTGTGAAGTTTCCTGTAGTCGTATAGTCAACATCCATGGAGCTTATCTGGTGGGTCTAAAGATGGTTTCAAGAACTTGACATCATGGTTTCCCTACGAGATACTCCTGGGTATGACCACTGAGCTTAATTGAGGGTATGATCGTGATCACGTGAAAAACCGTGGACTAGTAGCAGCAAACTACTTCAGACCTATTTTCTATCAGCTCTGGAAACTTCATCTTGACTCCACATCACTTCAGTGGCAGGAATCTCTGCCTGTCCTGCGGCCAATAAAATCAGAAACTTCTGTCGATTGTGGCTGGGGACTGCCTCATGTCTGTGCAGGATGCAGAGGTTTCTCAGTCCCTCAGAACATCTAAATCTAACCAATCTAAAGGGTCCTGTGAGTTGTTACCTAGTTTAAATGCTAGGATTTCACTTCCCCCCCAGGAATTTGTTCTGGTGAGGAATGAGTGAAGGAAGGCAGTTCTCTTTTTCAGAGTGATGAACTAGTCTCTTCCTGATGGCTCCTGGTTTTTTAATGGGAATCAGGTTTTGCTGCAGCACATCATTTGAGCAGCCCTGAAACCATTTCTAAGCCTTTAATAATTTTATGTGCTAGGCATTCTGGCAGGGGAAAGCTTCCAGTTCAGGGTTGTTATCTGTGGTAAACTGGATAATGTCAGATGGGAGAACTTGCAGTGCTTTCAGAAGCTGTCTCATCTGATATTAAAAAATAAATGTATATGCTCTGGCAGTGTCCAGAGTACTCCTGTCCTCGTGAGGAAAGATTGTGAAAGAGAAGTTTCTTCTTTCCTCTTTGTTGAAAGGAGCATATTTTTTTCACTGGCAGCCAAAGAGAGAAAGCATAAATTTTGGGGAAAGTGATATGAGCTTGCATAGAGAAGGGAACAGCTCTGACAAGAAATTAGGAATGCTGTCCTCAGAACCTTGCTAAATTTAGGACTTTCCAAAATTGCTGCTTCTGTGAGGGGTGGGGAGGGAAAAGTCGTACTGAAATCCCTTCCCCAGTCTAAAGTAGGTCAGTGATAGTGGTGCTGGCTGCCTCCTCTGCAGCGTGTGCTCTCCTGCACTACCACAGCGCTGATTTCTCCTGTGTACACATTAAATACATAGCGTAGTACAACTCCTGTGCTTTGCTCACAGAGGCCTTAATTTCTGAGCAGGAATAGTGGCAGGAGGCTCAGGCACTGGGGGAAGATGAGGATTAATCATATCTGTGCAGGGGAAGGCAGTGTCTCAGATGGCACTACCTCTGTGATAAGGTTTTCTGAGCGGAATCAGGACTGACGTGCGTCAGCCCCCCAGAGATGTTAAAGGGATTGTAACATTTAATCCTCCTGTGTGAAGGTGTTGGACTGTCCACCTCTGTTCCTCAGTGCTGGAGTATGGGAGGAGAAAGTCCAGAAGAGCAGAACAGTTCTTTTGTGTGGAATCAGCATTAGGTTATTCCTAATTAAATCCAGACCTCGGTGCTGTCTGGTTTAAGCAAATCTCATGGCTTGTTGTTTATGTGCACAAACGTCTGAGGGCAGAACAGCAGCTGCTCTATGGAGCTTTGGTTGTTGAAGTTCAGCTCTCATTCCAGTTCATCTCATTAGGGAGTTGAAGGTCTTGAGCCATAACGAGACGTGCAGGTACATTTCAGCCTGGTGGATGAGCTAGCTCATTTTCTCCTTTAAAGCAGTTATTAAACTTCTTATTAATTTCTCTTTTCCTTTTTGATTACTTTAGTTCCATTTTAATGGGAACATAAGTTTAGGAGAGAGTTGTGCTGAAATACTGAACTAGTGTTAAAAATGCTTGTAATTGAAGAAGTCTATTTTGTGGCAGTGGGGTCATCACAGAAAAGCTGAATTTATCTGAAAGCTCAGCTTTGTGTGTACACTTACCCTGGTCAGCAGCCTGTGTAGGCAGGGAATGAGATTTTGGATGAACTTGTCAGCAGGTGAATTTCTTCTTCTCCATTATCTGAAATCCTCAGTCACTTTCCATGTAGCCTCATGCTGATGATAGATTTTCTATTCCAGAAGGTGAGTGTTTAAATTCCCTTATAAATCTTTGTATTACTGCTCCAGGAAATTAGACTTCCTGGCACTGTCAGGGTAATGACTTTAACTTAGTAGATTACAAAAGTGTCGGCAATTTGTCTTCAGCTAAAGGCAACATGTAGTGAAAGGAGAGAGAAACTTCACTTTACTCTGGCTTTAGTTTGTAATTAAGATTGGCTGCAGTTCGTGTTTCACTGCTGCTTTAATTTGCTTTCTTTAAGTCTTTACAAGTTGACTCAAGCGCTCACCTGCCCTTTCCAGCTCCCTTCCATCATTAATTTTGATTGTCGTATTGTGAATAAATGAGTAGAACTGATTGATTAATGGCACCATGCACACCCCTCCTGTGCCTGCTGGTGGAAATTCAGGGACTGAGAAGATCTCCTCTGTGAGAGCAAGTAACATGCTCTTGTATTAACATCTTCTGAGCATTTCACGCACGTTACTGAGAATTCTGATCAGAATTATTAAGCATCTCTTAGTTCTGTTGCTTTCCTAAGCTGAGTATTCATTTTAGTCCCATGTGTTTTTCATAATTTACAAAGCAGTGAAAGGTTTCTCATCTGTCTTCTAGGGCTTTGAGTCAGAGAAAATTTATTGGGTTGAATAGGAAAATTCCCATATGGAACCTGCTCTTGCCAAACTTTCTCTAACCTGGTACCTTCAAATTCCCATTCTTTTTCCCAGTATTTTCAAGGAGCTCAGAACAGGCACCTGTGGATTTTTCCTTTCTTGTGTACACACAGTTTCCAAAGCTGACTGCTAATTGTCCTGGAATCCTGTGCCTTGTCGTCATCTTCTCTGATTCTTATGTTCAGTGTTCTTATTTGTTCAGAGCTGGTGGACACGGGCATGAATTGTTCCCTGGCCTGCTGAGCTGTGCCCTACAGGTGAAAACTTCTTTGTGATCTTTCTGGATCTGTTAAATTTGATTATGTAGAACATAAATCATAAATTTAGGGTTGAAACTGAAGGCTTTGAAAAATCATATGGAGAGATGCAGTTGGAATGTGAATTGGAGGTCCAGGAGTACTGTTCTGTCTCTGCCACTAATTCTTTTCACTTGGTAATACAACTGTATCCTGCAATATTCTTACTTTGGAGACTGCCAGGAAACAAATACTTTCCTGGGAGAAACACTAAATGATGTGACTGAAAGCCTGTACGGCACCTGTGTACAGCAGTGCTGCTAAGACTCACAGCTCTGCTGTGTGGAGTTCAGTTATGCCACAGAATCATGTGAGAGGAATTTGAGACCGTTACAGGACCAGCGCTGGTGTTATCTGTCTGCTCAGGAATGTGAAGAATAGTTCTGGCTTTGCTTCCTGGTAATTGCTGCTGTGTTTGTCAAACCTCTGCTTCAGAGAAAGCCTTGACATTACAGCCCTGAGCTGTGGTTTCCAGTCCCTTGCTTCGTCCATAGGGACATCCAGGCAAAAATTGTGTTTACAGATAAGACAGGCTCGATTCCTGGTAGGGCTGAAATGGCATCTGTGGGACAGAAAAGCTCTTGCAGCTGAGTAAGGGAAAGCACAGCGTTTGTGTGAGTAGACTGTGCTGTGAATGGCCCAGGTGAGATATTTGTCAGGAAGATTTGAGCTGGAGACTTGAGGTAATTCTGCTGTATGGAGGATGTAGAAGCAGTGTAAACTGGAGAAGAAATTTCACCTGTGATATTTAAATGCTGCTGACACCTCCCCACCCCCGGCATGGGCACTTCATAGTGTGAATGTCTTCCAGGTTTAGTCATGAGGCTTTGAAGTTCAAGTCAAGCAAGGGACCAGTGGGAAACAACTGCTGGGGCAGGGAGACAGGAGGAGCAATTGTAGTGATACGAGAATTCCATTCAGCTCCGTATTTATAGAAGCTGAAACTCTTCATGAAGTCATAAGGTGGTTCTTGTTCATCTCTGTTGGGCTCTGCTAGAATTTATTTGCCTGTAGAACTCCTGATTGTCCCTTTGTCTTCTACGTCTGTCTTAACAGCTAGGGGTCACATGCAAGATGAGTTAGGAAGACAGCTTTGTTTCTGTATAATCTCGGACTTTTCCTTCTGAATGAGAAAAATCTGACTGACTTCTAAGATACTTTGGTTATCTTGGAAATAGTGAATCAACCCCAACAGCTGTTCCTCTTCTTTATCCTTTTGCATTGTCAAATGTTTAGTCTCCCCCAGCACATGAGGGGGAAAAGCTGACAGCTGGAGGCGAGATTCTCCCTTCAGGTCCCTTCACCTGTGGCTCTCATGGGACTGTAAAAAGACTCCAGTAGTCAGCTTCCAGCTCCTTCTTGCCTGAGGTTGACACCCAGGAATATGGATCTATTGGAATAACTAGCGGTACCTTCAGAAGACAGGAATCCCAGGTGGTAAATTCCCTTTCCAACTCGATGTGAATCTGTGGCCAAAGTTATAAGTGCACAGAAAATGTGATTTAGGCATTTTAAACAGGAAGAGCCTATATATACTTGCATAATAAAGTAGCCTATGAAAAACTAAACAGCAGGAGCTCCACTGGAGCACATGGTAATTACAGCAGCTAATAAGGAGATGGAGTGATCTGGAGCTTCAGCTAAAGACAGAATTTGAAGGAGAAGAGTCTCGTTTTCCCAGTCCAGCTACTGACTTTCTGAGTGGCCTTAGACAAGTTAATAGCGTTCAGTTGCTGGGGTTGTAGTGAAGCTGCTCATGAAGAGCCTGCTGTTTCCACTGCCTTCACTAGAAGAATCACTTCACCAAAATAATAGCTAGAATAATTACCTTCACTAAAATAATTAGTGTTTTCACTGCTGGTTGTGAGAACCAATGCAAACGGAGTGCACTAATATATTTGTAAAAACAGCAAAATTCTGGTGAAGTATGCTGTATTGCAGCTGTTGCTAGCAGCACAGTGATAGAAAAATGAAATAAAAACATAATTTCAGTTAAAGGTGGGTGGTAGAGTTTTGCCCCAGTGAGCTGCTGTGGGAATGGACTGAAGCGTTCATGTTACAGAGAGAGTTTTGCAAATATGTGGTACTGTGAATTGCTTTGTGCTCTCACTATGCATATTGAACTTATTGTGTGTTCTCACTGAGTTCAACTGCATTATTTATGATGCTTTGTATAGAAAGGTGTATACATAAACCAGTGCCTAACTGGAAACCTTGGTAAGTTTTGCTGTCCAGCTACAGTTACTTCAGTTATAGCAATGTGTGCTCTCTGGCAGTGCAGCGTCTTAACTCTTCAAGCACTGATTGGATTTCCACATCATTTCCACTTGGCTAATATTTCTGATGAAAAACAGTCCATGCTGGAAAGCTGTAGTTGTCAGTCATACGTTTTTAATTTTCACAGCTTTTCCTGTACTGTTTGCCCTGCTGAGAATGGTAAATTCTATTCCCTCCCCACATTTCAGG
Organism: Sinosuthora webbiana; assembly: GCA_013397395.1. Lineage (NCBI taxonomy): Eukaryota > Metazoa > Chordata > Aves > Passeriformes > Sylviidae > Sinosuthora > Sinosuthora webbiana. Next base: position 645,850 of record VXBN01015415.1, on the reverse strand, counting down.
TTGTGTATATGTTTTTGCATGTCTCATTTAGCATTTCTATTCTACAAGCAATTCTAATTGTTACTCCGAAATAGAATGCTTGTTATTACAGAGCACAGCTCATTATACAGATGCTGCTCCAGGACTGTTTATAAAATGAGAATGTGCCAGGAAAGCCTGGCAGGAATAAAAGCAGGAGTTATGGGAAGGTGCTTATTCCTCCTAACTGTAGCTGCCTCGGTCTTGGGATTCCATCACTGCAGTGAAAGACTCACTCCATCCACCCATCCATCACCGTTGCATTGTGTCAGCTTCTGCCTTGCCTCTTAGTTTCAGCTAAGAAACAATAACAATGAAATCTCTGCGTTCCTCCCTTCCCTTTTATCGTAAGCATAAAAAATGAGATGATCTTTGGAGGTGGTAAAAATCCAAAAGTTGTCCTGATTGCCCAGCCAGCATCGCCAGGAAGCTCAGGGAAGAGGAACTCGGCTTCTGTCGGAGTTTAGAGATGAAATTTCATGTCAAAATCAATTACAAAAACCTTGTTCCACGAAGTTACGGTTGTCTCTGGTGTCCGTCAAAAGAACTGCAGCAAAGTTATGCTGACAAAGCTGCTTGACAAGTTAAGAGAGCTGCAGAAAGTTTCAGAACAGCTGAGGCAGAGAAGTGATGTAATGTTGATTTAAATCCCTTCCCAGATTTCCAGAAATAGTGTGAGGAGAAGAAAAGGAGGTAGTTTCAGCTCCAGGTGAGTGTTGTGCAGGCTGTGCCTTTAGGAGTAACCAGAAGTGGATTTCTGAGAGCCCGAGGTGACTTGGGGCTTTCAGAACTCCACACTAGACAGACGTCCCTCGAGTCTCTGAAAGCATCTGTCCCATCTGGTATCCTTCTGCCCACAGAAATGGGGGCTAATGCCACATAATTGGGCATTGGAGCAGGCTCCTCAGAGAGGTTTTGAAGGGTCCTTTATATCACTGAAGGATTTAAAGACCTGACTGGACAAAAGCTTGGTCTAATTTTGGCATTGAGCCTGCTTTGAGCAGGAAGTTGGCCCAGGTGACCTCCCACATTCCCTTCAGCCTAGTTGTTCTGTATGACTCTCATTATGTGATTACAGAGGCAGCCAGGAAAAGTATGTCTGCATAAAACCAGCACATTTTTCCAAAACAACTTAATCCACAACTGGTGGATTAGGTGACTCAGATGAGAAGAAGAATGAGAAAGTCCATTTGCCCATGGAACCTGAGAAAGGAGCATATATACAAAATTGAGTGTATCAGGTTGCACCTCAAGATACAGCTTGTTTCAAAGAAAAATATATTTTTACTTACAATATATACTTTACTGGTGCCAGCATAATAAACCATGGAATCCTCAGAACACTCAATCAGCCTCTGAGGGTCTGCTTATAACAGCTAATGATGGGGGAGAGAAAGGGGAATGAAAATCAAATAGTTGTGTGATTCTGAACTAATTGCAAATTGTGGTACTAGAGATCAGGCAAGGAGACCTTCCTTACAGTGCAGCCAAGACAGGGAGGTGCATGCATTTTTTCCACTTTTGCTTGAACAGTATTACAGTTAATGGAGAGCTTTAATCATAGAGCTAATCTGAAAATTAAAACAAACTGGAATGTCAAATAACCTGGGCATTTTAAATTGCAGAAGCCACTGATGCTCATTAGTCAGGCTGAGGCTGCAGTCATGTTTTGCAGAAGAGCAAATAAAGAGAATCAAAAAATTAGGACTTCTGTTTTCTCAGCATTAATTTCCAGTGAGTGTACCTGCACAGCTGCTGCAGCCCTATTATCTGACTCATTACTTTGTAAACCACTGTTACAAAGAGATACCTTGAATGTGAAAGCTGCAGTGTAAAGCCATATTTATTTCTCTAACACCAAGTGCTCTGCACAGGCTTAAAAGCTCCCCCCCTTCTCCACCATGACAGGGGAATTATAGGACTTAATGTGCCATATACCTCTAACTGTGGATTGAAGAAAAATGACCTTGGACTGAGAGGCAGGCATTTTACATGGTAAAGCAGTCACTTAAATTTACCTGTCAACTGGAGACGGGGGGAACCTTACCTCTGCATGGTTTAGAAAGCAGTGTCAATCCAACTGCTGGTTGCTCTGAACCCACTGAGAGCTTGATTGCTGACCCAGGCATTTCCAGATGATCAGTGAGAATGTTGATCAGTATGTGGTAGAAAGGAGAGCATTTTTATTTCGACCTCACAGACCATTAGTTTCAGCCCTGACTTTTCTGTGTCTTGATCACAGGGAAAATTGGAAGTCTGTAATAGCATGAAATGTTATTTGTCTGTGCAGGAATAGACCCTGCTGCAGGCAGATCTGGAAGGGAGCAATGTAGAGAACAGTCCTTGCACCTCATGCCCAGGTCATTTGTGTTTTGCACACCTTGCCATCTCTTTACTAAAAATCCATTGCTTTTGTTGGAGATGTCTAGAGCAGCTTGGTGGGTTTTTTTACCAGTAGCCTCAGTGAAGTGTCAGCACCAGCACACTGTCACAGTCCACTTGAGCAGGCCAGCTCTAGATAAGCAAGAGTGAACTCACGTGGGAGGGGAGAGGGGGCACCACTGCTGAGGTGAGTTGTGCAGTTAGGGGGCATTTCAGTGGCACAGCTGGGAACAGAGATCAGATTGCCTGATTCCTCAAGTAATTTCCAGTCTTCCTAGCTTGCTCATGCTAGCAAGCCCACTCCGTTTAGAGATGTCAGTTCTTTTTGTCTCTCTCATACAAAGGTAGGAAGAACATTTAATCTAATGAGTTTTGTTTTGAGACTTCTAAAATCACAACCAGCGAATTTGTAATCACGATTGAGCATATAATTGCATCTTACCCTGCTGAGAGCTTAAAAATAATGAGCTAGAGAAACATCTCGAAAGACTCACTCAGAGTGTGAGGGGGAAAGAGGAAGGTCTAGAGAAAGGATCTGCCTTACCTGGAGTGTCCCCAGTGACCTTTAAACACTTAGGAAGTTGGAAGCCTGCATTCCTTGCATGTGCACGTTTCCCACTCCTATTTTGGGGCTACTTTTCACATTGAGTAATAAAATGAGAGAGCACACAAGGCAACCTGCAGGTGTGTGAGAGAGGAGATGAGAACTGGGAAGGATGGGGTGAGGCGTTGTGTTCTTGGTAGTGTGTCCAGAATTTCTCAAGGAATGAAAAACTAGGGGTGTTAGGAGCATGAGACCTAATCCCATTTATTCAATTACACGAGTGCTGCTCCCGGGAGAGTATTTCGGGTTAGTGATAGTGTCCAAAATACAAGACTTGGGAAATGCACGTGTGACTTGGATTTGGGCAGTTCTGCTTAATAGTTAAATTCTAACAAGCATATGCCTTCCAAATCCAACATCCTTGCTTGCTGAAAACACTGCTGAGATTAAACCCATGGACGGTAAACTGTATTGGCAGTTTTCTGGGTGGCTGGATCCTACTTCCCCTAAAACACTGAAAATTTGGTGCCAGTTGTTTTACTGAAGTCTGGAGACTATTTCTAGATCAAGCTCTGGACTCAAATGGCCCATGAGAAGCCATCAGGGCATTTATCACATTGCCTTGCATGTAGAAATGGGTATAGGCCCTAACATGATGGAAATTTCTATACTCCAGAGGAAGTATCTCACCTTATTTACATTTATACTGACCTTTTCAGAGCCTTCTATAGGCATGAACAACCTCCACAGTAAATGTCAGCTTCTGGTTAGAATCTTTTACATGGGTAATTTTAAATTCAATTTTTAATTGCATAATATTACCATAAGAAAGCTGCATTGAAATTGAAAACTCTCCTGGACAAAGTGGCTGTTGGGTTGGGGATCCTTTCACTGTTTTAAAGGCGATGAAGTGGTTTCACAGAAGCTGTCAGAGTTGCTTTGAGGTAGTGGCTGCTGTGGCTATTTTCTAGAATTTCTCATATGATTTTCTGCTGCGTTATGAATGAGGGACATTGCTGTAGGGTGGTGAAGATGGGGCAGGCTGCAGTTGGATGCCGTGTAATGTTTCCCTTTGCCTCTTGGAAAATGTCTCTGCTCCCTCTATTCACTGCAGCAAAGTATCTCATTCATTGCTACACACTGAGGCCCCAGTCTCTTCTTTTTAACTTGCAAGTAGATTTATTTGTGCTTGTATTGTGTGTGTGTGTTTAGCCAGCTAAGGCTTCAGGGAGTTGCTTCTTTCCAGATCATGTTGTCTTACCTCACATTTTAGTCCAACTTTAAGTTTTACAGCAAGATCTGTGTTTCCAGGAAATCTATTATTCTATGGGCAGAGCTGGTTTTGTGTCAGTTCTGCCTGTGATTATCCAATATTCAGGCAGAGCACTGAACAGCAGGTGGGTTTACATTTAAGAGAAACTTCCCTGGCTCTCAGGCCAGCTGCAGAGATCGGTGGGCAGGAAGAGGCAGAGTACCTGTTCACTCAGCACTTTGATGTGGTACGTTGCAATGTGTCCCAATTTAAATGAGGGAGGAGCAGCAGCTCTTGTCTCTCATCATCTGTAATCTGTGGCTGGATATGGTGGTTTGAGGATGAGTGCAGAATCTCTGTTCTTGGAGACATTAATGTTTCTGGCTTACACTGAAATCCATGAGAATTAAGTGCCCAAATACGGTACCTTTAAAAAGCTGGGCTGCAGGGTCCATTTTTTTATTAGAGAAGGAAAGCCTTCTGTGCTGCTTCCACTGTGGCCTGACATTCATTTGACATTGAAAACATCAAATTCTTTTTCTTGGATGCTTGGGAGATACTTGCCTGACAGCAGCACAGTGACTGTAATTGAGTCAGATTAGAGGCACTGGGCTGCCTTTGGGTGCATGAGGCAGCTTTCATGAAATGGAGAGAGGAATTGAAACACACTTTTGACTTTGGAAGCTGGAGCAGGAACTAATTAGCAATTTCAGGACACAAACAGGATTGGAGGAAGTGTTTGGGTTGGCGTGCAGTAAATTATTTATTAACACGTGGGAGTCTTTCCATATGGCAGTTGCTTATAAAATGCTTATAAAGGCAAGATTGCAGGACTTTGCATGTAATGAACCAAACAGGCTTTGGTCCCAGTGATTAGGAGCCACTGACCTTTCATTTCTGCAGGCTGGACCTGGTAGCTTCTGCTCAGCTTGGATTCTGATAAGCTTCCCCCAAAAAAAGATTAGTTGTTTATATCCAAATATTTTCTTCTTACTGGGATGTATTTTGAGATGTTTGATGTTTCTGTGAGGTTATATCCACTGGAGAATAGAAAAATTTATTCTGCCTTCTTATTTGAGGAATTCAAGCTGTGAAGTTCTGCAGCCCTGCACTGCCTTAAGCAGACTGGCCTCTAACAAGCAGCTGAATTGATATGAATAACCAAATACCTGTGTAATGGCTTATGACCATTTATGAGACTTTATATAAAAATCATGATGAGCAGTGGAAGTGTAAGAAGCCTCGGTGAAGCATGAGTAACCCAGAAAGCAGCTTTCAGTTTCCCTTCTAAGCGTATTTCAGTGTGCATGAGCTCTGGAAGATTTGGGTTTTTTTCTTGATGTTGTTTTTCCCTTGGCACTGAAGATAAAACCCAAATGTGCTGCGAAGGGGAGAACCTGACAGGTGCCAGCCCAAGTGGAAATGCTGTCAGTCGATCCTTGTCTGTCGCAGCTCCGGCTCTGATCCACCCAGGCGCTTGTCAGGACCACGTGGGCTTTCAAATCCGAGCAGGAGGTCCCTCGGCAGCGGGAATGTTTTGAAGCTCAGTCAGTGGGAACCCCCGTAAGTCCCACACCTGACAAAGTAATCCTGTTTCTGTAAATGCCTACGGGGTGGAGCGTTTGGGTTTGCCTTGCTGGGTGGTTTTAGTGCCAGCAGCACAGAAGGGCTGACCACAGAAGGTGCTCTGGGTCCTCACACACCCCGGCTCCCCACAGACTGGTGGAAACAGCATCTGTGGAGGTCTGCAAGAGTGTGGCTGCTGTGTCCAGGCAAAGCACTGGTTACTGCTGCAGCCACCCTGAGCCCAGCCTGGCCCCGGGACTGCAGCTGCTCCTTCCCTTGTCTCTGGAACTCCTCACACCTCCACACTCCCAAGTGCTGCTTCTGCCTGCTGCTGGACCCCACAGCTGTGCCCTGCAGAGCACTGCGGCCTCTTCTCCACTCCACAGCCCTCACAAGCCTTGGTCTGCTGGGAATTTGTCACTAGTGTCCCATATGGGAGGGGAGGGCACTTGGTGGGACTGTACCTGGCCTCATGATCCAGCATGTTTCATTCACCATCTTGGAGACAAGAAAGAAGGTACTTAGGAGGTCTGCAGGGGTAAGAAAGCATATTCTGTGGGTTTTCCACCTTTCTTGCATACCTCAGTATTTAATGTCTATGGGGATGTGGATATTTCAACTAAATATGCGTGACCATGTAGGGTTTTTTATTTTGTTATGCAGCTGTCTGCTGGAGTGTTTCTTCCCTTTGCTGTGCTTCTCTACTTGCTGGCATTTTATGACAGAGCATTTATAAAGCTGTTCAATATCTCAACAGTTCTAAATAAAGTCAGAATCTTTTTAATGAAATAAATATGCTTAGGTGGCATGTGGAGCCAAGGACTAAAGCACAATTCCTTTTGCAGTAAGTTTTTCTCTGCAGACAGGTTTCTAGTGAGCTGGGAGGAAGCTAAAAGCTCGTTAGCTTCCTGGAGTAAGAGCAGCTGATTGGCATCTGGAGCTGCAAAGCCGAGTTTTACAGGGGCTTGAGGCCAAAAAAGGGCAATTTGGAACACATGATCCTTGGTTAAACACACACTGAAGACCAGAGGAAAGAAAATGGTAGGCTCAGGCAGCCACAAGTTAAAGGAAGGAGTCCCTTAACAGTGCTGTTGATTTTCAGTGATGACTCTAGTTCTGAGACATTTTTGTGTTATGAGGCTTTTGGACTTGTCAATAAGATACTAACAGCAACACATTGTATTTTACCACTGGACATAGCTGTGGTACAAATTTAATTTTTTTTTATGGGCTTTCCTTCAGGGAATCACTCAGTATCTCTCTTTAATAAACACATTTTATACACTAAGCTCAAACCTGCTGATGGCTGGGCTGAACAATTAGGCATCTGCACTAGTAATGGCAGTGAAAAGAGTCTCAGGTCTCTTCAGCTGCACCACATGGCAGCTGTGCTCTGAAAACTGTGTTGTGGTTCTCAGAGCTGCAGGTGAGGGTTGTAAGGAAAACATTTTTGCCTGCATTGGGTTGTCTCGGTTCAAGGAAGAGACACATGTTCTGGCATGAATACGTGAATGCACAGTTGAAAAAACACATTTGTTTATCTAATATGGAAAGGGAAAAATTTCCTCATGTTCCCAATCCTCATTAGCTTTGCCAGCCATCCTTTTATTTCTTTTTTTCCTTTGGGAAAGCTTAGCTAAATAGGAAAGGCTTGCAGTATGCTCCAAAAAGCAGTGGATTCAAGCCCTACCTGGCAGAGTAAGCATGTTCATGCCTAGATGTTCCTCCAGTTACAGCCTTCCCCATTAGGAAGAAAGGGCCATTCCCACTTGCTTGTCCCCAGATGAGTCACTCTGTAGTGTCACCTCCTTACTGCATCTTTCCAGAGCTGCAATTAGGAAGTGATCTCTGGTAATGCTATGGGTTTGGATTATTGTGGCATCCCCACATACTCTTGGCTGGAGTTTGCAGCTCTGAGGTCAGTAAGGTGGCAGTCCTTGAGCCTCTCCACATTCTCTCCTGGTGTCACTGGCCCAGGCACCAGGAGCCAGCTAAGCCAGGCGGGCTGGGCAGTGCTCTCCTTTTCCAGAGAGGGTTGTGCAGTCCTTGGAATTGCTTTCTCTGGCTGAAAAGGAGGAGTGACAAAATAGAGCTGTTTGGTGACACGAGCAATGAGACAGTCCTCGGGGCATGAGAGCGGTCACCAAGCGCTGCCATCTGGGTCCTTTCAGAGAGGAGGGAGGAAACCAGTCAGTCATGTAATTCTGGACCCTCGCAGAGACAGGAGCAGACGTATCAGAAGCACCCATGGCCAATAGCAGCAGCAGCAGCACTGAGATCTGAAAGAATGGGCATGGATGTTTGACCTTGTCAGTGTTGTTCAAATATCCTTGTGGTGTAGCAGACAGCATCTGGAAATTCAGGTTTTCCCTCCCAGGGAAACATAACATGATCAATGACGCGCTTGATATTGATCTTGTATTCATGGGCTGCATTGCTGTCTGTTTAAGAAGTCCCCGGTGCACTGCACATCATCTCTGTGCCCAGCTCCTTTTGGTATCAGCTGTTAGAGGTGTGAGCCCAACCAGGAGGCTTCAGGAAGGAGATTCCCTGAAGGGAGCAGGCAGGATTGCTCACATCCAGGAGCATTGCTGCTCCCTTGGCATACTGATCTGCTGTCAGTGAGATCACCAGCCTGATAAGCATAATCAGTCTTTTGTCTTAAAACACTGTAGGTTTGAGGCAAGAGTAAGGGGCAGCCAGTAGGAGAGACTCCCCTAGACACAGGCTTTCTCCAGGCCAGAGAGTGTTTATCCCTGGCTTAAAGTCCCGGGTGTGCCTGAGCTGCCAGAAATTCTGTACCCCGGCAGGCTGGCAGTGTCACACTGTGAAACCCTGCAGAGCTGGCAGACCTTTGATGCAAATTAGTTTTGTACTCATTTACGTATGTGAGCCAGGATTTTGAACCAAGTCCCACTTTGAGATGTTGCAGTGGTGCTGCAGGGCCTGGGCTGTGTTCTGGGGGCTTGCAAATAGTAAGCTGGTGGTGGGAAAAGAGCAGCCTGTCCATCCAAACAGTTTGCATTTGCTATGTAGCTCACAGCCCAGAGACTCCAGTGTGTGTTCTGTGTGCAAGAAAGAGGGAGAAAATTTTATTTAATGTTTGATTTTTAGATATAAACTAGATTTCAGAACAGATTTGCTTTTGGAGTAATATGATTGTCCTGTTCCCTTTAAAAGAAAATGCATTCAGTTATCGCTGTGAAGTAAATAAAAATAACTTTGGATTAGAGAAGCTGGTGAGAGAGCAAGTGTTAACATTTCATGTGCTGTACTGAGAGTCTCCAAGGTCAGAGGCAAGTCTTCTGGGACTGGGGTAAAGGAAGCTATTTACATGAACCCTCCATTTTAATCATGCAGCCAAAGGGCTTAACTCCAATCCAGAGCATTGTTGCTTGTAACAATGGTGTTTCTCAAAAGCAAACAAAAAGCGTTGCCAAAGGTGACCTAGAAATGCTTAAATGTGCTGCAGTTCACCCACGTGTCTCCTCTCCCTGCGGGTGCAGACCTTTAGCAGCTCTCCCATCCCTGCATCAGCCTGGCTGCTGGGGATTCCCTGTGCTTTAGTGACAGCCCTGCGGGACAGAGCCTTCCCCTTTTGAACCAGTAGCTTGGGTAGTGCTCCAGTTATCTGCAGCAGCTTTGAGATTCTTATTAAGTATTGGTCCTCCAGAGCCTTTGCTGCTGATTAGTGAGGAGAAAAGGTTGTTAATGGAACATCTCCAGTTGCCAGGAGACTTAGCTGCATATGTTTGGAAAAAGACTTTGTATTGGGCAGTGTGTCAAACGCTGTTGGGAAAAATACTGCCTGCAGGTCCTTTGGAAAGGGAAAACTGTATTAGCTCTGAAATGTGTGGTCACAGAAAACAGAAGTGCTGGAACTCACACAAGGTCAAAGTGGATTGTGTTTGATTGAGCCACCTCTTTGTTGAGTTGCATATTCTTTGGCTATCAAGTGCACTGTAACCAACCTTGTACAAATCACACTCTGTAAGAAGGTACTTTGATGACAGCTTGTGGAGCTTGGGAAATGTAAAGAATAATAGAAATAGCCAAAGACAGTTTGCCTTCCCAGGCATCCTGTCTTTCTGCTGCACTGCCTTGCCCTCCCATTTCCTTTCCTTGCTGCCTTTCTGTCTTCCCTGCAGTCACCCTAGCTGCCCGTGTTGTTTTTTTGCATACCTCACTCTTGGTAGTGCTGGTAACATTCCTGTTGCATCCTTTGGGCTGGGGGTTTGTTTGCTTACCTTTTGAGTAGCGTGTCAGTGCTGCTGTCATCATGGGAGTACGTGATAAGCTGGGAAGAGTTACATCATTTTAGAACTTGTGTATGACTTAGTAGATTAGTTGGAAAGGTCACACATTGTGGTGTTCATTTCCTAAACAGAAAAACTCTTCTTAAACATTCCCTCAAGCCTGATTCGAGTCTCATGTGTCCCACATTATTCTGGTTGTTCCTTTTAATGCTTTTCAAAGCCTGTTCTGTCTGTCTGCAGAGCTGCTGCTCAGTGGTGGATGCTGCATTCGTGATTGAATCTCTGCAGTAAGCTCAGTACCTGTCCTGACTTGTGCTGTACCTTGAAGTGAAAGCCAGAGGGACTGTTCAGAACTTTCCACCTATTATTTCGTCCTCATTCGTTGCAGAGTTTGCTGTCTCCGTGCCGTGTGACATTCAGTATTCTGCATGTATCTGCATCGAGCTGCGTTCTCGGGCAGTTATGCCAAGCGTTTGGCTCTGGTGGAGCTGGCTGCGTTCTCCCTGCTGTTAAGCCTTTCAATTAGAAGAACCTTGCAAGTTTATGTTGGCATTCAAGCTGCTCTGTGCACTGGGTGCTGAAGCACGGTGTACAGATGGAATGGAGCTGATGGGTCGGGTTTTTTAGGGATCTGATTCCTGTTTTTACAAAAGTAACCACCTGCCTCTCCCAGCCTTCTATAGGACTTTTCATGTAGTCTGCTGTAAAACCACACTGCAGGGTGAGGGGTTCCTGGAAGGGGAGAGTTGAGCTGCAGGACTGATCTGCTGCTGAAGTGTTCTGAAAACATTTTTGTAGCAAATACTTCTGAGCCCTGTTTTAGACCTTGCAGACAATGGAGCTGCACAGGCTGTGGGGTGAAGGTACCAGCCGGTTGTCAGCAGAGGGCAGGAATCCAAGGGCTGCGGAGCTTTTCTGTCGTGCAGATTCTGTGTTCTTTCCTTTTACTGTTAGGATTTTTTGCTCTCTTTTTTTATTTTTTCTTTTTGTTTTGGCTTTTGGCTGATAGTTTCCTGGTTGCTGAGGGAGATGGTTTTTCACTGTGCCAAGTCTGTTTTCGGGTGACCTTGCGGAGGAGGCGCGGTCCGGGCTCCTCTCGCTCCATCTGCCGGCGCTGCAGGTGCGGCTCAGGGCGAGCACAGCGGCCCCGGAGCTCCCAGTGCCGGCAGCCCCTGGGGGCTGTGGGCTGGGAATGCACCTCCTGCTGTAGTGGCAGCCCTAAAGGAGTCCAGGTGCTGCTGCATCTTCCGTCAGGAACCAGAGTGCAGTTAGCGGGAATTGCCTCTGCACACTGCAGGAGTGAACAGACACCAGTTCACTTCAGTGATTCCACAGATACACACACCCCCCGGCTTAGGAGTTGCTTAGGTTTTTTCTGCGGTGTTGCCAGCATCCTTCCAGCTTCCTGTGAAACTTGAAATTTGACAGTTGTTTTAAGCATCAGTCCAGAGGTTTTGTGTGGATAGAAAATTAAGCAGTATATTTCTGCTGCAGCAGCAGCAGATCTCTCATCTGTGCAGCATCCACATGTGTATAATTTCCCATGCCTGTGGTGGGGAAATAAATCCTAAATGGAATGGGTAGTGAAGGGGAATGGGTTTGGCAGCCTTGCTCCAAAAAGAGTTGTCTGAATTTGGGATTAAGCGAGCGTATCAGAGATAGGCACCTGGTGCAGTATCTTACATTATTGCCAGAATGTAGCTAAGTATAGGCACAGGATCAGCATTGCCAAGATGAAAGCAAATAGTTTTGTGGAGGAGATAATCCAGGAGCTGCTGCATCATTCTCAGCACGGGGACTGAGGGCTGAAGGGATGGAGATGGCTAATCAGCCCCAGCTAATTCCTCAGGTGTTTTCCATTCAGGATTCAAATTGCTGTCTGTGCTGTCACTGTTCTCTGGGCACATAATCTACTTGCCACGTCCTGGTAATGTGAACTTCATGCAGAACTAGTCCCATTTGCCAATTTTGAGCAACCCTGCTGCAAAAAAGCTCATCTTCCTATTTCTCAGAAAGATGAGACTGCATGCAGTGTGTTGGAGATGACTCTAATATGGAATATACTCCTCTGTGACACGTTCTTGTTGTTGCTAGCTGGAGCAGTGCTTACACACTGCAAAAGGTCTGATGCTCACAGTGACATGAGTGTCCAAGGCATTTCTGTTTCTCTGAAAGCCAAAAGCTAATACAGTGAACTTGTTTACTTTGCTTTCTGCAGTGAAAGAAGCAATAAATTACTTATCTCCATGCTTTTCCAGGAGGAAACAGTGTAGATTGCAACTCAGCACAAATCCATAACCAATGGAAAAATCTCATTTATTCCAGGAAGATTATCTTTTTAAGGGCAGTGCTGAATCTGGGCTATAATTAAAACAGCTTTTTAAAGAAAAAAGAAAAACAGTGGATGTTTTTCTTGTTTGATGTGTTCTCTATCACTAATGACCCTCTTCTCTCATTTCTTCAATCCATTTTTAAATGGGTGTAAGGAGTTAGTTGTATATTGCATAAAAGTAGCATCACCTGAAAAAACAATTAAGATGATCTGGAAATTAAGGAAATCGGTTTTGAAAAGAAGCAGGTGCTTAATGGAGGTGTGACCAGCTGTGCTTCCCAGGAACGTGCTTGAAGCGCTTCATGGAAAAATGTGCAAGGCCTTCATGCAACACTGGAAGGAAATTTATAATAATTCAGACAAATTGCATCCTATAAATAGCAGAGCTGGATTCATTAGGACAGGAGACAGATGGAGAAAATATAAAACTTGTTTGTTTCTTTTTAAGGCACTATAATGCTTATGAAAAGTGTCAGCTTGCTGTCACAGAGGGAAAACCCTCCAGTGCAGCAGCAACTTTATTGTTATTAGTTTCTCATCCCTAGTAATGAGCAGCCCCCATGAGGGGCATTCTTGATACTGGGCTTCAGCAGCTCGTGCTGCCTTTCCCTGCTGTGCCCAGGCTGACCCAGACGAGCTGCAGTGCTGGGAGAGGAGCAGGGGAGGCAGGAGGGAGGACAGAGCTCTGTGTGGTGTGTAGCACTCACTGACTCTGGTTAAGGCAGATGCCAATAGGGCAGAGGCATAAATGTAGTTGGGAAAGGGAGGGTGTGGAGTGAGGTGGGAATCATCCACCACCTGCTAAGGAGTTATGCCCCAGAGCAGGAAGGTACTGGTGGTTGGTAGAGAAAATGCTGTGCATTATTGAAGAGAGAAGGTGAGGGCATTTTTGAGATGCTCTTACATTAGTAAGTAGGAAAAAGGAGAGGCTTTCATGCATGGAGAGAGGTAATGACAGAGAGCGGTGAGAGGTGCGTGACTGGAATGCAGCTGTGGCCGCAGGCGGGGAGCAGGGGTGGGGGCGTTGGAGTGTCTCGGTGTCCACACACAGCAAGGTGCTGCAGAAGGAAGTGAGTCCAGCCAAAAAGGAATGTACAGACTGACAGAAAGGGCACGCCACAGACTGCATTTAAATAACAGGACAAAGTAACTGTGGGGCGGTTTCCCAGTGTGCCAAAATTACAGCTGGGTGCTTCTAAACTGAAGACTGGCTGAACAATTGCATCCTGTTGAACCACAGGCAAGTCTGAGCTCAGATACAGAAGCAGAAAATGTTCTGTATGAATATTATCTGTTAATGAACCTACCTTCATCTCTTCTGCTGATCTGATTTACATTTCAGCAAAGCTTCCTTAAAAGATAACAGTGTCAAAATTCTAGTTGGCTCTCCTAAGAGATTTTTAAGTATTAGTGTTCAGGAAAGGAACACCAGGCGCTTATCAGCAGTGTTTTTTCTTGAGAAGTTCTGAGGTTGCCAATTCACCTTGTGAAGTGGCAGGGGAAAAGGGTGATACGGAGGTCGTGTTGGAGTCAGATAATCACAGACTCATTCAAGGAATGGAGAAAAGCTGTACAACTGCTCATGCTTCATGGATTAAGTAACGATAGTTTTTCCTCAGCATTTAATATAGAGGGCAATGATCCCAGTGCAAGGAGAGGACATTGGAGAAGAGGAAAGTCAGTGGTGTGGATTGGCAGGATGCCTTTGGGGGTTGCCATCTGTTGCAGCTTGCACATATCTGTAGGGTGTCATGTGTAGCAGGCAAGTGGCGGCATTAAAATGAGGCACGGACATGGAGCAGGTGAAGTATCTGGTCACTGGAGAAGGATCCAGGCGTGCTGGGATGCACATGAGAGGCTGAGCGTGGAAAGTATGCAGGCGCACATGGATCCTCATGGATCCTCATGCATAGATCGGATTTTTGGTGTGGAACAAGCCTTGGCTCATTGTGTTTGGAGCTTTCGGTGGGATAAGTACCCCCTGTGCAGCCAGGGGGTTAACACAGCTCGTGTTCATAGGTAGTGTTATACAGGGTTTAGAGGGCTGATGTCTAAGACTGACTCACGAAGCCACACAGCCATAACTGGTGTGAAGGATGTGGAGAAATAGTTACATTGAAAATCAAGGCTTTTATTTCAGGAAACCTTTAGCAACAAGGAAGAAAAAAAAAAAATATATATATATAAACACTATCCACTGGATAGGACAGCATTGCTCTAAGATGTCTACAATATGATAATTTGCACTGTGTGTATGAGAGATGGGTGATTTTAAAGAGAAAATGCTGAAGAGAGAAAGTGATTTGTGTTTGGAGGTTTCCTGTCTTACTAGTGGAAAACTTGTTTTGAATTAAAAATATATATATATAAACATGTCAGTTTGTAGGAGGTGTTTGGAACTCCAAGGGCAGCCAGGGTTCCAACTTGTGGCAGCTTGGATCTGGGAGAAATCCTGATCCATTTGGAATTTTAGTGGGCACAAGCCCAGTGCCAGGCACAGGGCTACAGTTCTAGGACAGCGTCTTGTTATGTGAAGAACATTGTTTCCATGTGGACAAATAATAAAAATTATTTTGCTCAAGGCAAGCTTGAAATTCCCTCTTTGCCCAGGCTTCTTCACACCTTTATGCTTCCTTTGATGCCATGTTTTTCTAGAAATCCTCTCCTAGGTAATGCTTGCTGCATTACCTAATGTTTACTTACTGCTTACATCCCAAAGGCCACCAGACCAGCTACAGTGACTGCAGGTGAGTCACATTGACCAGAGGTTGCTTGTGCCATCCTGCACCCACCAAGGCAATTTAGGGATTTAGTTTTTTGTTCACATAACCTGAACAGCACCCTGAGATGGTTTGTCTGGCCAGTCCTTTACACAGATGCTTGGCATACTCTGCCTTCCTTGATGCAGTGTGTCATGCTACACTTAGTGAAGGAAGATAGATAAAAATTGCTTCAAATTGTTCAGCAATTTGGAGTGATGGAGTTCCTGCTTAAGACCCTCTTTCTAATGTGTGTAGATGCATAAATCCTAATGCTGTGGATGAGGAATTCAGGACACGATGGTACTGTCAGTTACTCAGCATCACAAAAGGAAATCCTTGGCAGAACTGGGAATAGCTCTCATTCCTGTCATGCTTAAACTGCACAGCTGATACGGTGACTCTGGGGAGCTGCAGTCAACAGATGTGGCTGTCACAGTCTCCCACTGTGGGACACTGCTGGCGTATTTCTGTGCTGAATATTTGGACTGGAGTCAGTGTTCCTCCTTGCCCCTCAGACTTGGGGGTTCTGGTCACACTGACATCCTGCTTCTTCCTTCTGTCCCCTGGCTGTGTGCAGGGCGTGGCTGACGGGATGGTGTAGCTTCCTCTTTTTGGCCCTGCTCTTTGTGTTTCTAAAAGTATTGAGAGAGATTTGCACAAGGACAGGAGTGCAGGGTGAATTTGCAGCCCAGTCTAGAGATGCAAAGTAATAACTGTGCAGGCAAAAATTGGTCACTTTGCCTTTACCTGCTGCCTGTGCAGTTTTATAGCATAGCACAGATTCCAGAAAGAATTGTCAACCTTAAAACAAGCAAAGAGACGTGCAGCCCAGGTGAACATTTCTCTGCATGAGTTGCTGTCTCCACTATTTCCAACAACTGTGGGTAGAATGTCGTGGACATGGCAGAAGTTCTTCTTTCTGTCTTGTAGCAGGTTTCACTTGGCTGTCCTCTTATGCTATTAAATAAGGGTATGTGTTTGTTTAAACATTTTCTTCTCTGCTTCTCTTGCTTCTGTTTTCCTCTTGCCCCACCTGCAGGCTTTGAATTATTGTACCAGCCAGATGTGGTCCGATTGTACCTCTCCATCCTCACGGAAAGTCAGAACTTCAACACTCTGGAAGCTGCAGCAGGAGCTTTGCAGAACCTTAGTGCTGGCAACTGGACGGTGAGTGCCGTCTTCTCTTCAGTCTTCTTTTGTTTCCTTTGTGTAAGTGAAGAACAAGGGGATGTCCCATCGTTAGTGCACTGTTACTTTGTACATTAGTATCTCATTCAAAAAGGAAGGAGGTGGAAATGTCAAAGAAATTCCTTCAATTTGCTTATTGAAGACTTTCTGCATGTTCCAGACTGGTGATGTTTACGTAGTAGAACTGGCACTGAACTCATGACAATTTAACCATGATCAACTTTCACCACTTTAACCATTGTTTTGTCCATTCAGAAAAGCTTGTATTAGATAGTTAGGTGTTCTGAATACTTAATTTGTTGGATTGACAGTTTGCTGAGGAAACTGCACTCCAGAGTGTCCCCTTATAACCTCTCTGAAGCATCCCCAGCTCTAATCAGGCAATTCTCTCAAAGATGTGCCTGATCACTTTTAGAACAGCTCAGCAAAGTGGGACTGATAGCAGCCTGAGGGTTGGCAGGGTGGTGTTTCACAGCTGCATTGAGTACAGCTTATTTTAAATACTACAGGCTTGCTTTAAAAACAATCATGAAACAGAATAAAAGCATGAAATTGGAGGAGGAGGAAGATAATAAATGCTTTAGATGCTTTACTGTTTCTTCCAAGTGGCCTCTTTTTCCTAATCCAGGGGGATGTGTTTTCACACCAGGGTGTGTACAGAACAGGTGCTGGCAGATGATGCTCCTTCCTTCTGTTCCTGCCCTCTTTCTCCAGAAGCTGGCTTAGCTGTAGGATGACCTCATACACCTCTTCTTCCTTGGTGCTTGGTGAACTTGAGTGAAGGGTTAAGGCAGTGGGATAAATCAGCACTCAAAACCTAACTGGTCTTTGCAGAGAAAAAAAAATGGGTTACAGCACTGAAAGAAATGCCAGAGGCAAGGAAGGAGCAGGTATATGAGCTCACAGTACTCGGTGTTGTTTCTTTTCCCTCATGTGCCCCAATCAGTGGTCCACGTACATCCGTGCGACGGTGCGGAAGGAGAGGGGGCTGCCGGTGCTCGTGGAGCTGCTCCAGTCCGACTCGGACAAGGTGGTGAGGGCCGTGTCCATTGCCCTGAGAAACCTTTCCATGGACCGTCGCAATAAAGATCTCATAGGTACCTTCTGAACTTCTCTAACCAGCCTGGGATCTTGGAGACCCTTGAGAGACCTCACGTTTCCTGTCCCTTGTGCTGAGGATTTGTTCTCTCTGCAGTTTCCATCAGCGCTATCTGGGACTGTGCTGTAGCTGCCAATGGGGAGCTGTCAGCTCAGAATGCATTTCCAGCCCACTCACACAAGCTGTGGCTTGAGGGGGATCTCTACCCTGGGAGTAACAGCAGGTGTAGATTTTTGCAGGAGAGGAGTGTGTGAAGATGTGCAGAGGGCTGGATGGGTTAAGACGTTTCTTGTCTTTTCCTTTGCCCTGGCTGGTATGGGAGTTGTGCTCATAGTGACACATCCCAGATGATGTTCCTCAGGCCTGCCAGCTATTCCAGTTAGAGTGGGAGTCTGGCCTTTGGCATGCTGAGCTAACCTGGGCAAATGCAGGGAGCTCTAAAGTTGTACCTTTGTGGTTGTTGCTTCCTCCTTCCTTTCACATCCTTTTGCCTGGTGGGTACTTGTGGAAGCTGGACCCTAAACAAGTGTCAGGTTGGTGTTCAGTGCTGCTCTAGCTCCTATCCAAAGTGGTAAATAACATTCACCTGCCCATAAGCAGGAATCTTGAAAGATTCAGCTGAGATGAGTTTTCCACTAGACGATTTCTGTATTTAACTAAGGTATTGGTTTAAACTGTAACCTTGCCAGGCCAGGAAATACTGGTGGCATGTTTAGGGCCATCATGGAAGTTGATAGTGGCAAATCACAAGGTGGGATTCTACGTGAATACGTCAGGTTTTCATTTTAATAGTACAGGAGGTGTAGCCAGGCACGTGGTACAGATGGATACCTGGGAATGATAAAGTCCAGATTCCCTGTTTTTTCTCCAGTACTATACATGGAGAAGGCTAACTGCACCCGGGAGGAAACACTCTTACCTTTCTTGGGGAAGGTTAATAAATGCATGGCTGCACACCTTGCCCCAGAAGGCCTGTTACAAGGCTGAGTTGAGTAAGCCTTGTGCATGTATTAGCATGAATACGTGGCATTAGCAGCTACTGGATGCTTTTTTGCCTCAGGCTTTGCAGAATATGATAAATGTTGGCTGTAAAATTCTCAGTAAAAATGGCTTTTTCTCCCCTCAATACCTTTCAGAATCCATGATGAAGGACTTTATCTTAGCCTTATCAGCTGTCAGTCATCTTGAAATAATGAATGATAAATATCCTGTGAAGTTAAAGTCTTGTGGTTTAAAAACACATGCATTAGAAGGGTTTTTTTCAACATGGCAAACACCATTGACTTTCATCATTCAGGATGAGAAGCTGGAATGATTATTAGGGCTGCCTAATGGTATCTCTTCCCCTTATCTAGGTAGTTATGCCATGGGTGAGCTGGTAAGAAATTTGCCCAGCAGGCAGCAGAGATCTGCAAAGAACCTGGAAGAGGATACAGTGGTTGCAGTGTTGAATACCATCCATGAAATCATCACTGACAGCTCAGAAAATGCAAGGTCTCTGATCCAGACACAGGGCATTCAGAAGCTGGTAGCTATCAGCAAGTCAAGGTAAGTGACAGCTGAAAGCAAAGTGCATAAGAACTCCTTGCAAACATGAAAATGTCACTATAAACAGCAGCTTCTGCTTCGTGAAAGTACTGGAGCATCCCAACCTTTCAGAGCTGTAATTTCAGCCACTAATGAAAACAAGGTAAAAACAGCCAGCACCTTTGAAAGGTTTACTTGATGAAAAAGGCTAACTGATGAGTCACTTCAGTCATGCTAAGACATGCTCTCCTTGTCAGAGACATCTTAGCACCATATATACACTTCTACCAGGCAGCTTTGGCAGTAAAGCCATGCTCTTTGGTTTTAGTTTGGAAGGCCTTTTTTCTGAGGCAGTGTTCCACTCCTGGAATGCCAGTGATGAACTCTGTTTCTTTCAAGTGAAATGGTTAATGATGTGCAGTAATTGTTCTGGCCAAAGGGCTGCTGGTGGTAATTTGAAGTGACAAATTTTCTTCCTTTTAAGAACTGTGTTGTGACTGCAGTAGAGGAAACTTGGTTTTGTGCAGTTCAGCCCATTAGACATTGTAGTTGTGTTTGCTACAAACTTCTGGGAGAGTGGCTGCAGTAGCCTTCTTGGGTTGTATTGTTACCAAATATGAGAGCCACCAAAAATCTAGGCCTGTTTTATATTATAAAAGGTGTCTGTGTACTGACTCAGTAAGGAATGGATAAAATTCCGTTTTCCATTTAAGAACAGCCTTTTTTTTTTGCTGCCTGAAATTACTGTGTAAGGTATTTTAAACCATGAAGCAACTTCACTGAATTGTGAGGAATAGATGTATGTTGGGGTGAAGGTTTGAAAAGTGGCTTAGAACTTTTTTGGTTTGGTTTTATTCTTTTTCCTGAATAAATCCAGGCAGGATGGAACCTGTCCTTTGTTAATGACAGCTACAAAACAAAAGGGTCACCATGGCCTCCGTGCTTGTCAGGCAGTACATGTGAAAACACAGAAATGTGCAAAATTCATAACATTGTGATTTCTGGTTTTGTCAGCAGATACCTATAGATACAAAGAAGTCACTGAATGATTTCACATATATCCCATTACTTATGTGTTCAAATAATAGCTGTGTGGAATATTAGCTATTAGCATACAAATAGTCACACATTGCTTGATACTTAAACTGTAATTTTATCTTGCAAACCAGCCAGTCTCCCAGAGAAACAAAAGCTGCATCTCACATTCTTCAGATGATCTGGAGCTATAAAGAGCTACGAAATGCCCTTCAGAAGGATGGGTGGAACAAGTCACACTTTCAGGTAAAGATGTTAAATTAGTTCTGGAAACACCTGAGTGGAGATGTCCTTACTTAGGCCAGGCTTGCAGTCTGTAGATCTTGGTTTTCACTTCTGTTCTTCCAGGGGAGAGCACAGTGGTTTGTACCCTGCATAGAGTTGCTGGCTGTGCTTTGCTGTGGTCTGTGGAATGTAGCTCTTTAGGTCTGGGGAGTTTGCCATCCTGTGCAGCCCAAATGCCCTGATTTACTGGTGGAAGAATTAGCATGTCTTGCCTTATTTTTGTCTCATTTGAACCATTCTGTAGAGCAGCCTGGGGCAGCCACCTCTGCTTCACATGCAGCCTCCTCACCTTTTCTTGTGGAAGGGTTTTGCTCCCTTTACTGGGCAACAGTGCCGCCGTTGAGAAAACAGAAACCAAATCTATGTGAAAATAAAAAATACTCCAGTTGCATATTATCAACAGAAGGGGGGCTGAAGAGCATTCCATAATCTCTCTCCATGCTGTTGGTTTGTTTATTTTTATTGTTCAGTTTCCATGAGCAGCAATTTGGTATTTGTGTGGTTTTTGTCTTGTAGTCTGTTTCTGCGGCTCCAAAGGGCTCCAAAGGTACTGCTGGCAGGTCTGGCTACGACGACAGCACTTTGCCTCTGGTGGATAAAAGTCAAGGTGGGTTCTGCTCTTTATCACTTGTCATGTAGTGCTTTACTGGTTTTCTGGATTTTCTCTGTGTTGCAGCACAGGGGGGTAAAAATGCATTATTCATGTGTGGTTTTTACCCCACAGTCTCAAAATAATCAGTCCCTATTACCTGGAGATGGATAGAATTTCTTCCCTTACAAAGTGTACACTACTGATACTGTTTTCTCAACCTGAATGTAGTGTTACCAGTTAAATCTTCCTGCAAGTGGGTTGACCTTACCCCTGCTCTGTATTGGAGTCTTTTCCTTTTTTAAATAAACGTGCCCATTTTGGCACAGCCTCTTCCTCTCCCATGCAGGGTTTTTTATTGGAGATGGGTTTATTCAAGCTGCAGCTAATCCTGTCTGTGCTTTTTCATGATGCACAGCCACACCCACACCAGTGTAGCACCAGCTTTGATTTCACCATGATTCCTGTGTCTCTGAGCCTGGCTCTGGTTGCTGAGAGCAGGATTTGCCTCGTGCACCTTCTCTGCTTTAACTGCAGGTTACTGCAGAAACAACAGCCCCACACTGCCCTGCCTGTTCCCACCTTCCCTGTCTTAGATCAAACCTGGCACGTTATGCACACAGAGGATGATTTGGGTCATCTTGCTGACGTGACAAGAAACTTATTTTCTTTGTGGATTAGTTTTCTGTTGGCTCAGCAGGCTGCTGGATTGGCTTGTGTGCCATGAGAACCTGCACCCTTACTTATTTTCTTTCTCTTTTATTCTGAAGAGACCAAAGAGGAGCTTGTTAATTGTGGTAGGTAGTCCAAAGCAGAAGAACTGTGGTTTCTGTTGGGGAGAGCAAGCCCTGTGTAACAGTGCCAAAGCAGAAAATACATAGATTATATGTGCTCTCTGGAGAATTCGACTCAGGCTTCCCTTTCTGAATAGATAACAGTTGAATAGTTTGGGATTTTTTTTTTACTATAATCTCTTGTTTCAGTACTTTAAGGACCTCTCTGGTTCTGTGACTAATTCAAAACTACTACTTTTGTTTTGAGAAAAGCAAATGTACCTCAAGTTGTTCCAATGCTTCTGTTTTCTAGATAATGAGAAGTCTGGGAGTCGTGATATGATACCTATGGATGAACTTGGCCCAGGTAAATTCAGCTATAGATCAGACTCTGTCTGTTCCAATAGAACACACTGTCACTCACAGGAAAGTTCAACTATTTCTCTAGGATATATTATTTCAGATGGATAAAGCTGACATTTAAAAACAGAACATTACCTCACAAAAGATTGGTCGTCGTGTTTTTTTTCTTTGTATACATGTAGGGTGTACACATCAATTTCTCCACTACTTAATGCATGTATTGGAGGTACAGTGACCCAGCTTTCATTCTGCTCTTTGGGCCCTGAGGCAGCTGCATTTCCTGTTACAGATCTGTAAGTGTCTGGGATTCAGAAAGAAAAAAAAAAGAGTTGAAAATTTCCTTCAATGTATTGCTTGTGTTTAAATCTGTTCTGCCTTTAGTTTTGTTTTTACCTTTTATTTAGGTAAAACCAAAAATAGGTTAGTGTGTGTGATATTCATGGCTCTACTTTCCATCTACCTGCATCTAAACAAGCCTGAGACTCTTTTCCTATAGACTAAGAAGAGTCAATGTCAGTGATGTGCTTTGAGACCGATAAGCTCTGTAGTGTTAAACTTCTAGAGGGTTTTTTCTTTCCCCAGGTAGATCAAGGTGCTGTGTGGTCTCTTGAGAATTTGTTTACCTCTTCCAGGTGATGTTTTTTATTTCAATGCACCTATACAAATGCCTCCAGATCAAACAGTTTGGTACACCACTGTTAGTGATTGTGGCTGAATAAAATAGCAAGTTAGAGCCAAGAAAAAGCCAGGAATATTCAGAAAGTAAAACAACAGCTATATATTACCTTTTGTATTCTTGGATAAATGAGATGCCACCTGCCATGAATGAACTGTCCATATGTATTTTGCCTTAGGGAACACTGAAACATTTGTTCTCACAATGGAAGAAAATCTCTTCAGAGAGGATTGCCTGGCAGGAATTGCTGTGTGCTGGCAGGTGCTGCGGAATGGGCAGTGCTGATTGTTTATAGTCTCAGTATTAATTGCTGCCTTATGCTCGCAGGAATTACTGGTACAGCCCTGAGAACAAAACAAAATGCAAATTTACGGCACCAGGCAGATTCTCTGGGCCATGCTGTTCTCCAGTCTTTTTATCACCTTTAGAAGATGAGATCTGTCAAATTTTTCTGATCCTAGCTCTTGAGTGCCTTTTACTTCCAATATGACTGTAACTTTGTGCTATTTCAGAGGTCAGTGAAAAGAAACTAACTCAATTTATCCAGTTTACTATTCTTAATTCAAGGGAACTGGAATAACATTTCGTCTCTTTTCTTCAGGTTCTTCCAAATGCTGCGTGTTTTTTTGTCTTATGGGCATCCTAACATGAGAAGGTTGCTCTAGACTGTATTTTCTGATTTTAACTTCATTGTGGACTGTTGCGTTTTGGAGTTTTTTGTTCTTTTTCCACTCTAGAATGAACTGTACCTTCCAGGCCAGTGTTCATCCCCTGCAGTGTATATACAGGACTGATGGTTCCAGAACATCCCCACCTGTCTGCCCCTCCTCTGTGGGCTCCTCTCACCAGTATTTAGGCTGTCCTGGTGCCTGGGCCTTTCCTGTTAACCCACATTGGTTTCAAGATCACAAAAGGAAAATTGATGGTGCTGTCTCAGCTTCTGTGCTAATGCTGTGGGGGTCATCCTCCTCAACAGAGGAAATCACTTTGCTGTCAGTGGTTAGGGAGGCAGAAGGATGTGTTCCCCATCAGCTGGCAGTACTAGAGCAGTCAGATCCCTGCTGTCTGGGGCAGTGGGACAGCCTGGGTAGGCTGTGGATGTGCTGGGAGACAGAAGAAAAGCTGTGTTGTGAGTTCCCGTGGGATGCTCGGGTCTGTCAGGCGTTCCCAGCTCCAGGCAGGCTGGAGAGCAGCAGTGCTGTGCTCACTGTGTGCCTGGGGCTCTGCCCCCAGCAGAACAGTGATCTCCAGCCTGTGCCAAGTCCTCCAGGACTCTGTGTGTGCCTCAGTTAACCTGCAGTCACTCAGACAGGAGCCTTTGGGAGGTGAAACTGTTCAGACCAGAGACACAGAGTTAGATGCCACTGTCCTCCATGCCCATCTTCAGGCATGACTGTTCCTTTCTCCTCCTCCTCTTTAATGGGGCTAGAGGTTTGTTCTTTCTTAAGCTGAGAGCTGTGTGAAGGCAGAGATGGACTGACACTGACTGGCATGTATTTGGTCCTGTAATTTGTGATGACATAAAAACGTTGCTGTAGAGTGGGAGATAGAGCAGCAATAGAGACAATAACAAGCAGGAAGCTGAGAGAGAGAAGTAAACAAGCCAAGGATGGGACATTCCTCTATTGACCAGTGTAACTTTGTCTGTACAAGGGATTGTATTAAGTCAAATTGATGTACTTATACCTTGGAGCAGCAAGATATGCATAGATCTTTATGCCACAGAAGCAATTAATTTTTATGGCTTCTTCAAGTTAATCTGAAACATGGGAGAAGCAGTATTTCTAACTTTCTTGCAAAGCCATGGTTCTGGGGGCAGTGAGGTATTACTTCTCTGGTGCGGCCTCTTCCAAGATATTTCTCATTTCATTTGATCAAATCATAAACTTCCTATCTCTCCTGCTGCTTATCTTGACAGAGGCATGGCACAGTGTGTGGGTTTTGGACACGTGACCTGCTGGTGCTGGTCTGTGTGCAGGCCAGGGGCCCGCAGGATGAAATGCAAAATGTGTTGGAATTGAGATACAAAGACCAGAGTTCCTGAATGTTCTTTGTAGTCACATTACTGCTGGTGCAAAAGTGGGATTTTCCTCTTGCTGATGTGTCCTGGCTAAATATAGGGGTTTTAATTTCCTCTTAGTATTAAAGATCTGGTTTGGTGTTTTATTTTTTTATGATTACTGTCTACTAATGACCTTGCTCCCTGGGAAATAACCCAGCTGCCATCCTTCACTTAGTGGCTGTTGCTTTCTGGGGTTAGTTTAAAGGTTCCCATTCTGTCTTGGCAATTCCTTTTAGAAGTATTTGTGGATCACCCATGATGGCACTAAAAAAATGCCAAGTGATCCATTACATCCTTGTGAGTACAGTTACTGTGAGATTGTAAAAAGCTACCACCCAGTTGCTGTAAGTTTGATTTTCTGTTTTTCCATCACTTAATACATACTTCTGTGAAGTATTTTGTCCTAAATGAATGATGAATCTGTAGATAAGGATGTAGCCTGCTAGCAGTGTTCATGCCTGTCATTTGAGAGAGAATCATCAGTCGTGCTTTCTCCACAAGTGCTGGCTGGGTAGCTGGGTGCAGCTGGTTTTTTTCTTTTATTTGTTCAAAAGGAATAGCTAAGAATGTCAGGCATCTTGATTGTCAAAAAGTAATTTTAAGTTAAGTGCTGTGTAGCAAATCATGCTTTATGGTCTCTGCAGTACATGTATAATTACAGAATTCTTTAGTTATTTTTGGTCAGCGCGGTTAAATCATCTCTTATTGCCATTGATGTCAAAAATACGTTCTGCCTCAGGCGCTTGTTTGCAGGTCTGTGTGCACTTGGGTTTGAGGCACACAGAACACTGCAACTCTTCTCAATCTGACCTGGCTCTGTGTCCAGTTGTCACGTGGGCAAACAGTGCCACGACAAGCCCACAAATACATCACTCACTTTTCCTTAATGGCCTATTACAGGCCAGTAATAAACAGAGAGAGGGGCATTTTGATAGTTCATGTAAAGTTTTTTGTCGTCTTCTAAAAATGCAGTTTGTCAGGACAACAAAATACTAATGATTCCTCAATTACATAGGGGAAAACAAAAGCCTACAAGGAGGTATAAATTCTGGTGTCATTTACTCCAGATTACAATGCTGTCAAAGCAGAGCAGGCAAGGATCTATTTGTCACTGATAACGAGGGAGATTTGATGCATCACGAAAATAAATTAAGTTTTGCATTGTCTGACAACGATTGAAAGCAAAGGTTCTGAAATAATTACAGCCATTTCTTTATAAAACCCTCTCTCAGTTTTCTTCCTTGTGTTCATCACGCTTTCATGCTCTTCCTTAGTTGTCAGAGAAAAGACACCAACAGGTCCTTCTTCGTAATGAAAGACAGCCCAAGCACAGCAGGGTTTGCATTGAGGTTTCTTCCAACTCGACAAGCCCTTTTTCTCAGTGCTCTGATGGGGACTCTTCCAAATTATTGTCATGTCCTGCTAGTAGTTAGGCTCAGGAAAAGTGGGAACAGGCTGCAGAGCATTCAGAGAATGAACACAGCCAATTAATCAGGCTGCTAAGCAAGGAACACAGGATTTGGGCTGAATTTGGAGCTCATTAGCCACAGGGCATGAGATGACAACTCGCTGCTTTCCTTGGGCACGCTGAAAAGTGCAGCAGGCTGGGATGAAAACAGTGCTGCTTGCTAATGAGTGCCAGCATCTGGCAGTGCTATAAAAAGAAGGCTTCTCTGTTTGTTTTTAGCTGGTAAAAATGAAATTTCAGATCTGGAGCACGTGAGAAGCAGGCTGCTGGCATCTTTGGCTTGTGGTGGTTCGTTTTCCTTTTCCTCTGGTGAAGAATTCTGCTTGCATCAGCTGTTTTCTGCCCTTGTTTGTGCTTCATGCCTGCCTGTTGTGTTTTCTCCTCAGATGGGTATTCTACCATTGACCACCGGGACAAGGAGCGCAAGTACAAGACCAGTGATAACACAGGAGACGCCTCCGAGAAGGAACCTTTAAAAGTGAGCTCCCTCTTTCTGCTGAGTGCTAGTTAGTGCCTTGGGAAGAAAGGAATCGAGTGTCCTCAGCCAGAAACACAGGGTAGTCACTCACCAGGGGGCTGTAAAGGGCCTTTTTTTATTTCACATTAAAGGCATTATTTTGTAATTTAGCACTTGGCTAACTAGAAATAAAAACAAAATGTTGCTTTCCAGTGCAGGAGCAAATGCAGGTAGTTGCTGTGCTCTTGTAAATGGATGAGGTTGTAAAAATAGAAAGTGTTTGTTCTGTCACCTTTGTCCAGGCAGCATTCCCTGGCCCTGAGCTGTGTAACCGTGCTCAGACTTTGTTCTGACAAGTCTCTTCAGATTGTCATGCTGCTTTATTGTCTTCACCACGAGAATGGGTGTGATCTTGTGTGTCCATGTCCAGCCGTGTGGTGAATAGTACTCATTTCTGCAACACTCACTCACAGTCCTGAGGTGGGCCATGGCCATGGGCCAGGGAGATGGAGAGGGAAGAAGAGACATGCACAGTTATGTGTGTGCCTTCTAAATACAAATTTAGACTACCTTCTAATTAAAAATAATTATTACTTTACGAGACTTTTTGTATTATGGGCTGTGTGCAAATGTGACTCAGTAGGCTCTGGGTAATTTCTGTTGCATTTCTGTACCTTTTCAGAGTAAAAAGTCCATTAATGCTGGGGCCACCAGTTCTCCCTGGCCTTAAAACAAGCTTGGGTTTTCCCCTGGGGGAGTAATTTCGAGAAGGAAAATGAGGATTCATTGAAATAAGAGTCAGTGGTAAAAGACACTATTGCTAGTCTGCAGAAGGCTGCCCTTCATAATCTTCAGCACATTGCTGATAACACCAGAAAATCCAGGTGATTCATGTTGAGTGGAAACAGTTAAACTTCAGTCAGTTGGAAGGCAAACCCATCATTGAACAGGGAAATAAAAAAATGGGAATTGGAGAAAAACACTTCCATAGATGGTAAACTAGGAAGTTGTCCTACTGCACCAGCCTGCCTGTTTTAACTTGCCTAGTCAGGCATTTCCTGCTGTGTTCTGCCTTTCCGTGAAGGAACACCCTGGAGAGTGGCTTCAATCTGCCTGAAATTTTTTAAGCTGATTACTGAAGTCCTACAATGTGTCCCTCTTCTCCAGTTGGCAAGAGATGGTCCTGCATGAGCCAGTATCAATCAAATAAACTTCCTAGTTCCCTCATCACAGTTCTAGTACATTTTGTAAGGATGCAGCAGGAATGGATGCAGTAAGTTATATAAAAATGTTGATCAATAACAGCTTGGCAAAAAATGTCTTTTTAACGAAAAATAGGATAAAGTAGGAAAATTAACAAGTACTTGTTATTTTTTCCACTTAAAATTCATTAAAGTGGTCCAAGGCAACCCTCAAAATCACATCAAGCAGCTCTCGCTCCAGTGTATGACTGAAGTGAAGCACAACCAGAGTTCAGCAAGTGGCTGCTTTGCTCTTATGAGAAAGAGAGGAAAAAGCCTTTCACCTCCAGAGTGTGTGACCCACAGCCCGTGCTGCCTCTTGATTCTGAGCACCAAGCCTGAATCCAGGCTGTTGTATACAGCAAAGGTGTGCACAGCCCTGCCCTCACCTGGGCAGAGCTGAGCAGCTGCTGCTCTTCTCCCTGTGCTGCCAAACAGAAGTGTGGCTGTGGGGGTTGTGAAAGCTCAGGGGAGGCTGGGAATCCAGGGAAGTGTGACCTTTTGACTGTTGCAGATGCTTTTGTCACTATTGTGCCTTTGCTGATCTTGTTCCTTTCTCTACGACTAATTTTCCCTTGTGCTACTTTAAGCCGACTTGTTTGGTTTTGTTTGATTAATCCGCTCTGTTTTGCTTTAACTCCTCACCCTGTGCTGCAGAATGACACAAATAGGAAAAACATTAACAGGAGTAACAGGGCTTCGGTGAATCTGGTGGATGCCCGTGACATTAAACCCCAGCCTGTTGACTCCTGGGTCTAATTTGCATGCATGGTAGGTCCTTTTAATGGTAATTGGGGCTAGTGAATAACTTTCTCTTGTGCATGATCTGTATAGCTGTGGAATCTCTTCAAATCTAACTGCTAACTTACAGATACATGAAAGTGCCTTTGGAAGAAAAAAAAGTGGTGTTTATGTTATTCAGTGTATCTTTAATGAAATGCAATCAAACACCACTGTTTGATTAAAAATAACCTGTCAAATAACCAGGCAGAAAATTAATATTGTGAATGATTAGTTGTCAGCTGAAATGTGAAATATTTCTGCTGTTAGGCCATGGGAATGAATTTGAGTAGTGTGTTCCTGCTTCCAACCATTTTTCTCCCTCAATGCTCATTATAAGGATTAGCCTGAGACTTAAGAAAAAAACATATCCTTGACTATTTTTGGATGTCCCCTAAGGTTCCCACGAATTACAGCAGGAAAGCTGCTGACTGTAAGCAAGTTACTTTGCAAGGAGAGATGATACTGGTTACACAATAAACAGTGACCCACAACTCCCACTTCACATTTTCTTTTATTTTTTATTGTTTGTCACTAAAGAAAGGTGCCTTTTTGTTGTGTTCTAGTTGTCTGCCTTTGCCACGTGCCAAGTTGCTCAGTAATGTCACCAGCCTTTCTTTGCTCCTGCCACTGCTAATCTGTGTCCTGCTGTCTTGCTCGAGTTACCCCAGTGATACCTTCTGGCACTCTGTCAGAGGATGCTATGTTTGGAACAGCAGGTGTTGTGCCCCTGGCTATGACTAAAGGAAAATTCTTGTGACTGTCATGAAGGCACTGAGAAACTTCCCATCAGAGTGGGCAAGAGACTATAAAGACCCAAATTCCAAACCATGAACCGTTATCCACCCCCATAATTCTACATGGAAATCCCTTACATTAGTGGGAGAGAAAACTCCTGTATGTTTTTGGGTGGTGGTGTTGGGTATTTTTTCCTCTCCTTCCTTTCAGTCTAGTAGAAATGCGAGGTGTTAGCAGATTGTTTCTGTTCCTGGTTGGAAGCCCCTGCCCAGAGGAGGCTTTCAGCACTGTGAGGTGCTGTCACGGAGCAGGTCCTGGCACCACTGGCCTCCCTTGGCTGCTCAGCACTGTGTGATCGGCCGTGGTGGCTCAGGCACAGGACCAGTGTGCCTGTGGTGCCTGCTTCACTCCTGCACTCTGCTCTGAGCAGTGAAGCCCTACAGGTGGGGTCCTGACTTCAAAAAACGAAGTCTGTGCTCGTTTTCTCCCAGACATGCCCTTCAAGGAACCCATGTGTTGGCATGGGTTGGCATTTCCAGTCACTGTCCTACCGTGAGGTGATGGAGATCACCAGGGCCATGCTAATGACTAGTATTAATCAGTTCTGACTTTATTTTGCAGGGCTAAAGTCCAACCACATTTTTTTTTAATTGAGGGGGAGAAACAAACATTGAATCGACCCAGAGGATCTCATCAGTCACCACTGCCATTCAGACTGGGAGGGCTGCAGGTCCCAGGAGGGCGTGGGGAGCGAACCCACCCGAGTGCCATCGCCGAGCGGAGCACGATGCCTTACAGCGAGACACTCTGCTGCTTAACTCCCTGACATTCCCACCAGAAACAGCCACCGCCTCCCCCTCCCTCCCACTCCTGCAAGAAGAAAAGCAAGAAAAGAGAATCCAAGCTTCCATGTAGCTGGCTGCGTTCTTAGGTGACTCTTACATGTGGATGGTGCCAAGCTGGAGAAGTGCAGGTCATGCGGCAGCTTCACAGCAAGAGAGGAACTGCAGGATATTTGAAATGATACCGTAGGTGTAGCCACGAGGAGAATAGCACTTTTCTGGTTTGGGGCTCGTTGTTTTGGTTTTTGTTTGGGGGGGGATTTCTTTTGAACTGTGACTCTTAAAGTTTTTGAAGGCTTTCTGAAAAATGTTTAGGTTTTCTTTATTATTCCCACAGAAAGTGCAGGAATGTTGAGTGGGTTTATTGGATTTCAATGAAGGGAGAAAATGCAGAACAAAAACTATTAAATGCTAGTTAAATGAACTGGAGAGTGGATGACAAAATTGATGCAAGCTGTATAATCTGCTTTTAGAGTAAGCTATATCAATCACAGTGCTATATTATCATTATAATCTGGTGTACAATACTTCTGCCTTTTGAATTCTGTAACGTCTCTGTTTCTATTTCCACATACTGAAAAGCAGTTTATGGAAGGTTTCAGTGTCCCTGGTTCAAAAATCTGTGCTGGGAAACGGAGTTGGCTGGCTTTTTATTTTCATGTTTTCAAAGATTGCAATAAGGAGCTTTCACATGTTAAATGTATCATTGTTGCATTGATGATGATAAACTACTTTTGCCATAGCTGTTAAGACATTGAAGGAAATAGGAGCTTTTTTGTAGGATGTCTTATTTTGAACACGCTATAAATTTGAGATGGGTCTGTCACTTACATTTGATGGTAAATTTTTCAATGTTGGATCCATGTTTGCTTTGGGCTGTAGATGCCGATGAAAAATGCCACAAAGGGAACTGGTTTGGCATTTTGAAATCATTGTCATGGTTTCTGTGTTCCTTTGCTTTTTGTTTTGAGATTGCATATTTTGTTTGGCGTGAAAATCACCCGTGTGCAGCAGCTCTCCTCCAGGATGCCAAGGCCTGCCTTCTGTAGGGGAATGTTTACCTCAAGAGAACATACTCTGCAAACGTGGTATCGGGAAATGCCGGGAACTGAATGATTTCAGATCACTGATTTTCTCCGGGCATTGGTCAAGGGAGGGCAGCAGATGAGAATAGGAAGCAAATGTCTCAGTTGCAGCATGAGAGGACTTTTGCTGATTTTACTTGGTTGCCACTGTTCTTTGATTGCCACATTTAGTTTTAAATAAGCTCCTAAAAACGGTGTGACTGGAGAGCACATTTTTGAGTCTAGCAAACATCATTTGCGGTTTTCAGTGCCTGCCATTCCTTTTGTAACTAAAAAGGGGAAGTATCCAACAATCTCACCTCCCCCAAAATATTACTGTAATAGTAACCTTTACGTTTTTTGTAAAAAAAAAAATTTAAAAAACTTTAAAAAAAAGCAAGTACCAAGAGCTTTGTATCTTCTTGAGTATATTAAAAATTTGACATGAATACATATATATAAATAAATAAAAAGTCTATATATCTATATATATATATATTGTTGTGCAGAGAATAGGTTAACAAAACCATGTAAAGTAGTTTGCAGGAGAGGGAAGCATTTGTTGATTCAGGGAAAAAGACTGATGCCAGAAGCTGTCAGTGATTTGGATGATACGTGTGCTGCTTCGCACCCTCCCTTTTTGACCCTCATCTTCCACATACGTTGCAGTGTCATTCTGGATCCTGGGGAAGGTGAAGTTGCTTGGAGCAAGTCAACATAGCAAAGATTTGTTTTTTCACCTGCATGAGAGTCCTATTGGGCCAAAGATGCTCAGCGGATCAAGGGAAGCAAAGAGAGGCACCTGTGACTATCTGTGTCGGGGCAGTGTCTCTCTGTGTAGACATAAAGTGTGGCAATGAAACCAGATACATCGTTGACTGTATATTATATCAATGGTGCTCTTTTCATACTTGTTCTGCCAATACGCGGAGACCCTTTTAACCAAGCTACACAGAAGAGTTTTATATCACTTTTGGTTATGTATTTGGTGTATTCTTTTTGTATATGAAAGGATTTTTTTAAAAACGTTCAGTAATTAGCAATGGAACCTGCTTTGTAGCTGACTAGAACAGTGTAAGAGAAGGGTCGTGCTGTCAGTCTGTCCCTGATCTACTTCAAACCATATATTTACCAAAGGAGTCTGAGAAAAAGTTCACTCAAATAAAGACCTGACTGTTGAAAGGAGTCTCTGCTAAGACTTTGTGGTTTAGTTACTGTGCAGATATTTCAAAGCCAGCGAGAAATTAACAGAGAAAACTGCAGGGAGGGGCAAGTGAAGTGACTGAGGCCAATTATAGTCATGTCTTCAAATCCTAGATACCCCATGGCTTTTAGTGGGACACTACAGAGACACTCAGAATCTGGGTTGGAGTCTACTTTGATCTCTGTCATTAACGGGCTAAAAACACTAAGGATATTTGAGAAGCAGATTCAGACCCAATCTCACTTCTCCCACAAGTCTTTTTGGTGTTTACACTGCACCCTGAACTGTCCCTATCAGGTTAGATGGCAGTGGCTGCCCAGGTCATCATAGCAAACTATTCTTTGTTTTCTTGGGGGTGTTACAGCAGCCAGCAGAGTTGTGAGCTGACAACACGGTTTATTGCTGCAGAAAATCAGAGGATGGCGTGTCAGGAAGTTGGATACCAAGTTGATGGGCCAAGGCTTCCCCTGGGAATCACACATCAAACCCCCACCCTTCCCATGCCTTACATTGACAACTAATTCCCAACTATGTAGCAATAACCCATCTTCAACATTACTGTGGGGTTTTTTCTTCTCAACAAACTGTTGTTCGGATGGTGAGGAAAGAAAACAGGTTGGGGGATGACTTGTACGTGAGACTATCACCTTTGTATTATCAGCCCACCTGCTGAGGTCCAAAGCAGGATACTTTGAACCAGGTCTGGTGATTTAACGTCCTTTTTGTCTATGGCCAGAAGCTCACGGGTGGGACGTGTGCCCACCCCTGCCCTCACCTCTCCCCCTGTTGGCACAAGTGTGACTGGCTGTTTGAGCTGTTCTGGGATGTGGGTGGATGAACCCGTAATTGTTGTATTTTGGCAGCAGGGACTGTATGTAAAGAAGGGAAAGCGGCAGTGTGTGTGACTAATGCTGCAGTAGGGTTTAGAGTCTCCTGCTAAAAGGCAGGCAGTGCTTTTTAGGGCTCAGGTAGGTGACCTCCTCTTTTCCTGGTGACTCCACTGTGAAAACAGGAGGGAATGTGCCTGTAAGGGGCTGGGGTAGAAGAGATTTCTACCTGCAGAAATTGTAGTGGGAGGGATGGTTGTGGAAGGAAGTGATGGTGTTGCAAGGCTCCTGCTAAAGAGGAGGAGGAAATTTGATGGCCCAGTCAGGGCTGAGATAACACAGGGGAAAGGGAGACTTCTTTCAGCATGTGATTACTGTAGAACCTTCTTGCCAGGAAGATGGCTTACGAATCTCCCAAGCACTTTCGCTGAGCTGTGCAAGTTGAAAAAATATTGTGTGCCAACTCCCCTGGAGAGAAGCATCAAGTGAATGTGCGAGCAGCTGTGCTCCCCAGGTCAGTCAGTGTGTCTGCAGAATCCAAGGAGAGCAAAAAGGCAAGGCTGTAGGACATTTCGGTTCTGTCGTGGATTTAAGTAGCAATATAGCCATAAATGCAACTCAAGGTGTGTTGTCAGCTTGAAATGTTCCCTAGGGAACAGCTTGGGCAGCCGTAGGTCCTGATCTTCAGTGTCTTCTGTTCTGGCATAACTGCTGCCTATCCCAGATCTGCTTCCACACGCTCAGACCTGGTTCTGAATGTGCTCCTACCAGGGAAGCAAATCTGATCTCTGTTGCCAAAATGCCCCCAAAAGGACTAACCTGGGGACTAGGAACTGACTTGCTGTCAGGGACACATGAAGAAAGCCAGGAGTGGCATGTCTGTCAACAGCAGTTTGCCAAGTTGGTGCCAGCTCTGAGGAGCAGTTTCAGTTATGTTTTCCTGCTGGAAAGCCTTGTGCTAGGCAAAGCAGTTTTCACTCCTACAGCAGTTCCATGAGACTGAAGGTGGTGAGTTACCTTCTGTTACCTGCCTTAAGGTTGAGCATAGGCTCAGCTACCTGTGAGAGAGGTGCACATGTCAAACCCTCAAGTAAGCAAAGCTTCAGAAGCCAAATGGGCACATAAGAGTGGTTATAGACTCCTCTGCTGAGCAACTGCTGGCTCAGTGAAACTTACAGTGTGCCAATACCTTCAGCCAGCAGGTTTGTGCTGTTGGGGTGGAGTTTTTGAAGGTGTTTATATAGGTGTAGTTTCTTGCAAAATTTCTTTGTTATAATGCCCCTAAAATCTGGTGTTTCCTTATCTTTGACAGAGAAATTCTCTGATTTACTGATAAAGTAACTAATTTAGTGCGTTTAAGGGGAAGATATTATGAGCCTTTGTTTTCTGTCTTAAGTTCGACATCAGGGTAGAATGATCTGAAGTCCAAGGTGAGGAGGAAGATAGTGCAGATACTACAAGGCCTGCCAATCTGGTTCTTACTGTTCAGAAAAAAAATAACTAGACTAAGAAGCTTACTGGTAATTAGTAGCTAATGTGTTTGTAACTATCACGTGCCTTAAAATTTTCATGGTAGGAGAATTAAAAAAAAAATCAACAATGTGTTTTCTGTAATACTGCTCAACATTCTCTCTGTAGTTTAGACTGGTGGGATTTTGCATTGTATTTACACTGTACTATAAACTGAAACACTTAGAATGGTTTGATTTTACAAGTATGGAGAGGAAAAAAAAGGTGGATTATGCTTTTCATAGAACAAATGTTACCGTGACGGAATGTATTATTATTCTGATAGGATCTTTCCATAATGCAGACAAGTAGAATGCTTGTTAGAAACCAGGTATGTAGGATAACAATTTGGTGTGTTTTCAATAAACCATGCCTGGAAAGAATACATGTGCCATTGGTTATCTTTTTGTTACATCAGGTATCTCAAATATTCTTTGGCTTTTGCAGCAGCAGTTTTCTGTGGCAAGAGATTACTCAACCCTAGCTCAGGTCAAAGCTCTGTGTTAGCAAAAGGTCAGTGGTAATGATGGGCAATTGAAATGTCCTATAAATGAGTAAAGCTGAACATTTTTGACTCATTGCCATATGCTGGAGTTGTAGCATGACCCTGGACTGTGGATCATGCCTTTTTTTTTTTTCTTTTTTAATATACAAACATATTTCTGTGGGAAAGACATCAACACCATTGTTCAAGGGCCAGCATGTCTGTGAGCACAGAACTTGCTGATAGCTTTTCCATTTGGGAAGGTATTAACCTTTCCCAAATAAGTCATAAAATCCTTGTAACTTTACAAAGACGGCACATTTCTGAAATGTGTGTAAAAAAACCAAATTCTAGCAATGTATGAGGTTTGGTTGACATGAGAAATCGTTACTTTGAGGATGTGCCAAATAATTTACATTTGGTACTATGGAATGGAAGAAAATGCTGATAATGAAGAGTCACCCATGTATTTAAGGTAACAGGCAGTTACCAACAGATACTCATTCTCTTGAGGACTGCCTTACCTGTGTGAGGTCACTGACTGGCACACCTAAACACCCCGTATTCACCACCATGCCTTTGTGAAGCCTGACGAAACCTGATAAATCTTGACAGGATGTTCTGCAAGGTCTTAGAGAATGGAGGTCAGGATTTCTGTGAGTGAAAAGTGGATGAATCAGTGTCGGTAACAGAGTTTGCCATATATGGATTATTGATTGTACCATTCACAGCACTATAAGGTTTCATTTACATGCAAATGTTTGCAAACAGCACTTGGAACAGGATCTCCAGCTTACCCTCCCTCCTTATTTCAGATGTCTTAAATACATCCCCAGGTGTTTTGTAAAATCATTTCTGGCTCTGTTCTTGCAGCTGGAGGATACAGTTTCACAAGTGCTGTGATAAGATGTGGGCTTCTGGGCTTAGCATCCTGCACCTTGGTGTCATCATTCTTCCATAGCAGGGAGGAATCTATTTTCCCTTTGTGGGTGCACTAATACGGCAATGAATAGCAGATGCTGTAGGTAAGGTACTGAGCTAAAACAAATATGTTGTTTTTACAACTGACATTTTACAGCTGTCAAAATGATTTCATTTCCAGCTTATCACAGGTTGGGCAAATGGAAGCGGTGAGTCCTGCAGGTGAAAGGTTAATCTGGTAACAATGGGCAAGAAATACCACAGCGTTCATCTGTTTCAGGTTTCAGCAGTGTCTTGGGGTACTATTCTGTCCTCAAGGGTCTCTTCCCTAGTGTCTTACTTTGAAAGTCTCTGAAGCACAGCAGTGGCAGGATCTTGTTCTGGTAGAAGGTGCTGGGGGATCTTTTGAAATGGGAACGTGCTTTATAATGCCATTAACTGAGCTGTAGAGACAGAGGCAAAGACTGAAACTCTGGTACTCTGTTCAATGTGTGTGTGTGCACAGCAATCATAGCTGTTATTTGTAAGGTACCTTAGAACTGATTCCTGATTGATTGCTCAGCCAAGGACACATCACTGCCCTGCTGGTGTCACCTTGGGTGGGAGAGTTGGGACCTCAGTGGTCTCTCTCTTCTTGCTCTCATAGGGGTTTCTTTATGTCTCCTTCACTGCATTTAGTGTTTGACTCATTGCTCAGAATTCTCCAGTGAGCTGCTTTTCACTTCCTCATGGCAGTGGGAGGCAGTGGCTCCTGTACAAACATGTGATGCCTGTTCCATACTTGGACAAGTAAATCCTGATGGAAGGATTGCTTCCATGGGTGCTGTTATGCAAAAGGCAGTAGTGCTAGGTTTGACTTCCTCTTAAATCCTTCTCTTTCTTGTACACCAAATTGGTTTAGTACTTTGAAAGACAGTATCATGTCCCTTTGAGGTGACAAAGAGGGTCTGGCAGAAACCAGACCTCACTCTCATGTACTGCCTGAATCACAAAGACAACCTAGACAGTAACTGTCATCTGGAGAACAGATGTAAATTACCAGTATTCAGTGAAGTCATCCATTTCTGACGTGAGCTGTGAGAGTTTGCAGAGAGCTGTGTGTTGTTTTAGGGGAGTTCTTCCCCTTGGGAACTTTCTGTCAGTGGTACACTCCCATGGCACTCCTTAACACATGCTCCACGTGCACCATTCCATACATAGTTTGTGCAAGAAGAGGTTGTGTCTTCTAGCTGTAATAGGCTGATGTTGCAGTAACACTCAGTAGGTTTTTAGAATATGTTTGAATTAGAAGATCCACTGTCTGCCTTTTGGTTCTCCCAGAATTCAAAGCGTGACTTTATTTTGAAAAGTGCATTTTCTCCCTGGGAGATTTCACGTTTATGTGTCAGTGACTCCAGATCATATTTGCTCAACTGACCAAAAGCCTTTTTTCTAATTGTCAGTCATGCAAACTGAGTCAGGCTTTTTCTTTTCATTGCTTGCCACCAATAATTAAGAGCATTTCAAAAATGTAGTGAAGTGGAAATTTTTTTCTTACATATGAAATTCTGCAAATGTTCTGATAGTACATGCATTGTGCTTATTTTTACAATTTGCCATGTAGGAGATGCTTTCTAATGAATTAAAATACCTTTTTATACGAAAAGGTGGCTGTTACATTTGCCACATGTATTACAAATACATAATTCACTGCTGCACCTTTTGAAATATCCACTCTACAGGTTCCCCACCTTTCCTAATCTTCCTAATATCCTCTTGAACGGTAATTTTGGCCATTAACAAGCAGTAGGATTTCATTTTTCTGATCCTCTTTTGTAAAGTGCAGAAGAGTCTACCTGTTTACTCGTACTCATCCTTCTGAAACTGGTTTGCTCATCAGCCTGTGTGATGTTCCCTGCTGTGACAGGAGTGTCTGTTGGGTGCAAAGGTGTTTAGGGCTAAACACAAGTGAGAAGTCTTTGGAGTCAAGGCTTCAGATGTGCAGAAAAATTTTCTGGTCCACTGTATGTATCCAGATTTTCCAGTTTTCTCTAGAAACTTCTATACTCCAGTAAATGTGCTTGAAAATTATTTTGCATTGCAAATTTTGCAAAAATTGCTTCCAACCACCTGAAGGACTTCAGTCCAATGACTTGGAGTTGAGCTGAATACCAAGAGGATGTGCTGCTGAGCAGTGTTACAGAACAAATCACTGCCAGTATGAGATGGAGGTGTTAGAACTCAGTGTTGGCTCTACAAAAAACAGCACGACAGAGTAAACTGAGGCTGCTTCTGCATAATCTAACCCAGTACAGGAAATCTTGTGTCTTTCTTTATATGACAGAGTTCACTTGTCAGGAAAACTCTGATAGTGTTGCCTTCTCTTATCCCTGTGAAGTGCACACTTTACAAGCTGGCTGGGTCACCATGGTTTGCTTGGTCTGTTTTTAAACTGACTCTGTCACCTTAGCCTGTTCTAGTTTTCTTTTGGTGATCCTCTGCTCCTTATTAGTGTCCTGAAGGTGGATTTTCTGCAGCAAACAGGCCAGGGGAGGGGCCACTGCAGTAAGGTGGGCTATACAAGGAAGAAACTCATAACAGGCTTGAAAGAATTCATACTGGGAAAGACAAGAATGGTTATCCTTGATTTTCACTGATTTTCAACTGTTGGATCTTTCTATGGCTGTTTCAAGTCTGGAAGCCTCACATGCAGTAGAGAATTCATTGGGAAAAATGAAAGTCATGCCCCTGCTCTGTTGATTTTTATTTTTTATTTATAAATGTGGCTGTTGCTGCCTTATATAATCCCAGCAGGACATGCTAGGAGATGCCACTGGATTTCTGCATCGTTCAGATGAGTTAGAGACTTCATATTTGGCTTTGAATCTTCTCAGTGACAACCCACACTACTCACATGGTGTAACAGCACTGAGGTTAACCAGGGTGTGCAGGACCCACCTGCTAAAACCCATTCTCTCTGGACTTTATTTCTATACAGCATCTTAAACATACCCAGCACTTCAGAGTAAGCAGCTTGCTGTGCCCCGAAAAAGCATGTACAATGTATGTACAGTATAATGAGGGGATAAACAGCATTTTCTCAGGGTCAAATATTATGTAGTAGTTTTGTATTTTTTGGGAAGAGTCTGTTTCTTTTCTTACTTGTCTGTTACTGTGTTTATTTTCATCTGTTTACTACTTCAGTTTTCCCTGCCTCTGCGTGGGCAGATTAATAATTTTATTTGTTTGTGTTTCCAAAATTCTGTTTTGTTTTTCTCATCACTGCATGGGTCTGTCTTCTTTCAGTGTGTGCTCTTCTCTCTCACATAGAGATGATTAACTTTTGCAGTAAATGTGCAAAGAAGTATCTGATCTCACAATAGGAGCCTTCACTCCATCAAGAGGCATGCTAGTAATTTAGCAAAAATAGGGTACATGAAATGGTCTTCTCTTGCAACATGGATTTTTTTTTCCACTCTTGCTAATGATTAATGAGTTTAGCTTGGGGACACAAGTCTTCAGAAGTTTCAGTGTATTTCTCCACTTCATCCTAAACTCAAACTGTGGTAGTTCAAATTGAGCTCACAATTACAGACTCTGTTGTTTGATCGTGTGTTGGTCAAGGCATGGCAATGTGCATCACCTTGGGTCTGCTGAGTTGATGTGGAACAATGGCACAGATCTGACTTACTCCATATTTTGGGTTCTGCCTCGCCTAAAAAGATCACTAGGGCTTGTTTAATTACAGGCTCCAAAATAAAAAAAAATAATAAAAATTAAAAAAACTGTAAAGTATGGACAAGTTAACCTGTGCAGTTACATTTACATCATTTGAAACAAAAGCTGATTATTAATGACTCTCTTTATCCCAAAAACACAGCCTTCTCCATAGCATCTTCCACTTGCATATATTCCAGATGAGATGGGTAGTTAGTGCATTGGAAGTGGGGGCTCTTGCGGACATAGTTAAGGAAATCTGGAGCTCCTGGGAAAATTACATTGTCAGCCAGAAGAACTGAGCCCTTCCTCAGCAAGTTGCATTCCTAGAAAGAAGAGAAATGGCTTCATAGTGGCTGTTAAGCAGACATTGGTTTGAATTTAACGTACTTTCATGTTAACCAGGTATACTTGAGTGCCTGCATCCAAAAACCCATTGTGGTAGAGGTCTGGAAGCTCAAAGAGACATGAGAGAAGCTGAGTAACTCTTGGATCCTTTGTGGTCATTTGCTGACTTTTTCTCTTTATTAGTAGAATATTAGAGATGCTGATTCTGAAATAGCAAATCAAGTGGAAGTGTGTGGTTTGCTCCTCAGCTTGTTTCCAGCAATGTCTACATGATCAGTAAGGTGGCTTTGTTTTGCCTCATGTTTAAAAACTTTTTTAATATGGCACTGAACTGTAGTATTAACTCTTTAGGTCACCTGAGAGTAGCACGTACTGCCTTGGCCAGTCTCAGTCAGACTCCAAAACTGCTAAAAGAATGAAAATTTTTCTGCACTTATTTTCCTTTCATCTTAAACAACTTCCTGCCATTTTGCTTGGGATCTGGGCATGAAGCAAGGTTTTTGCACAATGAAGATCCCTCTGACAGATTTCCATAAGACTGTAACTAACATGTAACAGTCACTTCAAGTGCAATGTTTATCCTCAGTAAACCTAAAGACCTAATTTTTACTGGTATTTTTTGTCTAGAAGAAGTTACTTATCTGGGCTTACCAGCTGTTTTAAAACAAAGCCTGTAGCTAAATCAGCTTGGTGGTTATCCTGTTGTTACAGGCAGTAGCTGTAGCCGAAGCATGGGGTGTTTTTTGTCACTCCCAATCTATGAGAGCAGTTCTGTTGATGAATGTCCTGCAGAAGCCGTTGAGCTTATTGCTCTTGCCTCTGGGGACTGAACACCAGTCAGCACAGTAGAAGTGATTTCAGAGCCACGGCAAATACCCTCCAGTCTGTTTCTACTGCACAGCTTACAGAAGCCTGCAAGAGACAACATACTGGATTTTCCACTGGTCATCAGGATTTCAGATGCTCTTCATGTCTGGCTTTTTTGTCTGAACCACTTCCAGTATATACATAATTCATCTAAATATATTCACACTTCATATTCACTATTCATACTTTAATTCCTGCCAAAAATATTTAGAAAGTTTGTGACATCTGAGAAAATCTGAGGATCTTTTCTTTGTCTTTCTCCTCTTAATTTCATGGGAGTTTTTTGCAACTTGGTATCACAGTTGCATCAGACTGACCACTACCATGGAACGAAACTGTCTGTTTGCTTTGGCTGTGTTGTGAAAGCTAAGTTCTGATAAGGATGTGCTGTGGAAAGAGCTCAGTCATCCTTACACAGGCAGTTTAAAAGAAAGCATTCTCTGAGTACAAAATAACTGTAGGGAGGGAACAATTTCTTCAGCTACTGCTGTGTAAATTCAATACTAGCTGTTCATAACCCCAAACAAATTTCCTTTTCAAACAGCTTTCTGGAGGACAAGGCTTAAAACTAAAAAACCAGGGGGCCTGGGTCAGAAAATAGTGTTGTAGTCCTCAAGCAGGGGTCAGGAAATATTTGGCAGGTTCTCAATTTAAGAGGCAGGCTCAAAGAAAGTGGATTTGTTTGTGAAGAAAATAATTGAAAAAAATGGCACTTCCATATAAACAGGCAGTTGTAGAACATTTTATTAGTTAGGAGAGTATCTGTATGTGCTCTGTTGATAGGTACAGATACTATCAATCTGTTATTTAACACCTGAAAATACCTTCCTATCCAGAAGTCCTCTGCCACTGCCTACTGCTGTTACAGCCAACTTACTTTGTAATACTCACAGGAATGGTTAAGGCAGCTTGGGAAGAAACAAGCATAATTTTTCCACATTTGGGGCTGGACATAGGGTTGTAGGGTTGGACAGTGTTTCCCTAGGAAGTGCCTGGCTGGGGCAGTCTGGGCTCTTCTTAACGTTGCTTTGCAGCCAGGTAATTACCAGAGGGTAAAGACTCCAAGACAAGTCAGAGTCCGTGCCACCACAGCTGTGCTACGGTACATATGGAAAATGGTATTTCATCAAGAGGCTCTGCTGGCACCACAGACCCAGGCTAAAAAAGGGTACTGAGGAGATTAAAGAGGTGCAGCTGGGATGTGCAGGTCCCAAGTCTCACCCACTCCCAGGATCAGGATGGGCGTTGGGTCAAGTGTTCTGGTTGGTGACCATGCAGGCACTCCTAGGGAGTGTAAGACTCAGGCCATGCATTCCTCCAGGTAGGATTTCTGCTGCACACTTGTATGTTCAGGAAACAGAATGGTTCAGCAGTACTCACTGAGTCCTGAGCTATGTAGTGTTGGCAGAGGTCCTTAACAAGAGTTTAGGGTCCTGTCCTTCAGGACCTTTTTCTTGTAAGGCTGCTATTTTGGCTGCCAGTCTTCATTTTACAGCAGATGAGGTCCCTCATAAAGAATAGAGGCCTCACAGACATGAAGGTATTTGCTACTTTACTTTTAAGACTGGAATTGTGCAAACTGACCTGAAGTAGTTTGGTGTCTGGTGTGTATCTGTCTTTCCAGTGATCCAGGAAGACAAAATCCAGAGTATCCACTTCATATTTTTTTTTCAGCTGGGGGATAATTTTCTCTGAAGGGCCTTCTAGGAGTTTTACCTGAAATACAAATCCATCTGATGAACTGCGAACCATTAAGAAAAATCACATGCTCCCAGCTCATTTTAAATTGTAGCCAGACATCAAGGATCATGTGTATAGCTCCATATTGTGTCAGTTGAATTATTTGGTAGGGTTAGGTCAAATATACTTTTTTATTTCTGACAAACCAACTCAGTTATGTTCCAAAATATTAATTTGGTGTTTTGGATTTTGTTGGTTTTTAAATTAACAACAGAAAAAGTGACCTGTTGTTTTTGTTGTAGAGTGTGTATCTTTACATGGAAATCTCCTGTTGAAAACAGTGCTTTTAATTACTTCTTTTTTTGTTACATTACAAGTTGAGTCTTGTAGTCCAAGGGAAGCAAAAAAAATGCAGAGAACAGGTTAGGTTAGAATAAAGATGGAGGCTACAATATGTAAAATTGATATGGCCAGGAGAGGGAAGAGACAGGACAGAAGCTGTTACATCTTCCTCACAGGTTTATTGGAGTAACTACTGTTAAACTGGAAGCAGCTGCTGCACGTGGATTTTTGTTAGGCAAGCACCATATACCATGAGAAGAGGAAGAAAGTGGTAAGGAAATATCTGGTTTATGACTCATAGCTGATCAGTAGATTAAATCAGATGTGGAAATGTAGTTTTAGATGTCACTAGTACTTCAGGTTCTCTTCAAGAAGTTAAGAAACACATTAGAAGGTCCCTTGGTGGGACTTATTTCCTCCAGAGCTGTGTGCTGAATAGACAGGCATTTCTTTTGGAAGGCAATGTAGTTAAGTCCTGCTGTAAGAGGTCAGGCACTGTAACTAAGCATGAAGCTGGTTAAATTTATAGGGCCCATGAGTACAAGAAAAAAAAAATCTAACCAGTTTTGCTGTAGTTGTTACAGACAAAATGGTATTTACCTTATCTTGTACTCCAGCAAACTCAATCATCTGTTTAGCTATAGCAGCAAATTCTGGGTTGAACTCCACAGTGAGCAGACGAGCTCCTGCCTTCAGCAGCCGAGAAATCCTCACTGCTGAGTAGCCACAGTATGTTCCCAGCTCCAGGGCAACTGATGGATTGGCCTCTTCCACTGTCTTGTCTAGAACTTTACCTGATTAAAATGGGAAAAGATGACCTTTTGACAAAATCAAACTGGTTCATATACAGAAGAGCAAGGTAGTGACCAGAAACTTTAAAAATCCATGTACTTAGTTGCTCAGGACAATCAAAAATTAAGAGTTGATGTTAAATTACATACTGTATCCTTTGCAAACTGGCTTGTGATCAAGTTAATCATGGACATTATAATTTTCAAAGTGCAAACTTTTAACTAAAAGAAATCTTAGTCTCACAATATACGAATTTCTGAGTAAGGAATTCCCTGAATTAATTTATATTCCCTGAATATAACTTATGTAATTCCCTGAATTAACTAATTTATATTGTTAGAAGGGGGATATGCACTAATTTTTTTCCAAGAACTTACTGCAGAAACTGGCCATAATTGTGAAATATATAAGTCCTGGATTTTGAGTGCTCATGTTTGTTGCTAATGTTACATGCTGTACTCTGTATAAAACTTCTTATTCTAAATACTCATTTTTAAAGGAAAAAAGAAAAATCCACTTACAAAGTTGCAAAATATTTGTTTTCACTGCATAAATTTGTGGGATGGGAAACATTAGTCAATTGTTAACAACAGAAAATGTTCCCAAAAAGAAGTGACAATATACTA
Source organism: Sinosuthora webbiana (assembly GCA_013397395.1). Taxonomy (NCBI): domain Eukaryota; kingdom Metazoa; phylum Chordata; class Aves; order Passeriformes; family Sylviidae; genus Sinosuthora; species Sinosuthora webbiana. The sequence goes on along the minus strand of VXBN01015415.1, from coordinate 601,255 downwards.
TATTCAGTCCTTACAAAGAAAAGGATTTATTTGTGTGAAATTTCCTCTTATTTGTATGGCTAGAAACTGGATAACTAAACTCAAAAAGCAGTGAAAGGGATTTTAGTCTAAGCCATGGTCATTAAGGGATATTCTTCTGGGTGTTGTTTAGGAGTGTGATGACGAGGATGAGGCATCTTGAGGCCATGTCGTCACTCTTGAAATCTCGGGGACTAAAGATGCACAAGCTTTGATGGCTCTTACCTGAGGAAAGGCCATCAGAGCAAAACCGGAGTGAAATTACTAAGAATTTAATTACAAATGTTTGAAGTTTAGAGCTTTAAGTATTCCTACTTAGCCTTGACCCCCTGTTCTGCTGCCCTAAGCACCCCAGCCAGGTATGCTGAGGAGCTACTTTCAGAAACTGTGCCCGTGTCGGAAGAGCATTTTTATTACAATGCTTACAGTTGTATTTCATTAGCTATGTTAATCCCAGACTAAGCAAATTTCCCCAGAAAGTTCCCAGCAAGAGGTACTTTTGTTTCTAATTCATAAGGGAACATAATAACATTTTGCCATTATAGTTTTTTGAAAAGAGTGCTGCTTTCCTGCAGCTATGAAAAAAAAGTTTCTGTTCCCATATTTTTCTTTAGGAAACAAGAACAAGATGATTTTCTTACTAAATAGCAACAATGTCTGATACTGTATGACATGGATAGGATTTCTCCCTTCAACAGGAACTTCTAATTTATGCTTGCATTCACAAAATTCATATAGTTTAACAAAATTTTGGGTTTTTTTTTCAATTTGCTATCTTGCTGTTAAGGATCTGAAAGTATTTAACATAATGAATTATGCCTTAAAGGCACCCTGTGTGTAAAGTGAGGTATAATGCAACCCTAGATTTTTCCCGTCAGTTGTCACTCTCTGCTTACACATTTGCAACATGCACAACCCAGGAATCTGGTGCTGTGACTTTCTGGATGAATCACTGGATCCCCCTCCACAAAAACATCTGCACCACTGTTCACAGACCCACTCTGCTGACCACAAGGCTGTGTGGGTTGGGGTTTTTGCAGCAGCAGCAGATGGAAGCTGCCATGTGAATACAATCAGATGTCCTGTACTGTGCTAGTCTGGAAGAATCTTTTCAGATGCTGACCCCTGCTGCAATTACCTTTCTCATCACCCACATTCATGGCCCACTCTTTCTGGGAGCAGTATTTATCTATAGCGTCCACCACACTACAGGGGTCTCCTCGGACTGCATTCTGCAGCACAAAATTTAAAATCCTCTGTTCCTTGCTCTGATTCATGATAAAATTGGTTATTTTCTCCCGGATCATTTCATTCCAGATAAGGGCAGCAGTGCCGTTTTTCCTGATGAGCAACACAACGAGCAGCAAAATGAAAAGCAGGATGAAGACAACGAACAAAGGGACTGAAGAGCTCTCCAGCATCTGGAAGAAAAGAGAAAAACAGCCCAGGGTTAAGGTGGCACAGGAGAGGGCTGTCCTTTTTGTAAATATTGAGCTAAATAACCCACAACATACCGTCCTGAACAGGAACGCAGAGAGTTTAATTATGATTGTGTCTAGAGTAGCTGTAAAAGGCTCTCTGTCACTTGGTAATGGATGGTGCTCTGTAGCACTTCCTTTAGAAGCCAATTTTACAGGCAGTCAACAAGTAGCTTTATTTAATGCTCTAGTCCCTTCCCCCACACAGCTGCTCAGTCCTGGCTCCAAGCATGCCACTGCCCGAGGAGCTTCCAGCATCAAATCTGTTCTAGCTCCAGTAGGAGCTACAACGTCCTCAAAATTTTGCCTAAGTTACCTAAGTTTTACCTAAGTTTGCCGAAGGGATTATCTCATTCTAGGAGATAACAACATTCTTCCAAATCTCTTCCTACTTCTTCCTGCTTCTCTTTTTTTTGTTTCCCCAAATATTGTCCCAGAAAAATCCTAATTTTTATGGATGGTCTGACCCTCTATTCTGTAGTGGGGTTTGGCATAAACACATGGGGAAAATCTTTGCCAGTATTTAAATTTTGAATCATCATGCAGAACACATTTTGACTTCAGAAGATGACTGAGTTTCCATGGAGATATGCTCAAGACACAGTACAGCTGATTCTGTTCACCCATCCTCTTATCTTAGTTGCAGAGTGAGTATGAGTTGTTTGGAGCTGTCAAAAGTCTATTTCTTTTGCTTTTAAGCAGTCACCAAAGTTAACAGTTGCCCTCAGTGCTTTTCTTGTAAAGTCTGACCTGAGACATTTCCTTTCAGAGCCTGCCAGTGTCATTAGCACATGAAAATCTTGCTTCTTGGACCTTCTGAATATTTTTTCCTAGCTAATATGATCCTGCTTCATTTTTTCAACAGGATCATGAAGGCCAAGGCCTGGATGTCAATTTTTCTTCTTTCCCTCTGTGCAGTAATAGTTCTACTGACCAGGCCCAATTGTCCTGCACCTTTCAGATGGGACTTCAGCTCTTTTTTGTATTTTCTACATGAAAATGTTTGACATTATCTGTCCATTGAGAACTTGGATAGGGCTGTGAAGAGATAATTAGTTTAACATAAAATATCTCTCTAGCTTCACATGACTGGTCTTTACTTGACTTTGATGGCTTAGTTGATTGTATGGTCATTGTTGATGGATTTGGATTACTGACACAGGTGAGGGATAATTATTCTGAACTCCAGTGAGTGGATGGAGCCCAGAAACTACTTCCTGAGGCCAGCAGGTGTCTAACCTTCCTGCACACCCGTGACTCACTTGGTGGCAGTCCAGCTACAGTCAGGTGCCTCTAGGACTGAAGACTCCTGGCATGCAGAATTTCTGGAGACCACTGCCAGACATAATCCTCTGGTTACAATGGATACTTGGGCATTCTCTGAGCAGACCCTGCCACAGGCTGTTACTTCAACACTGTGAGATCCTGCCAGCGTGTTTGGGGCTGCCCTTCAAAGACCTGTCAGACAGCAAGAGTGGATGGGAGCAGCAGGATGAACTAGGAAGTGTATTTCTGGGGGAACAGCTTTCCTCCTTGATTGCTTAGCATCGATATGAGACCGTTTAATGAGATTTCTCAAAACAGGGAGAGAAGCCTCTCTAGGCTAACTCAGCCCTGCTCCCTGTCCTGCAGGAATGCTGAGAATTCTTTTTCAGACTGACTGACTGAATCAAGTACTCAGAGGGATCCACTTGTTACAGTGCCTCAGATCTTTGACTTGAATCCCACATGAATGCTACCACACGTAAGAGCAGAGCCCACCTGCCTCCCCAGAGGCTCACAGGTAGAACCAATCTACAGAGGACATGCTGATTTTTCCATTCCTAGATGAGTTCACTTATTTTTGAGGTATCAAGGAATGTTTTTCAACTACTGGGTTTTTTATTATTAATAATATGTCTGTATAACACCCCAGCACCTTCATAAACTGGCAGTATGGGTTGTTCTTAGCAGAACTCCTTCAGGAGGCAATTATCCTGAAAACCACTTTCCAGAGAAGGTACCTTCTAAAAAGAGAGAAACGGACACATCTTGGGTTTCTTTTCTTTTTTTTTTTTTTTTTAGCATAGTTTTTTTCAAAGGTTTCCCATCTTAATTTCTGTCTTCTTAGGTGTGAAAATAAATTTAGTGACAGCAGTAGGCTGTAAAGGCAGTTTGCCAAGAGCAAGCAGCATTGGTGATGGTCATACACCCAGAGGGAAAGAAGATCTGTACCAAAATAGGTAATTGCTTTCGTTTTCTTAGCTGGAAAATATTTGATATGAAAATTAAGTGTGTAATTCAACCAATTTAAAACTACCACTACCTCGGAGACAGTCATGTTATGACAGCTTTAGAAAATGCAACAATAATTTTGGCTTTAATGTGGATTCATGAGATTCATTAAGTATGCAATAAAACTGAACTTGCATACAGTCAAGTTTCCCATAACCATTTATTACAAGGCAGCCACTCTTATTATTTAATGCTTATACTGAGGTTCCAAATACACAGGTTAGCACTGCAACCTCTTCTGTGCTTTATGTGCTCCCATAATAAAGGGAGCCTTCTCTTTGAAAGCTAAAATTTGAAGTGGAAAATAGTAGGCAAATGAAAAATTCAGCGAGGGAATAAACAGAAAAACTGGAGGGACAACATTATGGGAAGGAATGAATAACATGTATCAGTACATCTGTTTTTGAGAAGACAGAGTTTAAAAGAAAACATATTAAAATTTCATGCCCAAGCCTGTCAAACTACCAATGAGTCTTTCTAAAGCACTGAGTTATTTTCTTATGCATCTAATCTTACTCATTTTGGCAGGTTTCATAAAACCAAATCATAACTTGATAATGCAGCTCAGCAGTTTTCCCCTGGTGCATACCATAATCAAACAATCAGCATTTGAATGGGAGTACCTCTGTTTCAGCTTACAGAGATTTAAAAAGATATTTTCAAAGAGAGAAGCAGACACAAGATGTTGGAATCTGCTGCCCCAACTTACCTGCCTGTGGAGATGAAACACATTAGTCATTCCAATGGCTATAAAAGAAACATCAAGATACTGGCTTGTAGACTTAGGGATCTGCTGTTATGCCAACAGATGTTAAGTTAGGGGATTCAGTATCCCCCTACTATCATATGATCTTCAGTTTTTCTAAAATCATAAAAATGCCCATGTGATGGAGCCCAAACAATACATCCTGTTCTTTATTCTCATGCAGCTGACTCCAGCCATTTCACCAAAGGTTAAAATGATATCTTTCAATAATTCTATTTATCAATCCTTCTGGTACATTTTTCCAACCTCTGCTAAAAAATAATTGCCCTTAGAATTCCCTGACGTGAAAAAGAAAAAAGGATTAGAACAATTGGTAACATGAATTTCTAAGGTAAGTCCGAGTAACCAGATTGAACTGAGATATTTTTCAGTGTTTCATAAAAACTATACAAAGTTTTCCTAACACTGTTAGAGGAAGGTGTATGGAAATGTGATGTAAACTACTGATTGCAACTCCTTCTCTGATTCCAAACCAAAATCCTTCTGCTAAAACCTGATGTTTATTGGGAAGAAACATTAGCATGTGAAAGTAAGCATCTTTAAATGGTCTAAGTTTTAACAAAAGCACGTACCCTAGTGAGATCCACACTCAGTGGATTACAGAAGTATCAAATCTGACTATTTAACTATTCTGAAGCTTAGTTCACTACATTATGAGTAATTAACAAGATGTAATTTCCTACAGATGCAAAAATAAGAGATGACAGATATTGAGACACTTGTGAGGTGGAAAACTGATGGTTAGAACATTTTTCTAATCAAGGTGAATCCTTCTAAGCCTAATTAAAGAGCCTCTCATTACAATTTTAGCTTGTATAAACTGATATTGCTTTGTTTTGTACTGAAAATTAAGTCCTAAACATTATCACAAACCCCACACAGACACACTTTTGTGCAATGACAGCACATAAATTAGACTGCTATTCTCCAGGGCTGGAATGAGAATAAAGTTTGTGACCCTGAGCCAGAGGACTTCGCTGTGAGTCTGATTTTGGCAATGTTTTTCTGATGTGGCCTTGGATGAGCTGTCTTATCTTCCTCTGTGTTGCCACAGGAGTTAAAGTTACTGCTATGTGTGTAAACTTTCAAGGCATTGTAAAGCCAAGTTAATCTTTTTCAGAAAATTCCCTGCTATGAATGTATCAATAATACCTGAGGAAGGGCAAAGTTTTGTCTGCACAGCAAATGCCTATGTGACATTATTATTCTTGAGTTTATGAACAACTGGGAAAACGTGGAGACAAGCAGTGCCTCAAATGCTTTCCTAAAGGGCCTTCAGCCAGCTGACAGTTCAGGCCTTTGAGGAAAGATCCAGTCTTTGAGGTACATCCAGTCTTGCTGTAATTTTTCATTGCATTTAATCTAACTGCCAAGTACAGGTTGGTTGTTTAAGAGTTCATTACGAGTCTCCGTGCATCCAGGCAGTACTTTAAGCATTCTGGTGCTAAAGGGTTTAGAATCTAATTTTGACTTTATTAACTCACATAACCTGGTGAATGAGGAGCACTTGATCAGTTTATATCATTCAACCTTTTTCAGCTTCTGCTGAAATGATGCCTTTAGACACTGATGCACTGAAGTATGCAGAGGATTTGCACACTAGTAAGGATATATTAGCTGTTTCTGAAGCATTGGGAAAACAATGCAGAAGAGTCAGCACATTTCTGCACATGTTTTTACAATGTCCTGCACTAGACCAGAGGAGGTCTGTGCTGTGCTGGGACTGGAGTTTCTGACTTTTAGTCTTATGCTGTCTTGAATGAGGCAATCTCTCTTTTGTGGCATTTTGTTTTTCTTGATGTTTTCCCAGAGCAAGAAAGCCAAAGTATTTTGGTCAGAAAGTCTAAACTAACTTCTGCCAAACATATTGTATCCTGTTGCTGTAGGCAACACAATTCAACAGCTTCATAATTTAGGACTTTTAAAGGTCAAAAAATATCTTTTTACCTTCTATTCTTTCATTACTGTTTATGTATTTTCAAGTGAGTGCAACTGTTCTGTGAAGAAAAATCATCATATTGCCAAAAGTGAATAGCTTGTATGTCAATGGAAACTTAGTCTGCGAGTTTGACATTCAGATTTTCCACTGACATCATGAAAACAATCTGAACAGACTTTCTATAATTTTTCACTATTTCTTGCCTGAAATCTAGATTTGTCTCTGTTTTTTTTTCAAAATACTATAATTTAGCTTCACTGCCATGACTACAAAAATGTCTGTCTTCTATAAAAGCAAAGTTCTGATGATTGTTTTCTGCCCGCAGAGCCTTTTGTCTTGTCTTCTTCCCACTTCTCAGGTTGAAAGGAAACAAATACAAGTTTCTTCTTTCTGAATGAAAGGAAAAGAACAGAAAAGTGCCTATTGCCTACTTGGGAGCCCCATCAAATAAGCTTCATAAGGGTGTTTAAATCCATTCTGCCTACATAGATTTCAATTAGGATAATTGCTACCCACTTAAAACTCCCTTCCCAGTAGCCATTGTGTAGATGGTATTCGGTGCTATTACCCAGAGCAGAAGGTTTATACAATGGTTATGTGCCCCATAAAGAAGTGCAGAGTTTAGAATGAACTGGCCACACAGAGAGGCCTCATCTCCATCCAGCAAGCAGGTCCACAGGAGTCTGCAGCACTCTAATGCAGACTGACCTGGTGAACACACTGCATTAGTGAAGCCAGCATTTGGGATGAGAGAATTCTTCAAGGATAAGAAATGCACTTTACTGAGCCTTAAGCAAAGGCAGCTTTTTAGGAATAAGACCCTCAGGTACCCCTGGGAAGTGTTTGTTTCTGATAGTCCTTATTCCTACTGGAGCCCTCCAGATGTGTTTGTACTATTTGTACCTGCGTTTAAGACCAGGGTGGCTCAGCAGAACTGTACAAACCCTACCTGGGAGGCAGTGGACTGACAAAAGTACAAAGTGCTCTGCCCTGACAGCACCCTAGGAGCTGGTCTGTGAAAAGTTTTCTAAACTGAGATTTTCATGTTCCCCAGGGGGTAAAATCAAGTTCTTATTGGATAATTTTGCCCCAAATGGAGGTAGGGAGAAAGGGAAGAGGAAAGACCAAAATAGCTAATTGTCCTCAGGACAGACCTATTTCACAGTCTCTTCCTTTTATCACAAGGATGAATCCTTAGTGTCCCAAATCCCCACTGCATGCTCCTGCCCTGCTTCCAAGGCTACCAGCTAATCTACTGTAAATCTGTCTTTCTCTCAGCACAGCTTTCTGCTGTCCACAGGCTGCTCTTCAGGCTGGGGGGAGTACTGAAACTCGGTAGTGAGGACACCCACTGAGGGATCTGAGGGATTAGGAAGGAACTCTCTGCTGAAATGATGACTTATTTCTACGAAAATTAACAACTCTAACACGCCAAGTAAGGTGGGATTCACCACAGCACAGCAGGTAACCAAACACTGTGTGGGAAGAGGGAGCCTGAGATAGAGCGAGGTAGGGAATGGTTTCAAATCCTGAGTGAAAGCTCTCCCCAGAAAAGTTCCTGGAGTGGGTATAGAGGGTCTCTGGTTGGAAACTGCTTTCTGAGAGAGCTTTAGAATGGCCTCACACATTAAGATCTGTTTTCAAGGACTGCTGCCAAAATTATGTTTTTTCAAAAAATTCCCAGTCACTTTTAATTCCAGTGACCCTGAAGGAATGCTGAAAGACAACAGTATGAGACTGGCAGATGTAAACTGGGTATCAGACTGCTGAGAAATATTGCTAAATTTGGGTGGCAAGTAAGTTGCTTGTGGTGTTAATGTGATCAAACTCTTTTCTCATTAATGAAAACTAAAGCTGTAAATCAGGAAGTTTTTCTTTTGTATTTCAATACTGCAAAGCTATGCAAATGCATTTGGTTCTGAACCTGAGGGCTTTGTTGGAGAAGTCCATGACTGAGTAAGCAGAAGTGCAGAGAAAAAGTAAAGGTTGTTTAAGGTTGTTCATGGAGTTCATCAGTATGACCTAGCTGACAGTATTGGTAAATATGAGTTTGTTTGTAAAGGACAGAAGGTAAAAAATATCCCTTATGGGCACGAGAAGGATCCTCTATAAGCACCAGCAGGGCTAGCAAGCAAAAGTACTCGCTTTTTGTCTCTTCTTCAGAGATATTTTGCAGTAGCAGAACTCCCTCTTGAGAATGAAAACCTCCATAAAATACATCTGCAGCAAAACACTTATAAAAGCAGCTATTCAGCCAAATGGGACTGAACTGACGCTTGACTTGCATTCAGCTTCTTTGTGAATACAAATGAATACCAAATTCCAGCATACTTTTAGCCATAAATTAAATTTTCAATTTAGTCAGGGTTATCTCATCTCACTTCTTTCAGCTGTCAAGATTTACAATACAGTACAAATGCATTACACACAAATATGTCCTACTCTTTCTGTGTGAAAGCTGTTGCTGCCCACGGACTGGCTTCCTGACAATGAGTGCCAGTCAGAATGTGGAAAACACCACTTCTTTCATAAGCACCACTGTTTAAAATAGTGACATTATCTAAGATAACACACCACGTCAAGCCTGACAAATAAGAAAATATAAACATGTACCTTTCTTAGTATAGCAGAAGCTGTTCCCTCCGATCTTTTCCTGTGCTGCTCTCCTGTGGATTTGACAGAATAAGAGTCCAAGAGCCTGCAGTATTCAGTCACTTTCGATCACATCACAGGAATAGCTGATCAGTTGTGTTACACAGACTCTAAAAGGAGCGGTGTCCTTTTCCCCAACTCCTCCTTTCACACATCCTGCGCTCCTTAAAGGTGCTCGGTGCTCTAATAACCGTAGAGAAAGCTATTCATCTGTCCCCTAACGACAGTGCTCTTGTTACTTAGTTACAGCACACTGAATGCTGACAAAGGCAGGTATGAGCCAAATCTGTGCTCAGTGTAAATGCAATGTGTTCAATCAAGCAACTTCAGGAATGAATTTGGCCCAAGGGATTTAGTTCTTTTTTCAGCTCAGACATGGCATGCTACAGCCAGAGCAGAATTGGTAGGAACAAGACCTAGGCATGCAAGTTAAATATAGAGTGCTGCTGGAGGCAGGCGAGGTATGTATAGCAAATGCCTTAATAGCAACTACAGGAGGAGCTGCAATCAATACATTATAAATAGCACATTTGAATTTCTGTGCCTTCTAGTTGGAAAAATCTTCTGCTACAAACAGCTCTAAGATAAAATAAGAGGCTTATTCTAACAAACCTTGTTCTTGTTGTCTGTCTATACCATTTCATATGAGGTGGGAACAATTTAATCCAGCTGCAATTATATTGCACCATCTAAGAAAATCAGAAGAAAAACAAAAAACCCAAACACAATATGGGAATAGTTCTCTCCTGTATTCTCACTGCAAAACTTAGACCAAGTCAGCAAGTGTTTGAAGGTCAAGCCTAGAAACTTTTTAAAGACTTAAGGAATGTGTTTGTACCAAGTGTGGCAGAAACAGGAGCTGAAGTTATGAGAACTTCAGGCCTTGTCAAGTGATTGGGGAGCTCCTTGAAAGAATTAGGGACCACCTGAGAGCATGACAAGAGAAAAGCAAATAATTCTAAGCCAATTAACTGAATAAAGAATTGTGGGGAAAAATAGGTGGGTGAAGATTGAAGTGTTTCTAGTAGCTCTAAAACAAAACATAACTAAGAGCCTGCAATACAGCACAGTCCCCAGTATCAATACAGAATAACTTTGAACTATCCCTTCCATGTATAACAGAGCTTTAGCTCTACAAATATTTTCTTATAATCAAGACATCAAGCACAACAAAGAATGAAGTAAGCAATAGTGCAGTCCAGCTTCACTGACACTAATTTCCTGTCTGGTCAAAAGCTGGTTGTGTCTGCACAACCCCTGTTGCCTCCCACACTTTAAATTAGCAGAGATTTTTTTTTTTTTTACTGCTGGGCTGTGGAGAAAAGAGTTTAAAACAGTAAAACTTACTCTAAGCACTGACCTTGTGTAAGTATACAGCTGCTCTTTGGAGAAGTCCTTGCAGTTAACTACAGCTAGTGGTGGGTGGTGTCAGCCCAGCTTCTGCTTAGCAGCATAATTTAGTGCCAAGACTTCCCAGATTGAGCAACATCCCATGACAACACTTCTAAAAGTCTTCTAACTTGGAGCTGAATTATATTCTTCAGGCTCGAAGCATGGGAGGAGCAAACTTGCTTCTGCCTGCCCACAGCTGTTGACTTGTGTGATAAAAGCTACGCTTGCAAGTAACCCTTGCTGTTGTCTACATGTTTCATTACATAAGTAAAAACGGTGAATGGCAATAACTGCAAACTAGACAAAGCTGGGGGTTCAGTTGGTTAAGCCACTCAAACTGTGTGATAATGTCCATAAATTGCTTGCAAGTTAATAGAAAATTGAAATCTTGTTCTATGTTATGGGGTATTTTCTTCCCCAAGAGAAGTTTCTTTGCTAGACTGATAGACATTGGTTTATGCCTCTCTCTAATTTACCTGTTAGCCCAGCACATGATCTATATAAGTATGGATATTTTTGCAAGTTTTAACTAATATACTAACAATGCTACAAACTCCACAGTGCATAAATTTATATACTATCCATGTGACTTATCCTTGTCTAGACAGTAAAAATCTGCCCTGATATTAATACATCCAGGTTAGAGAACTCTGGAGACCTACAGATGTATTGGAGTAATACAATTTTTATGTAGGGCCAAAATCTTAAAAGATGGGTTTGGTACTTCAGAATATCCATCAGGTACTGGATTCCCAGGGCACATCTCTGGGAAGAACCAGGAGGCATCAGCCTGGGAACAACATCACATGAATGGCAGCAGCTCAGGATAACTGGCTGGTCCAGGCTGACTCACCCTGACCGTCGCCACTTTAGCTCTGATCTGGCTGCACAAACTTGAGCAGACTTGCTCACAGACACAGCTCCCAGCTGCAATCACATGCTGCAGCGTGGCAGGGCCATTCCCACTTGCTGTGCATAGCACGGAGCTGGAGCTTTTCCCCCTAAATCCATGCCTGGCATAACAACAGACGGCATTCCCTTCTTCTAATAATCCTGGACAAAGACTGGGTTTTAAAAGCCGAAACAAAGGGAGACAGGAGAGCTAGCACATTATCATAAACCCCACAGATCATGTGAAACACTGAGTGGAAAAAAAAATTCTTTTGAGCTTGCATTTTCAGAATAGCAGGAGGGATTTTCTTTTATGGGAATTTGCTGTTTTCCACAGTCAAATCAGTCTCTCTTGCTGAGAAACACGCAAAAGAGGAATTTTGAGGAAAGGAAGCACCACTCATGTCTGAATCAGGAAAGTGCCTGGTGTTATCTAAAACAGGAAACATCTAAATGAGAAGAAAGGTGGCCAGCAAAGTTGTACTCTAAATTTGAGCAGATAATCCAAGCAGTTAGACTATTTTGTGTTTACAGTGCCTCTTAAAAGGTTATCGAGCAGATTGAAAAAACCTTTCTGCTTTCAAAAACTTTATAACCCCTGACAAAAACTTTGAAGCAGTTAAGTCTACCACATCTCTCTCTTTTCTACCCTCACGTTTTTGGCAATATGTGCTGAAGCATTTGAAAGAAGCCAAGAACTTGTGTTACTCGAAGCTTCATCTGTTTCTGCTGTTTTTTTCCCATTACTTGCGATCAATTATTTGTTCAGGACAAATTATGAACAGAAGATCTATCTATGTTAAGGAAGGAAGGAGTAAAAAGGCATAGATTAACTTTTGAATGAGTCCTACTCTGAGACAAATTTCTGAAAATAATTCTTAAATAATCTTTAATAGAAAGAGATGGTAAGAAACCAAAAGGTCCTACCTCGTGTGGAGACAGCTCAGTTCAACCAGTGATCCAGCAGAGTTCACTGACACTTCTGTAAATTATTCATGAGGTCACGCCACAAAATGCAACCGCTGTGAGAATCGATTTCCCACCCCACCCACTAAAAAGGACACAAAGTGATGACTTCCAAAGACAGCATCTACCTGACACCTCTCTTCTTCCCCCCACCCTCCCTGCTTGCTGATCTGGGAATATAAAACATGAAGGAAACTATGCCAGAAAACCAGGAAAGACAAGAAGATGTGCTTGAAAAGTCAAAATTTCTAAAAGGTTTGGTGGGAAAAGTATTTGGTCCTGGCCATCTTCATGAGGGAGAATTTAAGTAAGCCATTGATAAATGTAATAAAATCCATTTCCTATGAAGGAAACAACATACAGAATTGCAAGCTGTCTTTACAATACATTCAAAAGGAGAAAGTTTGCCTGCTAACAAAACCAATTCACAACTTACAAAGCACCTTTTTTGTTGAATGGATTTATGTACATTTCTGATACAGGGCTTCTCCTTTACCCTTTTAATACCACACTGTTTAAAGTATATTAAATAAACATCTCCCCCTGGAAATAAACCAGACCACAACCAGTGTACAAGTTAATTTATGGCTTTAAATATGACTTGCTACAACTGACAAAATTCAGTGGAAATATGATGTTAAGTCTGATAGCTATCTTGGAAGAAGTTTTTTTTAATCTCAGTTTTGGATGTATATGCTTTCACTGCTGAAAGACAAGGCTTTGTCTAAATGATTCCTGATAATAGAATGTATTTGCTGCTAAAGGACTTAATACTTGTTTTCTTAACAGAAATTAGGGTATGTAATATATATAAAAGTGTGTATCACTCATTATCTAATCAACATAATGCTAACCACAAAAGAATTAAAATCAGAGCAGAAAGCCATATGAGCTGAGCCAAAGATACAGTAGAAACCACCTTTGATAACCAGGATCTGGCTCCAGTCCCTGAAAAAAGAGTTTTGAAGTGCAGCACAGACACACCTGCTCAGTGCTGACAGAAGGAAATACCAGGGGCTGCTGCTCTTACCGATACTGTCACCATCAGCACAACCCACTCCTCGTTGCTGCTATCTGCCTCTATCACTCTTGAGGATCAAGCCTGAGAGAATGAGCAGGAACAAGTGGAATGGCACAGCACAGACTTTGGACTTTCTTCTGAAGCTGGTGGTCCTGATGGGAAAGCCTGTGGAACTGCACTGTGCTTTATCCTGAGGGTTGGGGACATCCCACCATCACACGGTCACACAGCACCAGCTGTATTGTCTAATCTGAACCTCCCTCAGTGTTTTAAGGTCATTTCCTCTCATCCTTTCACTTGAGACACAGCAGAAGAAACCAACCCCCACCTTCCTTTCATTTGGTTCAATTTAGTTTCTCTTTGCTTTGCCACATTTAAGGCCTGTCCTTATTAGCAGAACATAAGTTGTGGGTGGTGTCATAATGCTGCAGGGACATCTCACATAAACTTGTTTTGTGTTTGGGGAGAGTTAATTCTACCCTTGATCCTTCATATCTGAACTAAATCTGTGTGAAAAGCTACCTGATTCAACTCAGAATAGTGGCAAACATGAAAAGCTGAAACAACTTTGCATGCATGTACCTTGAAAAGCATAAAAGATTACATCTGAGTATGCTCGAGGTTTCTTTAATTCAAAGGCCTTTCAGTATGCTCTAGTCATTTATTTCTACTGCTGTTGCAGTGGATAACAGTGTTTCTAGTGATAACAGGGGGGTTGCCTTTGTAATAACAGGAGGTTTGCCTTTGCTTTTCTTGTTTCTTTTTTTTGGGGGGATGGGGGTGATTTAATAGCAATGATGCTGGAAAAAAGTAATCAATCCACTTACTAAAGTGACAATAATTTCTGTTTCATGTATTTTCAGACATTAACGGGGTGAACAAAAATAAGGAAACTACACTGGAGGTGAAGTAAATTCTACAATTTCTTTGGAGTATTTTAATTTCCTGCCATTTCTCCTCAGCTGTGGACCAGAGGATTGATGTCTTCTGAAACAAAATGGTTGGATGCTGCCCCCTTGTGAGCGGGGCCCCTGCTCCTAAGCCTGAACCACGACTGCCTAAAGCCCTTTTTTCTGTAGAAAAAGCATCTGATTCTCTTGTCCCAAACACTGGTTTGGCTGTGGTGGTATTTAACACGTATGACCCACTACCAACAGCAGCAGGCCGGGCGAGTACTGAGCTTCAGTAAAGGGCGAGCCAGAACCTCGGAACGAGGCAAACTCGTTCCCTTGATTTGTTTTGATCAATGCCAGCTTTGAGGCCTTTTACCTCAGGCTGTCAGAACACATCACAGGCATTATTAACTCTCACAGCTCCCATTCAGGATAGGTCAGCATCGCCCTGCTTGAATCAATAGCGGGCATGAGGCACAGGGATAGGGAATGCTGCGGGAGGCTAAGGCATTGGAGGCACTCTGACACGTTGTCCTGAGCAGATATCTCTCCCACCACAGCCCAGCCACGTGTGAAAGCTGTTGGTGCAGGTCAGGGTCACTGACCCACGTCGCTTGGGCCCCACTCCAGTGTTCCAGCAGAGGAACCCCCTTCTCCAGACCTGAGTCCTGCTCACAATCCTGAATGTATCATAGTCACAGGAACAAGGAGCAACACAGCATGTTGCCTCTAACACCTCATGGAAGGTGCTTTGTTCAAACCTCCTCAGAGGTTTCTGACTGTCAGCCAGTGCCCTGCACCTGGGGAGGGGCTGTGGCAGCTCCTATCACCACACCTGCTACAGAGGGATGCCTGGTTCAGAGGGGAAAGGACAAGTGTTGGATATCAAGTGAATGTTTTGGGCAGACATCATGATCCTTGTCTTTTCCAAAAGGCCTTCCCCAAACCCTTTCTACACCAGGATCTGGGGGGAAGCCAATCAAGCAAACTGTGGGATTTTTTTTCCTTCCAAATGTCTAATTTTAACGCAAATTTTAACTGATTTTAATTGAGGAGCCATGAACTGGAATACTGGGTCCACTTCTGGGCTCCTCAGTATAACAAAGACAAGGAGCTACTGAAGAGTCCAGCAGAGGTCATGAAGATAATGAGGGGGCTGGAGCATCTCTTATGAGGAGAGACTGTGGGAGCTGGGCCTGTTTACTCTGAACAGAAGACTGAAAGGCAATCTCATTAATGATATGACAGGATGAGGAGCAATGGCCATAAACTAAAACACACGAGGTTTTACCTCAACATGAGGAAAAACTTTATGTTGGTGGTGGCAGAGCACTGGAACCGCTGCCCAGGGAGGTCGTGCTGTCTTCCTTTCTGGAGACTTCCCAAATCACCGTCCCACCTGCTCCAGGTGGCCCTGCATTGTACGGGGGGTGGACACGGTGATCTCCAGAGGTCCCTTCCAACCCTAACGATTCTGTGCGTTATCACAACGGTGTGTGTGATTGACCAGAGCCTGTGCCCGCCTCCTCCGGCCCCGTGAGGGCTCCGGGCCGCGCGCTCCCCTCAGGCGGCTCCCGCCCGCGATCCCCGCGGGGCCCGCCGCCCTCCGCTCAGGCGCTGCGCGGCCACCCCGCAGGGTCCTGGCGGGCGTGGGGCCCTGTGCCGTACAGCATGGCGGCGCTGTGGCGGCGGCCGCGTCCCCCAGCAGTGTCGGGGCTGTGCCGTACGCTCCGAGCGCTCTCAGGTACACGGTACCCGCGGGGCCCTGGCCCGGCAGCAGCCGCGCCTTTGCCGCTCCCCGCGGGAAGCGGCTGCCCGCGCCTTCCGACGCCTAAAGAAGGCGGAGAAGGTCCCCCGACCCTTTCCCACCACCCGCAGATGCCGGGCTCGAGCGGCTGCTCTGGGGACCGGGCCGCCTCTCCGCTCTGGCCCGAGGCGGGGTGGGCGGAGGCCGCCTCCGTCCGTGAGGGCTCTGGCAGGCACCGCCGCGCCTGGTGCTCCTGAGGGGCCCGTCCCTCGGACCCTGGGCGCTGAGGGAGCCCCGCGTTCAGGGGACGGTGCAGCGGGGTGGGGGCTCCGCAGTGGGGCTGCCCCAGAGGCAGCCAAACCTCTCCTACGGAATTAGCGCCAAAGGGTAGCGGCCCTCAGCCCGCTCGGCGCTGCCAGGGGAAATCTCCCCAGCCCGGGCTCGGATGCTGCGGGGGCTCGGTGCCCGCCCTGCCCGTGACGGCTCCGACCCTGTGCCCTCTCTGGAAGGAGCGATCGCTCACCTGCGGCTGCTCCTGCCGCCTCACGCCGGGAGCCGGGGCTGCTTCGTGCCGAGGCCGGTGTGTGCCGATGCCGAGGTGGCAGCAGGGGCCAGCTTCCCTCTGACCGCACCCCGCGTCCCGGCAAGGCACACACGGCGTGTAAAGCTTTGAGTCCGATAATGCGACCCCGCGGAAAAATATCTGTGTAGAACTCGCTGCTGTAATGCCGAGACAGAGCCCTGTACTGGATCTCAGTTGCATTAATTATGAGCCTCTTGAGACATTGCGTAAAAATTTAAACTATTTTCTCACTTCGTTTGAAGTTTTTTGTATTTCATTCACAAAACCAGAGTAGATAGCTTCATGAACAAACTACAGCGCTAGAGTAAAGTGAGGCAAACCCAAATCAGCATTAATCAGTTGTAAAAATAGGTGTACTCAGATAGTGTCCTTACATACCTCTCCCATCTTCCTGGTCTGTTTCTATTCCTTCTTTTTTTTCACGTCCTCTTCACAGGAAAGAACGAGTATGATCTTCTGGTCGTTGGCGGCGGGTCTGGAGGCCTTGCTTGTGCAAAAGAAGGTTTGTATGCATAAAAACTAACGGAAGTTTTGGGTTAACCTCAGTGAGGTGTAAGGAAACTAAAGGAGGTGTTACTGATAATCTTAGAGCTTTTGAAGAAGCATAGTATGCTCCAGTGCCTGCACATTAATCATTAACTTAGCTCCATATGGTTAATCTGCAAATTGATTCACACCTACAGACGGTGTGATTTTGTTTGGCTTGCCACTTAACCTTTTAAAAAAATACTTCTTCTTTTGTCAAGGGAAAAACTAATAAGCTTTCATATCACTATTGTAAAAGCGTTCAGAGTAGATACTCCATAGATACTGTATTTTTTTAAATACCATTTCTCATTTATGTGATGAAACAACAATACCTTCAGACTGTGTCCAAGAACTAACTGCTGTATAGAACCTTACCCACTTGTATCTCAGGGTAACATGTTCGACAACCCACAGTGTTCTTAAACATCTCATTTGAGGTCAAATTGCATTTTTAGGGTCAGTGGAAGCTGGAGGCCCCAGTCTGGGTTATTAAGTGTCTTGCAGAGAATTTGCTGACTACATAGGTAGGTTGGGTCTCTGGTCTGGTATCTTGAGTTAGACAGGAAAAAACACCAGCTGTCATCTCCTGTATTTTATCTGTGTCTGTGCTACTAAAAATGTTTATGTTTGTGTATTTCTGCTTCCTCTAAATACCTTACCTTGCTTCTTTCTTTAAAGCTGCTCAGTTTGGAAGAAAAGTGGCTGTTTTGGATTATGTTGAACCTTCCCCACAAGGTATGGAAGACAAATACCAGGGTAATAATTGGAAATACAGTATAATTCAGTTGCTCAGGTGAGCAGGCTGCTCCAGAGGGTAGTGTCTAAAGCCACACTGTTTGCTTTGCTTGGAGTAAAAGTCTTTAAGCCCAGCTTGTGCCATGGCTCTTTCTCTCCAAGATGACCCAGGTGTGCCTGCTCCCCTGCACATTAAGCTTGTTAACAGTGGTTGGTGCTACCATTGATAGCAGACTTTGGACTTTTAACAAGTGAGAATATTCCCTCGGTCAAAATGTTATTTACAATTTCTAAAAATTACAAATTGTGTCCTGTTGAGGATCCTCTTGTACAATGCATAAAATGAGATACTCAAAAGCGAATGCTTAGTTACTGAATCTTCTGAGCTCTGAGAAAAATCTTGAGATGGTTTGAATTTTAGAAGAAAAATATACAGAGATGGTTTTTATCAAACAAATGAGCACAAAGCAAGTTAGAAACTGATCTGTAGGAGACAGTAAACTGTGTTTTTACAAAATTTTTTTACCTCTCATGTACCCGACGGCATGGTTACACTAATCTGATGCATTTACTTTTTATTCTTTCTTTTTTTTTTCCCAAGGGACCACATGGGGACTTGGTGGAACTTGTGTGAATGTTGGCTGCATTCCTAAAAAGCTTATGCATCAAGCAGCCCTTTTAGGGAGCGCCCTTAAAGATGCCCAACGCTATGGCTGGAATATATCCCAACCTGTTCATCATACCTGGTAAAGACTGTTGCCCATCTCCTCTCCTGTGTGCTGCAGATGTATAGCAATAACCTTTTCCCAGCTGATGTTTATTATGGGACAGTTAGGGAAGTGAATTTTGCATGTGAAATTTTAGCCTGCTGCTTGTTTACAAAACAGAACTAGTTACTGGTTTCTTGGGGCAGAAATTGTGTTGAACTTGGACTTAATAATTTGCTTTTACAACAAAAAATACTGTGGTTCATTCCTCACTTTCAGCAATTTCCTATATCTTAGTGTTGGCATAACACTGAATTTGTAATATGATGACTTCATGTTCAATTTCTTGTTTTGTGACAGGTCTGTGATGGCACAAGGTGTTCAGAATTATGTGAAATCCTTGAACTGGGGACACAGAGTGCAACTACAAGAAAAGTAAATAAGACTTTGAAGTTCATCTTTCTTCCCACAGCCAAGGAGGTTTTCTTGCCCTTGTAGAATTGCAGAATTGCCTTTGAAGTTTCTATCTAGAGCTGGTATTTTGAGTCTCTAAGTCCTTTCTGCTGGGGTCTGTAAGTGCCCTTGTCAATATAAGTGGTCTCTTCCTCTCCCATTTTCCCTTTTGGTGAAATAGTGGTTGACACTGACCATACACAAAAGCTTTTTATCAGTGTAGTGATGCTCTCTTTAGTCTGGAGAGGTTTTGCATTAATATAAAGCAGTCAAGGTTTCTTAAGAAACTTTTGATCTCATCCCCCAGAATTTCTATGCCATACAAACCCACAGCTAACACTATGCTGGAGCAGCAGATTTGTTTTTTTTTTTGCTTTCAGTGCAGAAATGGTTCCAAGTTTTTCAGCATGCAGTTCCTTTTATAGAGAAATTATATAAATAGAAAATTTATCAGATTCTAGTCTTGTTACTCCTGCTGAGTCACTTTGGTGTGTTCTCAAATGAGCATGGTATCAGAAATGCTATAGATAGTGCTAGTAATACTATGGCTAACTGAAAATATCTTTTTTGAACAGGTCAATAACCTGATCTCAAAGTTTGTTACAAGGTTAGATACTTTTCTGTGCAGAGGAGTTAAGTGTGACACAGGAATTAAGTGACGAATTATGACAGAGCTGCAAACAGTCCTATGAAATGAGATTCCTTCCTTTTACTGCTCTGTGCCTGTTTGGTACCCTTTTAAGCACTTAAATACAGAAAAAAATAGCTGATTGTATTTCATACCTACTCCTGTTAAATGTTCATTGCTGATGCTGTTTTCTTCTAAACAGGAAGGTGAAATACTTCAACATAAAAGGAAGTTTTTCTGATCCCCATACAGTCCGTGGTTTAACAAAAGCAGGTAAAGAGGTGAGCTCCTGTGCTGATTTCTGCAGTGTTGTTCACTTTGAACATTTCAGGTCATTTGGGAGCTAGATTGTCCTTTTGCAAATTGCTTGAGGCATTCAGTATTGTTTAAGTGAGTGAGATTTGCATTTTCCACCTAGGGAAGTTGTTTATGAACTTGACTGGTGCCTGCTGAGACCCTGGCCTGGCCTGTTGGATGCTATTGCTTTTTTCTGCAGGTGGCAATGCTGAGGCAAAAGATTTTTGTTTGATATGGTCAGTCATGCTGATGCTTACAGAAATACAAGTTCTAAGAATTATGTTACTCGGAGCTGTTTCCCTCCTTCAGGTGATTTGTAGGGGTGATTAACTCAGTAATGCCAAATTGTGTGTGGGAGGCAATTAGTGTGAATGCACAGCTGGGTCACACAATGGAGTGCTGGCCATTGCTGCCGATTTAACAAGGCCTGAACATGCCTTTTTAACACCTGTTTGAGGGTAATTGTTTAATGTTACTGATTAATATCAGCTTGAATATCAGGTCTTTGGGGGTAGGTGCCTAGGATTTTCTAGAAACATTCTTCTTTTGAGATAGCTTGACTCCAGGCCTGAGATAGAATTTACTGCTGTGTGTTTTATCCTGACAAGAAATTGATTTTAAAACATCATTTGTGCATAACTATTGCTTCCAAGTAGTCATCAGAACCTTGCTCAGTGTAAGGTGTAAGAACAATTGCACAGTTAACATTAAAACAAAACCTAGTAGGGAATGACTAGGAGAAATTCTGCACATATTAGTTTCTCTCCATCCTTTTTTTAATGCATTGCTGATTATTATGTCACATAAATAGCAGATGGTAGTGCCAGCTTTCTCATTGATCACTCATTTGTATGTAAATGAAATCCAAAGACCAATAAAAGAACTGCAAATGCTTGGTTTTGATTTTTGATTTTTTGTTTTTGCTTGTAGACTGTTGTTACTGCAGATAATATTGTCATTGCTACTGGAGGAAGACCAAAATACCCTGTGGATGTAAGTTACCCTTCCATTTGACAGCTCCAATGCTTTGCTGGTTGAGGTGCAGAACAGAGTGAAGGAGGATAATGAATGTACAAATAAAGCAACATATTGGAGATTTTTGTAATTTTGTCACACAAAAAATAGTCTTTATATAAAGGATGGCTTTTTTAGAAAAACATTTCCATAGACAACAATTTGCTCTCATTCAGTATGTTGGTGTTGCTTAGAGCTGTAGGATAATTCAGGCTGGAAGTCAGCAGCCCCAAATATATTCCCCTTGGTCTGTACTTCAGCCAACACAGCCCAAATTGCTATTAGCTTTTATTGCTGGCAGGATTTGTGTTGTAGATTGACCTGTGTGATCATAGGTTGCAGGTGCACTGGAGTATGGAATCACAAGTGATGATCTGTTCTGGTTAAAGGAATCCCCTGGAAAAACGTAAGTTACCTCACCATGGCTGTAATAGATGCTGACATTCCTACCTTTGCTACATGGCAAAGTTCAGAATTGCCTTTTGTACACCAATTTTTCTTCTGTTTTCCTTCTGAAAATGTGCTTTACGATGCATCAATATCATACTACCAAACTGCATGAGTAACTGATAGATCTTCTCCTCTTATGAAATTCCCTTCTAAAATCAAATGAAATACACCTTTCCAAGGTGTTGGGTTGTGCTGGAGCGATTGCACCCCGAGTCACAAGAGGGCAGCATGAACTCACCCGGGGACTGCTCAGTCCCGGTTCCTCGGTTAGGGGAGGAACTCCACCATAATTTTGCTTTCTTCTAAGTTGTGGCAGTTCAGGTAACACAAGAAAATATAATGAGGCATTTGGTTTACTTTTGCTTTGGAAGCTATTGTTTAACTGAAATATTAGAACAGTTTTTTTAATGGAAATACTAAAATGCCATAGTTTGGTTTTTTTACAGCACAGTAAGATTCTGAGTCAACACTGCACTACAGAGCAATTTCCTGATGAAGATAGTTGTGATAGGAAATGCAGATTTGCTAGCCTGAAAGTCAGATAATGCTATCTTTTTGTCTTCTCTATTGAGCAATTCTAGAAAAAGCAGAAGAGTCTTGGAACTATAATACTGGTGTTTTTGCAAAGAAACACAGTTGCCATTCATGGGAGCGACTTTCTGCTATAAAAAATGCACTGTGTTAAGCTAAACTTCAAAGAGATAAATGAGGCTTCTTGGTACAATTCTAGAAAGAAAGCAAATTTGCTGTTGTTTGTAGTGTATCAGTCACCTCTTAAATTTTGAAAGCATGATTTATGCGAGGAAATTGTTTTTAAGAAAAGCAACACCCACACCACCCCCCCCCAAAAAAAAAAAAAAAAAAACCCAAACCAAAATATAAATTTATCGTTGTGAGATGTTTCTGTGAAAATGTGGCTCTTGTCCAGTTGCTGCTAATGCAAGTTGTAACAGTGTAATGTGGGAGTCTAGTGTTTATATGGTGCATTCCTGAGATTTAGTCAAAATAAGCCTGCAGGGGCTACAGTAGCATTTCTGTGCTTTATCAGGCTGTGTCTTAGCCAATGAAGGAGGGAGTTGTTAAAGGTTTGTTTCTGTCGGATTTGTTTCTGTTATAAATATTCCCAAGGTTCAGTTTAACACCTTTTGTTTTTAGTCTGAGCTGTGTTGTAGTTATTCTTTCTTTTCTCCCTCTCCAAGTGTACATAGCTCAGCTACAAATTACATGCCTGGAGGTTACAGAACTGTCAGTCCTGCAGTTATTCATATTTTTTTTTTTAAAGGTAAACCATTAGCCAGCTTAAAAGTCCCTTAGATATACAAACATGGGGAAGAAACTCACTACTGAGATGAAGGGTTTTGGCAGAGTGAATTAGAAAAGATGCCTTGAAATGTGTTGAGAATGAGTGAGAGATTGAGCAGGTGTGAACAAGATTAGGTTCTGCTCTCCTAACTTTTCTTTTAGCCACTGGCAATGCCCAGGAACCCCCTGTTTTGTGCAAGAAAGTGTGAATAATGTGGGGCTGATGCTGTGAATAAGTGCCAGCTGACATGTATTTTTCATCAATGAAAGAGAAGAGCAAACATATGCCCAAATTACAGAAATTCTCATTCTTTTCCCTGTGAATCTCCAGTAGATATTTCTTTATGGGCAGTATGAGCCTTTTTGCAGCACTTCCCAGGAGTTGCATGCTAATGAGGGAGTGATCATCCATTCACAGATTAATCAGATGCCCTAATGCTGGAAAAATTATTTCCCATTATGTTAAATTATTTGTCAAATATAAACCCCAGACTAGCAGATTATAATCGTTTTTACTCAACCTATTCTCTGTACACCTTCAGAAGTTGTATGTTTTTATTGTAGGATAGAGAGATGTTATCTGGAGCCTTTTGTGAGAAAACATGTGTTGCACTGACTGTGCAGTCCCTGGGGCTTACAGAGCTGCAGCCTCCATGTCTGCACTCCTCAGAAGTTTAAAAGCATTGCTCTTAGAACTGGGAGGTGCTGCAGATTGGTTTAGGGTAAGGCATAGGCCACAAGCATATTCAAAAACCTAACAAAATACTTCATTGTCGGTGGAAATACTGTGTGGGATGCATCTCCAAACTGTGGGATTTTAACAAGTCTGTGTAAGGCCACCAATGCACAGGAGTGCAAGTGCAGCCTGTCCCGCAGCTGAGAGTTAATGGCTGCCTGGCTGGAGCTGCTTTTACCTGCAGAACAGGGACTGAGCATTCTGCCTTTTGTACCCAGCAAATGTAAGGAACTGAGGATGTGGTCAGGAGAGAGAGGAACTGCTGCAGTGTAGGGGGCAACTGGGGACAGAGATGGAAACTGCTGTGCTGGACAGCTGATACACCTCATAAACTGCAAGTGTTGATGGACAATTTCAGTGATATTCTTGATTGAAAGGGTGTGAAATACTGGGAGAGATGGGAGCTGGAGTTTTATTTAAGAACTAAAGTGGGTATATTTGGTAAATACCAGTCTAAGTAAATCTATTAAACCCATTTTCTATAATAGCCTACACAAATGTTTGAAGACAGGAAGGGCAAATATTTGGCATTTGGAAAAACACAACAATTAAAAATCAGATTATAAATCAAAATGAAATTTAGCAATGAATAAAATCTTGCATTGAGAGCTGTAATCTACTTGATAGGAAGACGTAATCTAACTGATACCATCCCCATGTGCTGCAAGATGAGCTGTCAGGGAAGAAGATTGGCCTGGCTGAACAGAGTTTTGCCTAGAACTCAGGGAAAAAGGAGTGATTATGCCCCTGAGAGAAGAGGGAGGACTACAGGGATGCCATGAGGTTGTGCAGGGAGAAAATTAGAGGGGCCAAAACCCAATTAGAACTTAATCTGGCTACTGCTGTAAAAGGCAATAAAAATGTTTCTATAAATATGGTAGCAACAAAAGGAGGGCTCAGGAGAATCCCCATCCTTTATTGGCTGTGGTGGGGGGTGAAGCACAGTAATAAGGATAAGGAAAAAGGCTGAGTTACTTAATGCCTTCCTTGCTTCAGTCCTTAATAGTGAGAGCAGTTGTTCTGTGGGTCCCCAACCCCTGAGCTGAAAAATGGGACAGGGAAAAGAATGAAGCCCCCATAAATCATGAGGACTTGGTTAGAAACCTGCTACAGCACTTGGACCTGCACAAGTCCAAGGGGCTGGGTGGGATCCACCCCAGGGTGCTGAGGGAGCTGATGGAAGAGCTGGCTGAGCCACCCTCCATCATTTACCAGCTAACCGGGGGTCCCAGCTGACTGAAAGCTGGCAAATGTGATGCC
This sequence comes from Sinosuthora webbiana, assembly GCA_013397395.1. NCBI lineage: Eukaryota > Metazoa > Chordata > Aves > Passeriformes > Sylviidae > Sinosuthora > Sinosuthora webbiana. The sequence continues at coordinate 576,525 of VXBN01015415.1, read as the reverse complement.
CACATCAATTTTTTTTTTTTGGCTGTGCAAAAACATGCACAAGCTCATTCCACTGCTGTCTTCTTTTCTTCTTTTTCTGTAACAGGTTGGTTGTTGGAGCCAGCTGTATCCTTTGAAAAGCCTGTGATGATCTATGATTATGAGTGGCATAACTGTCTTTCCTGTGAAGGTTCAGTTTTCAGAATTCCTTTGCTCCTGTCATATAGTTGAGTTGGTAAGAGAATAGGAATAGTTCTCTATGCAGTTGCATCATGGAAATTGAGATCAGCTGAGGATAAATTTTCAGGATCCTAAATCCAGTATCAGTTATGTTAACTATAAGACTTCCAAGTTTTCTTCTATGTACAAAAGCAAGCTCAAGATGTCTGTGTGAGGAAACTTGGTTTCTCCAAGTTAAAAGCCCACTTGTACACTACTTAGATATTGTGTTCATTGAAATTGTTGTTTACATTTGCTTAACTGGTGTGTCTCCAGATGTTTCCCTTGAGTGTGCTGGTTTTCTAACAGGGATTGGATTGGACACTACAGTCATGATGAGAAGCATCCCACTTCGTGGGTTTGATCAGGCAAGTACAGAACATCTTACATCTCCTTGTCTAGCAAATAAATTAAAAGATAGATTTGATTATTTTTATGTCCTAAAGAAATAGTGTTGTTTGCATCTCCAAACATCTCCTAGTACATGCACAGTTTTTGAGGTGGGGTATTGTTGTTTAAGTGGCAGTGACAAAGACCACTTGTGGTAGTGACACTAGTGACAGTTCCTGTTGTATGTCACCCTCTCCCACTTATAGGAGTGGCTTCCTTAAAACTAGCAGCCTGTATGCCTTAAAACTGGTGGCATGAGTTTGCAAAACATTGTATAAGAATAATTCTTGGGATTTACACTCCTCATTGAAGAAATTGACACCTGTAACAGCACGAGGCCTGAGCCAGCAGGGAATAATAGTGTGTGGCACTTGGTCAAACACTTACAGTAGGGCTTGCTGTGAGAACTTGATCCTCTGTAGGCAGGAAGAGCACAATGGCCATACCAAAGTTAATAAAGTATTAATGGAGATAAAATAATTATGTTCAGTCTGCAGCCACATTGAGTCTGATGGAAACTGATTAGTGAGCTCTCGTGTTTCTGGAGAGACATAACCCTGCTGTTGCCTTCATATTAGTTAATGTCAACTTTGAAAATAAAGTTTTGTAAGCTGAGCAAGCTTGTATGGAGTTGTTCTATGTGAGTGGTTTTGTAATAATATCCTTTAAGTAATAAACATACTCTGGCAAAGTGCAACCCGAGTTCCTGCAGTCAAGAGCACTGATGTCTTTGGATAAAACCTCTTGATGCCACATTTTACTTCTACAGTGTGGTGTGGCATTATTTCAAACAGGCTCTTAGGACAAAAGTATTATTCTTTTTTTTTATTTATTTTTTGGTATTAGAACTTTCCATGGAACCTTAGTGATTCATAATCATTGCAGAGAAATGTCAGGTGCTTTGGCAAAAGGAAATATCTTTCTCCCATCATTTTATGAAAGTATTTAATTTTCATCAAACTGCTAGAAAATTGCAGTTATGATGGAGGTAAATTGAATATGCTCTAGATTGTGTAAACAAAAAAATGCTTTTAAAGCAACCATTTCATTAATATGCTGTTTTATTTTTTTGAAAAGAATTTGAGTATTGAGGTGTAGGTGCCTCTTGGAATGGAGTTGCAGGTCATAGTGGCTCCCTAAATTATCATGTGTTAGCAGTGCATAGTAACTAAGTGATAAAGAATGTTTGAAATGCACAAGGTATTTACTGGGGTTTGCTGAACCCAGCTGAAAGAGGGCTTTACATTAAAAAGGTCATATATCTAAGAAAAAAACAAATTTGTTTCACTATTCAACAGCAAATGGCTTCTTTGGTAACTGAGCACATGGAATCTTATGGCACAAAATTTTTGAAGAGATGTTTCCCAACTAAAGTTGAAAAATTGAAGAGCAACAGATTGCAAGTGACTTGGAAAAATGCTGACCTGGACACAGAAGAAACTGATTCTTTTGACACCGTTATGTGGGCAGTAGGTAAATATGATTATCTTAACATTTCTTTGCAATGCTTTCCATTCTGAAAATGAAGTCACTTCATCATGGGGTCAAACAGCACCCCCCCTGCCCCATAATCAAATGTTTAGTGACTTAAACATTGATACTCGTTTAATTTTTTTCTTGCATGCCTGACTTGTTCATTTACAGTCTAAAAAATCATTTAGTTAAGTGAATGTTCCGAGTTACAGTGAATGGAAGAAATCTGTGGTAACTATTTTTGCATGAGCTGCAATAAATGGGAGACCATGTAGTCTTCCTGTCTTTTCCTACAGTAAGAACATGAATTCCAGCAAGCTCTGGTTTGCAGGTAGTGTTATCTAAGTCCATACTCTTGACTGATTCATGAAGCTATTCACTGTAAGTGCATATTTATCTTGTTTAAGAGGTCACCATTTCTTCTAGGATTTTTTCTAAACTGCAGCCATCATCCAGTTCAGAGAAAGAGGAATAACTGTCTGTAAAAACCCAAGCTCATTGCAGGGAACCTTGAAACTGTGTAGCTTTTTGAGATCTGGTTAGGGACTTTCACATATCTCAGACCCCTTGGAACTGACATACGATGACAACAGCGTAAATCGGCTTAAAAGAAGGCTGTGAAAATGTCTGTGGGCATAATCACCAGAAATGGGAATCAAATCTGGGGTTTGCCTCCTTTGAGACAAATGCTACTTCCTGCAAGGACTAACACACTAAATGATGTATGTGGTACAAGGCTCCAGCCCACAGGAATGAAAATATTCCTTCAGTGTTGCCTCCCTAAGCTGCTCATTTGTCGCTGTTACAGTCTGTCCTCAGTTCCTGTCATGGTTCTGATGGGCTGTAAGCCCACCAGAGTAGGAGACCTCTTGTCTTTTGTGCTTATAAAGCTTTGGGAATATCTGGAATTTCTAGATCAATAATGGATGCCTAAAGGTAGTAGTGGTAGGGAGATGATATCTGGCAAACAAAGTAAATAGGCTTAGACGTACTGCCCAGGAAATCTGTTTTGATGCAGACAAATAATCGGTTTTACTAGCAGCTGTAGCAATCCCCTTGACTGCTTTATATTCTTTCTATCTGGCACTACTGTTTTAGAGTAGTGGGGATGCATTACTCTTTCATTTGTTTATAACATAAATTTAAATTTTTGTGGTTGTAGCATGGATCCATTACAGGATCAGAAACAGATCATTTACAGCATTTTGTATTTTGCCCAGTGGACTTAATCTACTGTCCAGTTGTTCCTTTTCCCTGGTTAAGTCAGCTTTATATCTTCCTAATACCCCAAAGAGAGAGCAGGTTGTCCATTGTGACAAATGTTTTCTTTTCCTTACTGTAACTACTATTCTCTTAGAAGTGCCTTGGGCTCTACAAATTGTGGAAACAGCCTGTAATAATGGATTATTCTCATCAGAACCAATCAAACAGACTAGTGCTTGCCAGGGGCAAAAAAAGCTCCTGCTGTCTGGACACATAACAATCCTGAAAACTCTAGAATAATATTCATGAGGTGAGATGAAAATGTTTCCAAAAAGTGGGTTTCTAAGTGCTGTATTTGATTTTTCTTAAGCTTTCTGGTAAAAAACCCAGCCCATTCTGTGGTTCTAGGAAAAGTACACTGAGTTGGAGACACACATGTCAAATGTCAAGTCAATTTGTTTACTTTTGTCTAAGATGGAAAAAAGAGCTATTAAGTTGGAATAATAAAAAATCTTGGTTTACTGTTAATTATAGTGGAATAAGGTTGCATGATAGACTGTTGTAATTCAGCTGTAACATGAGCCTGCTCACTATTTCAGAACAGCGGAACTGCATGTGTTATAATTTTTGTCATAGATTTGAGTTACAATCCAGACTTAGAAACAGCAAAATGAATAGTTTGGAGGATTTTGTGTTGACTTTTTTTAGTGTTCAAATTGGCACTCCACCCTTAAGGATTAAACACATTAACAGTTAAAGCTGGTTAATTGGTGTGCAGTCCATATGATTCATTGTTTTGCTCTGTATCAACACACCCACACCAGGTGTCTCAGATAATAGGCTGGGAAACTTGGTGGTGTTGAGGATTTCCTGTCTGCAGATGTGCCAGTTACAATACTGATTGAAGCAAGTCAGCTTGTAGAGTTGGTTAAAAAGCAGCTGCTATTGTTAACTAATTGTAGCCTAAATTATAGTACATATTTCCATCATTTTTTGCCAGTGCATCATGGAATTTTAGTAGGTTTTTATGAATAATATTAAAAATAATTAATGACAGTGGGACATAATTTAATAAGCTACAGTACTCTCTCTTAATATCAACCCTTTTAAAAGAAAATTGGATTGTGTTTCTATGATGAGTTTTGGTTTGCTTTTGGAATGTATGATTTTCTGCTTGTGTGGATAAGCCAGTAAGAGCAGGGACAATGCTCTCTTTGTTTTTCTAGCAGCTTTTTTGAACTAGTGAAAATACTTGAGGGGAAAAAAAAAGGAAATCTCATTTTGTTACGTTTTCATGTAATTTAAAAGTTTCAATCCAAAGTTTTGTAGGTAACTGTCATGGACCTGTGGTATCTTGCTGAGGGACTACATACTGTTACATTCCAGCTCAGTGCAAGAGCTTGTTCTTGATCTTTGACTTTTCAAGTTCATCTCTGTATGTCCTTCTGTCTTACTGGTGCTGCCTTTGGCTTCTGGAGAATTCTCCTGAAACTGTAAGGTTTTGAGGTTTTGTTTAATGTAGAACCAATAAACTTTTACTACTGTATAGTATTCTCCCTGCCCTTAAAGACGTACAAAAAATGTTTGTTAGATGCCTAATTTACCCGAGTTCCAAAGCAATGGTAAATGTGTGCATGTTCAAAGTAAACATGAGGTCTTCATCCAAAGGGAAGAGTTGAGATTGACACCTTTGTAAGCAGATGCAACTGCTGAGTTGCAGGGTAAAGTTACAGGAGATCAGGGAGGGTTCATTTCAACTGTTGAAGGGCTGAAACCTGTGGCTGGAGTGCAGCAGTTGCAAACAGCTAATGTACGAAAGGAATTGGTAAGTGGTATTTCCATGTGAGTTTGCAAGAGATGGCAAAATATCCCTTCTGTAACTGGAATTTGATTATTCACAAAATCCTGAGAAGAGATAACTGAGTCACTCCATCTCCAGTGGGGTCCTACTGTGCAGAGGAGCAACACTGAATGGATGATTAAACTAAGCAGGTATTTGCAAAATAGCCTGGAATTGGTCAGAGAATAAGAGGTAGTGTGCTTCAGAATGAAGAGAGTGTTGAGACTGGGAACACAGACAAGATTTCGATTAAGGTGAGACTGAAGTCAGACTGGATAAAATCGTAAGGTTATGTGGCAATGAATAGGGAAGAAATGAAGACTATTGGGCTTGAGCTTTATTCCAGAAAAACTCTCCTGTCACCCAGCAGTATCCTCACACTGGCCATGGACGATAAAATGTGTGGTTGGGTCCAGTTTGGATTTTTCAAATGTTGGGAGGCAAACAGGCATTCCAACTTCTGTGGTTAAAGTCTGGAAGACCCATTATAAAATTCTGCTGTCAGCTGCACCTTTATCACCAGGGGCAATCTTACTGGATGTAAGAATATGCTATCACTCACTTACCACTGCTGCTTACCTGCTGATGCCTATTCCTCTGGTTTCTTCTGAGTTAGCTGCTTCAGTCCCCGCTGTTGGAGGTCCTGCACCTGCAGGTCACAGTCTGACACTTGTTCCCCTTGTTCTGTGTTCAGGTGTGATTACCAGAGCCACACAAGTGCCACAACACAGCCAGCCTGGCCAGTGTCTGTGATGTGAGCTTCAGCCACGCCCCTGTCACTCCCTGCAGTGGAGCCCCCTTGTTGTTAGATTTTACAAAAACAGATCAAAAAGCTGTTTTTTTCTTTTAAAGTTAAAAGCAAATGGGGGCAGGCCCTAAAAGCAGGGCTCTGTATGGTTTTCACAGCTGTGTGGTAAGTGTATGGGTCTATGAAAGATGAGATTGTGGTGTGCTGTTAGAAGTGCAGGAGGCAGGTAACCTTTTTAAGGGTCAGATTTGAGTTGCACCTTTCTTCTAGATGTCTGGCATAATGTTTTGCTGTTTTGAATGAAAGCTAAATCTAATCTTGTGTCCTATACAATTACACACTCCTTTTCTTTGGCAGTTTCAGGACATCTTCAAACTAAAAGCACATGTGCTGTTTTTAGGCAAAGGATGGGTTTGAGTGCCTGGTTTGGGAAATTAGAAATAAGCTGTGAAGTCATGCTTTCTTGAAGTTGAAAATGTGAAAAAATCAGGAGTTATGGGTATAAAATGAAACTCCTACTAAGAAATGGTAAGAACTGATTTTATAATAGTAAGTGAATGTTGGGAAACATCAGAATTCCCTGAATTTGTCACTACAGCCTGCCAAGACTCATTCTATAATCATGAGCCTAAGCTACTGAATATGAGATTAAACAAGATCAGTAAGTATAATTCTTGTTTATGGAGGTGAACCTGCATGGGGCTAAAGGCCAATAAAGTTTCAGTTCAGTGTTTAAAATTTTGATTTTGCCTTCAAAAATAATAGTTAGGTAGTAAAATTGAGAGAGAAACTTCACTGTGAGAAGCAACACATTTTTTTGTAACTCTTAGCTATTAATACCAAGCTGTACATATGTTAAAATAGACTGCAATGGAAAGGTTAAGTGTTATCCTGCAGCTTTGATAAACTCAACTGTTGTTGTCACAGGTCTGTAAATGACTCTATTGACGGGTTTTCTTTTTTTTTCCTCTTTCAGTGCCTGCCTTTGCGTGCTAAGTTTTCTCTTGGCTCTGCCTGGCAGGAAAAAGAGGAAACTAGAAAACCCCATTAGTTGTCCATTTGCAGAATACCCAGGCTTTACTCTCAATACACAAAGAAATACAACGGTAGGAAGTTGTTTCACATCCGAGCCAAGATAAGGTCCTGGAGGTTTATTATTTTTGTTGCCTGATAGCATCAGGACTGGGGAGCAGGGGGCAGAGAAGGAACAGCAGATCAACATCCCATGAGGACAACAGAAGGGAAGACAGACAGATAGCCAAGTGCCGACAGCTTCAGTCAGTGCTCCCAGAGGAAGTGTTGGTTTCACCAGATGAAATTAATACACAGAAGTCTTTACAGAGGCATTCAGATGTGACATTGTTTGAGGGGCCTGGCTATATGGCAGATGTATAAAGCACTGAATCATATGTTTACATATAATTAGGTCTGTATTGACAAGCCAGGTTTTACTTTTGTTTAATAATTTCCTACACTAACATCAAAGAGCTTGTTTTTGTAATGAAAACACGTTTCCCTTTTTGTTTTGCTCTGCTGTAGCTCTGTATTAACATCAAATGCAAATCATGACTCACGCAAATGAGAGCTGTACGTGTAGATATACCCATATTCATTTAAAGCTTCTAAGACAGACACAATGGTAAAAAAATTCCTTAATTTGGATATATTCAGGTAATTTTTTTTTCTATGTGATCCTGTGTAGCCTTAAAAATTTTGTGACTACCACATAATTTTAGTGTGCTTATTAACTTTCAAACAAGTTGGATAGGACTTAAGATTCCAATTTCTGAGTCAGGAATTGCTTCCTTAGATAGTCTATAGAAAGCTCAGTGTAATGCTGTTAAGACTTTGGTGATCTGCATGGTAACAATGTAGAAAACACTACAAAGATACAGTTTTGAAATATGAGATAATTTGATATGATTGGAATAGAAAGCAGTAATAAAATCTTTGCTTGGTTGGATTTGCCTCATTTGTTTTTCAATACATTTAAAATGTTTCTAAACTCTACAAAAATAGCTCAAATACAGTTTGAGATAACTAAATCAGCATTTAGGACTTGAGAGCAAAGTTGATAAAATTTTTCATCTAAGCCGAGGGAACTAAAATGTTTTAAGATAAGTGTATTCAGATTACGAGAAACAAGGACTTCAGGAATGTTTAACATTGAACAGCATTATTAATAATTTTTATTCAAGAAATACACAACACTGTTGGCATTGAGCACCATTCGCTTTATGTTTATTGGAAATGTTCAGTGTAGAACTTCCTTAGTTTCTATGTGTATATTTGTGCTTCATTAGGAAACTGAATTTAGAATGTTCAATAAATATGAAATCACAAGGGTTTTGCACTTTTTCCAGTGGGTGTTGTCCTCCATATTTAAAAGGAATAACCCTCTGATGTCTGAGCAAAGCCAATGGTGACTGAGCTCCTTTCCCACAGAGTGTCATAGCCATACTTTCCACCCCTGCAGCTTTCTCAGTATAAGTTTTCTCATATTTCTGCTTGGACTATCAAATAGAAGAAAGTTCTTGGAGACCCACAGTGGAGGATGCCAGCTTTTTAGATTAACTCTGCTGAAGTTTTCCAATAGCTTTTACTTTAATTTCTTCTTTTTTTTTCCTTAAGGCCGAGCCCCTGACACCAAAACTCTCAATTTGGAGGCAGTTGGAGTGAAAACTAATTCTGAAACTGGAAAGATTATTGTTGATGCCGGTGAAGCTACTTCTGTTCCTCACATTTATGCAGTTGGAGACATAACAGAGGTACTGAGTCTACATAAACTATTTTACAATAACAGGAAGCCAACTTTGTTCCTGACTAATAACTAGTCCCCAGATGTAGTCATGCTCTAGTGTATATCTTAGTGTTTTTCACTTTTTCACTTGGCAGGGCTGGAGTGTTTATGCCAGCCACCTGGGTCAGTAATTTCCTTCACAGGGATCTCGTGAAGTATCTCAGCATGAGAGATGATTGCTGATGTTTATCAAGGAATGCATCACTGGTCAGAGGCTAATAATGATGTCTTTATCACTCCTATTATCTTTCTAATAATGTTTTTATCACTTTTGACATATGACTTCATACTGCCTGTGAATGCTGAGTGAAAGCAGTTCTTACCTTCGGTAGCTGAGTACATTTACTGGGAATGACCATGGCAAGTTCTGTGAGTGCATTTTGGGTATTTTGGGTGTTAATTGAGACTAATCACAAAACGACTTTTCAGCTCCCTGATGAAAAATGCTTCTGACAAAAGTAATTTCCTCTAGAATAAGAAAAAGTAATGGCCTAAAATACTAAATGCTTTTGACTTTTGTTCATGATTTGTGAATGATTACGCTAAATAAACATGAGGGGTGTGGCTTTCTTGTTTGGTTTTTGTTTGTTTGTTTTAAGAAGGCGACATCATAACTTAAGCAAAATAATCTATTTGTTAGAGAGGTAAAAGCAGATTATGTGGTCTTATTCTAGTGCTGTTGATAATCTACAGTCATATATGACAAGAATGCCTTGCCATGATAAATGTGCATTTAAATGCTTTCAATCTGCCAATTTTCATTTTACAGAAGAGCTCAGATTATCTGCTGTAAGCTGGGCATCCTCAAATATGTTGATTTCATAAAAAGTGTTTGTGTGGATTCTGAACTGTAGAGTTACAGGAGGATGTTGTCATCATGTCCCTGCTGTGCCTGGAAAATTTGGGCAGTATGTAGAATACAGAGCAATGCTGGGCATTGCAAGATACAGAGTTCTCTCACCTGTTACTGATCTTTATTGAACTTTCTATCAAGAGTGCTTTTCATGTAGTGCAGGCATCTGCCTTACAGGTCTGGTAAAGATAAATACTGTGGCAATAGCCAAACAGTATATATAGCATCATTTTAGAGAAATTTAAAGGATTTCTCATTCTGCTATGTTTAAAGTATTTTAAAGATCTCTCAAATATATAAACCTTACTGGTGCTTTTAGTCGCTGAAGAGATGTAACTGATTAAATGATGTCTTGGGAATAGCCCTGCAAATTTCTGACTGGACTCTGGAGCTGCCAGAGACACTTAAATCTCATAAATCTGCTGACCACTCCTGACCTCTTCCCTCTGTGTGGGCATGTGTTTCTTCCTGTCTGTCTCCATCTTCATGTGGACTTGCCATTTCCTTTTAAATTGTGTTAAAACTCTTTCCTTCTCAGATATTTCTCCTTTATTTTTTTTCCCTTACTCTACACAACTTCTCTGTCCTGTTGTCCTGTCCAGTCACTCAGAGCTTTGGGATTTTGTAGAGTTCCTCTCCTTTCTTCTTGTTTCAGATTCCCTCTGTACTTGACACTTCTTGCTCTCGGATACTTCCTAAAGTCCACTTTCTGCTCACAACCAGCTCCTACACCTGCTTATCCCTGATAAAAATGCCTTGGCTGGCCTCCTGCTTTCCAAAATTTTCCTTTTAATTTCAGCCAAGAAGCAGTTGTTAGAAGCAATGCTGGCAGGGCTTAGATTCTGTTGCTTATTTTGCTGCCAATCTGCAGTGTTATTTTGAGTATTTCCTTTTGGATCCTTTTTGTCTTCTGCCCTTTGAGGATTTAGTTAAATAAGAAATATAAAGTTGGAGGCAGGATGCTCTCCTCTTTCTTACTCTGGATCTAAAAAGTCATGTCTTCATTTATTTGTCATTTTCATTTTGTTGTTAAAACTTTTATTTCCTTTTCCTGCTTTTGTCCTTATTGGTGCAGATTTTTGAACCTGAGTGGTTCAATAGACATTTCTAAATATAAGTGTTAAAAACAGCAGCACAGTTCTGTGCTGTGCCCAGTGTACAGTTGGGGGAAAAAAATGAAAAAGTTGAATCAGTCCTCTGTAGAATATTCCCTTGAGCTTTTATCTACATATTGGCTGAATGCAGGGAATTAAAGAGATCATCATATAGTACTCATACATTTCAAGTGTTTAGAGATAAAAAAAAATACTGCCACTATCTTATCTGGCTCCAGCACAATGTGACCTGTGTAATTCCGCTTGCTAAGCAATGAAGTCTATTTTATTTGAATACTTAAATTAGTTTAGTCTTTTTTTTTTAAAGCAGAATTAATATAGATAATAAATTTCATTGGTATGGGAACCAGCACTGAAAGAAATTTCCATTGGTACATGTCTCACAGTAACACATGAGAATCAAGGGCATCCTGCTAAGAACCGCAGAGCTGCAGAGCTTGGTTGTGGAACTTTCTGGGTGTGGCCGACCAAAAGAGCACAGGAAGGGGAATCTTGTCTCCTGTCAGTGATCATCAATAAGAATCATTATAAAAATTATTTTTTCCTCCAATGTTCCTGCTCAGGATTTCTCTTTGTTCTGCTCTGTCCCTCTTAGGGTTTCTTTGCTACCCTAAAGTGCTTTTGCTCAAATTTTGCGAGTAGTTCCCAAGCCCTGCTCCCTCCTTTACCACTCCACACTGAATAAACACTGAATTGCTACCAAATAGCAAGAACGGATTTTTTTTTGTTTGAATTCAGTGCCCTGGCTGGAAAGGGAGTTAGAGAGGGGGCAGCTGAGTTTCCTGATTGCTCAGAATGACTGTTTTCATTTGAGAGTCCTACCCAGCTGGTACAAATGGGAATCTGTGTGTGCATGGGTGTCTTGTTGCACCCCTGTATGACAAATGGAATCCTAATGTTACCCAAGATTTCATCTGGAAAAAAAAAAAAGGAAAAAAAATCTTCCAGATGTCAGTCAGTTTGTGTACCCTCAAAAAACATTATTCAAGTTTTGGCAAAATATTGTTTTCAAGTGACAGGTGAAATTACATTTCAGCATTTTCATCTTCTGTAATCAGGATCAGGAAGATCAAGCTGGAATTTTAGTTTGAATTCTTTTTTTCAGTGCTGATACAAACTCTGTGTTAAAATCCTTCCTCCAGTAGTGTTGTTGTTGAAAAGCATGGCACACACTATAAAGACATTTTCTCAGAAGGAGGTTTATCACATGGTCAGGCCTCTCTACATCTGTCATATTTCAAAGGTTGTTACAACAAAGATGTGTAGAGAAAGTGGAATGTACAGTATGTTGCTTTGAATAGAAATGAGACCAGAAAGAGTTGTGTTAGAACAAATACACATTACTTCAAAGCTTTTTAAACTCTCTTAGGACCATCTTGGTTAAATGTATAATCCACTGGAGGATTCTTACGAACAATTCATATCCATAATTATCAGCAGAGTAGTTCTACACATGACTGCAAAGTGAATGTTCATTTCAAATATTTACCAAGGAAGGTCTTTAAGTCATTGTTTATGAGGAATTGGGCTTTATCTGCATGGATGTTTTAGTAATTAGTTGGGTTTTATGGAATGCATGGCAGTGCTTTCACAATTTTATCTCTCGTTCCAATCTCCTATTCATTTCTGGAATGCCAAAACAACATATATTTCCTGCTACAGAAATGATTGGCAGGCATGTTTCAGGCAAATGTGTGTAAGAAAAAACAAATTTCATCTGGTAAATTACACTTAGAGACTTGAAAATCAAGATGCTGGATTTGAGAAATTGGGACTTGATGAATGTTAGAAGGAAAAAGGGATAGACTTGCAGCTTTGTGATTTGTCATGAGTTGTGGAGGAAAAATAGATTAGCCTTCATCAACAGTTACAGTTGTGATTTCTGTTATCAGGTTAGATAAAACATTTCAGATTGGTTTTTTGCAATTGAACTTTTAAGTGGTTATTAGTACAGATAAAAGCCTAGATGCCTGTTAACATGTAGATAATTAACATGATCTGTGTACTGAAGAAAATGTTTATCAATACCATGTACAGAGTCTGTCTACCAACATACAAAAAAAGATAAGCTGGTAAAGAAGAATGGATTCCAGTAAATACTAAAAAACTTTAGGATCGTGAAAAAAAGTGGAAAACTTTGAATGTGTGTGATGAGGAATCCTTACTTTTTTTTTTGCTGAGAGCTGGTTTTGAGAGCTTATTGAATGACTCCAAGTAGGGCTTTGCAGGAGTGTGACAAATGTTGTATCTAAATGGGACGTGTATGAATCAAAACTTCACACATTTTATAAAGCATTCCATGTTGCGTTTCTCAGTTACGGCCTTCTTACATTTCCACGTCATTCCTTCAGGATTTGTGACCTCTTTTCTCATGTCAGACAAGCATTTTGATGACATGTCTTGGATGAACTCTTAACAAATGGGGTTTTTTTTATTCCATTTATCATTTTTTTTCAGTCTTATTAACCTATATGGACTGGTCTCCCTGGGGCTTGAAAATATTCCCTTGCAAATACCTTACCTTAATTTTCAGAAACTTTCAAGCTCTTTAAAACCAGCTCTAAAGTTCTGATGCTCCAGTGGTGCTGTGCCAGCACTCAGATTATTTGGGTTCTGGCACATGTACAGCCCTGTTTGGATGTACAAAGTAGCCAGGACTCGTGGCTTGAGCTGGGGCACATCCTGGTCATATCCTGCTGTCATTCCATTTCTCACTTGCAGGAAGTTTACATTTGCCAATAGCAATCTCTTTCAAGCCCCTCTGTAATAGCAGAGCCTGAGACCAGGACCAGCTCACCCTTTAGGTCACAGTGCTAGCAAAAGAGTGTTCCACTTTTCCAGTCCAGGACCAACAGAGGAAGTCAGTAATAGTGTCTACAAATAGCTAGGTTTTGTAAAAATGTGCTCTGTAAAAATGTGTCAGATAATTTTTTTTAAAGGTCTGATATTATAAAGACACTGTTGCTTTAAACTAGGCTCTTCTTGATTTAAAAAGGCACTTTGAAAAATTTCCTCGTGGCTTACTTTGGAGAGAAGGGGTGAAGTGAACAGTCAGCATGGGAGTCTGTGCTGCTTTTCAAGAGGTGACATGATAAGATATAAAGATTTGACGTATTTGTGACACTTTCCCCCCATTAAGACAGATAGTAAACTCAGCCTTTAAAGCATGTTTGGACAGAAATTATTATTGCTTTTTCTATTTGGAGCCCTGGCTACCAAGCTGGAATTCCAACGATTTGGCCTTCCTCTAACCATTGTCCCAGGAGAAATCTTTGGATGCTGCTTCTCCTTAAGTTCAAACAAAGCTTTGTGCTCTCTTCTTAGGGCCGTCCTGAATTAACACCCACAGCAATAGCTGCAGGAAAACTGCTGGCTCAGCGTCTTTTTGGCCAATCTTCAGAGCTGATGGACTATGACAATGTGAGTTGTTATGTCTTTCTTCACGAAGAACAATCTTTGGCTTTTTTCCTTTTAAATAATTTTTAAGGAATTGCTCTTGTCACCAGCTTTGACAGCAGCCAAAGCGGAGGTGTGTGCCCGAGCTGCACCTCTCACTTGTGCACAAGTGTCTGGCAGGCAGCTGCTGCACGTGGTTCAGCAGTTACACCTTCTGCTTCCTCCTGAGCAGGTGCCCACCACAGTCTTCACTCCCTTGGAATACGGTTGTGTTGGCCTGTCGGAAGAGGCAGCTGTGCAGCGTCATGGATCAGATAATATTGAGGTATTGAAAGCATTTTTCATTTTCTAGCTGGTGTCAGAGTTGCCCTGTGGAAAGGCAGAACTTTCACTGCTGTATCAGGTCAGACTTTTGGTCCCCAAAGGACTGTGCTTACAGGGAGTTGGTGTCTCCAGAAGTGCTCAGAACTTCAGTGGTATTGCAGCAGGTCACAATAGGAACTGTTACTTACTGGGCTTAAAACCACTGATAGGGCGTGACAGCTTTAAAGTAGCTGCCATTTTAGCAAGTTACATTGTGCAGCATCATTAAATAATGGTGTTGTTGCTTTCTACAAGTTACCCGTGGAAAGAGATGTTGTGTTACTCTTACTCACTTGCCCCAGGGAAAATCGTTAATGAGAGAAGAAGAATTTACTATTCAGAATGCAAAAATTACAGTTCGGATTTTGTTGTGGGATGCATTATTATAGATATGAAAAGATTCTTGGATTTCATTATTTTCAGTAAACAAAGCATTGGACCTTTGGGAGAAGCTTAAAAATGCTATTTTTTTCTCCCTTTAATTTGGTGCATTAGTCTGAGTAGCATTATTTGTGAGGGTTTTTTCAGTTTTGTTTTTAATCTAATGATTCTCTGAAAAAGGTTTGTGTTAAGCTCTTACTGTGCTTTCTGTATTTTTCTTTAAAATAACTAACAGGTTATAAACAAATCAATTTTTGTACAAAGGTATAAATATGTAGTAATAGTAGTTACTACAGTAATAAATACCAGGTTTTGACATAATAGTACTCTCTAACACAAACTGTTATTGTTTTTCCTGCCAGGTGTACCATGCATATTACAAACCTTTAGAGTTTACAGTGGCTGAAAGAGATGCAACTCAATGCTATATGAAAGTGAGTTTTGTGGCTTTTAAATTTCTTTTAACTTAAGACAGGATATGGTACAGCCAACTTTAAAGAGCACTGTTTGGCAAAAAAACATCTCAAGATGGATATTTTCTTGGTAACAGGCATCTTGAAATTGCTTTACAGATATTAGCATTTTTCAGAACTGACATTCTGCTGATAAATACCATCTTTGAGCTGCTTTTAAGGTCCTAAGAAATATTTCAGATTTTACAGAGATCAATCTCTGCTTCTCCCAGCAAAGTTCTTAATGGGTTACATGTAATATTTATATTGACACGTTTTGCCAAAACTATGATACCTTCAAAAATGAACCATAAGGCTTACAAAATGACAGTAACTATTCAGTCTCTGCTTATAAAAACAAAAAAATCCTGGTTTAGACCAAAGTACCAGACCTGAAAAGGGCCTTCTGCAGCAATCCAGTTGCTTCAGTGTTGGAAAGGTTTTTGATGCTCTTGCCTACAGCAGAGAATCTTATCTAAGATGAAGTGTAGTGTTGGTAGAATATATCATAGTTTTCTTTTTCTTCCTTTTCCCCTCATCATCAGGGAACAGTCTTTCGGTGCATAAACGTGTCCATCAATTATATTATACAATATTATATTGTTATTGTTTTGTAAGGAGTGTCCATTGACAATAATTGCAGTCAGTTTTTCTGACTGTATTTTGTCACCTCTGATTTATGTAAATGCTTGCCTTAAGTGTCCCAGGTACCGGTGTAACAAAGGTGATGATATTAAATTTAATGTATTCCCTTTGAATTATGTCAATTAGAGTAAATATTTAAGAGTGAAATAGTAACAGCATAATAGTTGTTGGCTGATACTTAGTCCTTATTAAACTCTCAAAACATATAAACAAACATTTAACTTGAGTCTTTCAAATTCTACTGCAAGAATTTCTCCTTTAAAACACCTTAATGTTTAAAGTCCCACATCAGGATTTCTGCTGTTCCTGGCATTCCTGATGAAAGAATTTAAGCTTTTACTGAATAGCAGAACTTAATAGATTAGTGATACTTTAATGCTTGATGGGAGGATTCAGGGAGAGACTGACTTTCTTTTCATAATTATAAAGATGGTGTCCTTACAGGAACTAAAACGTTTTCATTAAGTTCTCTAATAAAAATTAAGTGTGCAATGACTCAGGCTCCCTTAGATACTTATTAACCTTCATCTTTGGCTGCTTCTGAGGCTCAACTCCTTTTTAGGTTATGTGCCCCATGTGGTAAATGTATCTCACCAAACATGCTGCTCTAAGTGTTTAGTGACTGAGTCACAAAGGCACAAAATATCCTGGAACTGGCAGTGGTCATCTGTGAAAATACAGCTGAGGAAAACATCTGCACGGGCTTGGAGAAATGCTGAGGTGGCCACTCAGTGGAAAAGAGCACTGGTCTGGTCACCAGACTACAGAAAGTACTTTGAGGATTTCATACAAATGGCAAAGAACAAAGTATTCAACACCAGAAATCATTGTTGTCAGTGGCTCCCTCAAGTCTGAAAGAAATACACTAATAAAGCTTCAGTTCAGGAAAGTGCTTAAGGACAATAAGAGTAAGACCTATTGAAGTCAGTAAGACTTCAAGCAAGTGCATAAGTTTTTGGCACACTGGAAATAAACAGCTGAACTGTAGGATCTTGGGGCACTCCAGTTTCATTTAATTCATCTTCATGCCTTATCTTTAAGTGTTCTAAGGAAAGATCTTTTTGTGATGTATTGTTTTCAGATGGTGTGCTTACGAGAGAGGGAGCAACGAATACTTGGCCTTCATTTCATTGGACCAAATGCAGGCGAAGTTATTCAAGGATTTGCTCTTGGAATCAAGTAAGTACAAAAGAATGTCTCCAGCTTCTAAAGCCTGCTTCTTAAGTTATTGTAAGATTATAAAAGATAGCTGCCTAGTTTTGGCAACACTATAAAGAATGCATGCTTTTTGTTACTTTTATGGAGTATTGCACATATTTTCACCAAAAATGCTGCAGTTCTTCATTAAGATGTACTGGATTTAGTTACTGTAATACTGGATATAGTTAGGGAAATATTGAGGAAAATATATTGTTGATATGATATAGTTAAAGCAAAAAACAGAATTAAGCATTAACTTAACTAATGTTAGATTTTTCAGTGTAGCTTCTTTTGCATTCTGTGCACAGGATAGGAAATCACCATGCAGTTTTGCAAGCTACTTCTTTAAAAATATATTTGTGCTTTTCAGAAAAACCTTTCTTTGCACCTGCCAAACGTTTCCTTTCCTAATCTCATCTTCAAATTTGCACAGCCATGACTTCTTAAAAGTTCAGCAAGGTTTGCATGAATTCTTACATTGCTGGGGTATAAAGTAAATATAGTGTAGTAAAAAAGAAACATGTCTAGGATGATGGGAGAGGGAAGATACTTTTGTTTGAAGCAAACTGATAATTGCAATAAAAACTTATCCTTTGTGATCTGATCTTATTTAAGATTTTGCTCAAATATTAATATAGAAGTCCTCCATTTGAAGGAGTAAGGAGTGATTCTCGGTCCTCTCTGGTTAAATGGAAAATTCTTGCTATGATTTTTGTGTGCTACAATTATTTCTTATTTGTTTTTTTCCTTTCCCCTTCTTATTGCTGATTCACATCTTCAGAAATGTTGATTCCTATATTTACATTACAAAATTATAATTTTTAACTCCCTCTTCAAAAGAAGTAGTCTGGGACATCATAAATGATTGCCCGTTGTGGTGTCAGTTCATTTTCCTAAATTTGATCACCATTTTACTGCAGTTTTAGTCCTGCAGTTGTGAGTGACTATTATAAATGAAAAGCAGAAAGGATTAAGAAAGCAGGACCACAAGTATCATTTGAGGAATATCTTGGAAATCACTGATTGCAGTGTACCCTCAGTACACATTTTCAACATGTGTTTGTAGTCCATTAATGGCCAAGTGGTATAGATTCTAGAACTACATTTCTTAGGATGTCATTGTTTTGAAGTTTTATCCAAAATAACCATTGAAAAGGAAGCACATGAAACTGGAGTGCTTTTCTGCCTTGCTTGAGGGAAATGAAAACTTTAGCCACAGTAAGAGGTTTTCAGCAGGTCAGATTCCTGTATTGGTTTCTATTGCATTTCACAAATCCAGAGCTTTCAATGTGGAATCCCCACTGTAAGAACTGTTCTTATCCTTTGTCAAATACTAGGTCTTGCTTCAGCCTCTTCGAAGGATGAGTTTTCATCTTCCCTCCCCACCCAGCACTCCAGTAACATCTGTGGTCAGCAAAGATCTTTTCCTTGTCAGTGCTTTTTTGAATGTAAGTGGAGACACCAGAAGGCATCTGTGGCTTCCTTCCCTGTATTTTGTAGAGGGAGATAATATTATTCCATAGAGAGCTTGACACAATCCTTAAATTCAGGGCCATTTCAGCTATTCTTACCGCATGGCTTGCCAGGAATAGCAGTTCAAAAGAAATTCATCAAGTCTTATGAATGTTACTGGACAAGTAAGGGAATTAAGCAAGTGGGATTGTAGCACAAGTGGGTTTTTGGTGGGTTTTGTTTGCTTGTTTGTTTAATTTTTTCAAATAAGAGACTTTTTTTCCTTACTTATAACATTGATATATTCAGTGTAAGCACTAGAGACTCTTAAGTTCATGGAAGAATATTCTGGTATCATTTCCTTCAGCAGATTCTTTCCAACAGTTCTAATTAAGGTTTTCTTCCTCTGTGTGTATGTGTGCATTTTTTTCCATCTGGAGTTAGTGAAACACACATGTATGTACAAGAAAAGCTGAAGGTTGCAGTTTTGTCATATGTTTTTGCCATAGGCTCAGTTGTGACTTCGGGTAAATTGCTTCATTCTCTCTGTCTCAACCCTTATGACAATTCTTTCCTACCTCAGTGTTGGGAAGCTGGGCGTCTACGTGTTGTGCAAGTGCCTGAGAAATAATAGCATTGTTTGAAGAACAAATGCAACTCCTTTACCTGATCAAATGGACAGGAACAGAATTACTTTGATGTTTTAGGACCTTGTAGCTGCTTCAGGTGAATAGCATTTGACTTTGTGGGTCATTTTGTTGTTGTTTTTTGGTAGATGTGGTGCTACGTATCCTCAGATGATGAAGACAGTTGGCATTCACCCGACCTGTGCTGAAGAAGTTACCAAGCTGCACATTACAAAACGTTCTGGCCTGGATGCAACAGTCACAGGCTGCTGAGGTTAAATACCATCCCTGGAAAGAAGGAAAAAAAGCACAAAACATATTTGTAAAAAAAAAAGGGGCACTTAAATGGTTCAGGTTACAGGAATCTTCCTTGTTCTCCTTGTAGAGAGCTTTTTCTCACAGCCAAAAAATTTTGTACCATCACAGTTCTAAAACCAATGTAGTCCTGCAGCAACAAATCTCTCTTTTTAAGTGCCTAAAGTTCTTCAGTTGCTGTGAGCTAGGGAATAATCACAGTATTTTATATGTAAATATAACTAAAGCCCGTGACATCTGAGGCCATCCACAAATGAAGCAGTTGTTTGGGTTTCCCTGTTGGCACGAGTGACTGCCAGCAGAAGAGTCTCAGATGCTGGAAATCAGACAGGGCATCCCTTAGAAGTTTGGTGGGATGCTTTGTCCTGCATGCTTGGATTGCTCGTTATTAATCCTAATACTGAACTCTGAGATTCTACATTCACTAGTGGAAACAAGCTGCTGGAGTGGGTAACAAAGGGTAAGCAGTCACCATTAGACATTTTTTCCTTTAAAATGTCATATGTGAAGGAATTTAATAGAAAATCACCTGAAGCTGTACTGCTGCTGGAAGAATCACAATGGATTAATCAGTAACAGCCTGGTCACAGAGTTTTATGGTGAGGACTGAGAATGAATGATCTCAGAGGTGCTGAAGGAAGAGTTGGATTTTATGGTGGTGCCTCTGCCTACTCCTGAAAGTTTTAATTCAGCTCAGTCCAAACTAAATTGACCCATCTCACAAATTACTGCTTGAACAGCGTATATTAAGCTAACAAGTAGACTAAAACCCTCTAATAATCCACCTTATGCAGCGTTTTCTGTTTTATAGAATGCAGAAATATGGCTGACACTGAAATATTTTCTTGCTTTGTTTTTAAGACTTTCTTCCTGATGAGCTGGAGACGGTATCTGAACTGACTTATGTCTGGCTTTAATAAAACACGTTACTGAAGGGAACTCAATTAAGCAGTGATCCAGAAAATTAATGGTCCTGCCCTGAGCAAAGATACAAAATAATCATCTACAACTTTTTCTTCTTTTTCTTTTTCCGTGTACTGGCCCCAGTAAGAAAGCATTACCCTGTTGCAAATTCCTGCTGATTTTCGTGCTCTCCAGAAGGGGGAGGTGCTGGCTCATCTGTGAAAGGAGAGGAACAAATCTGAGAGTGAAGCTTCTTGTGCAGAACCCTGTTAAGGAGGGAGCCTGACAAAGGCAAACAAAAACCGAACTGCGCTGAATTTCAATCCCAGTCGCAGTTGCAATATTTTGATGTGCACAGTCACAGATTCTTGCACCCTTTACAGAAGAATAGTGCCCATTGGAAGAGACCAGCTTCAGGTGAAACAAAATATATCCTTTTTGCAGTTAATTGATGTCAGTGCTTTATGTGTGGAATTTGTTATTTTCATTCCAAACTTGTTGCAGTTTTGAAGAAGTCTGATGATTATGTATGTATCTGCTGTTTTAATTTGATTGGTATTTCACTGCTTCAGCAACACAGACAAATGATTGGTTTATATCAAGTGTGAAATCATTTTTACCATGAGAATTGTCTGAGAAACTACTAGATAAACGGGATCAAAACTTCCCTGTAAAGTAGGATTTAACAGCATTTATCACACTCTCATTGATATAAGAATACTAAATTTTCAAATTTTTTTTAACTTAAACAACAACAAAAGGAATCCTAAATGTTTTGTCTACAAATTTTCCTGATTTTCTTTTTGGTCCATGTTGCTGGTCCATAAAGTAGGAAGAAGTGATACAGTTGGACTCCAAGTGGCATTCCCTACCAGATCTGCTGATGCCATTTTTCATCTGTGAAGTCATCTATAGGTTTGTAGTTGACAAGAAATAATTTGGATTGGAAGTGTTGTTGAAACAACACCTGAATTTTGAAGCTGCCTTTAGAAGGAATGATGAAAACTTTATATCTCCCTAAATAGGTGAATACCTGCACATTCAGAAGTTTCTGTTTCCTTTAATAAAGGGCCTTATGAGTATGATGCAGCCAAAATACTTGCTATATTCTCCTCAGGGTGTTACAAAAAAAGAGTTCAGAGTAAATTAGGGTTTCTTAAAATGTTTTACTTAATAATTCAAAATACGGAGATGCAGCCTCATAGATTTTGCTGTGAGAAGAAGTTTGCCTCTGACAAAACTCTAACGTTTATGCATGTAAGATTTTTTTTCCGGTGATTACCTATTATAGTTCCTTTTGTTTCCCAAAAATGAAAGCATTGGTGTTTAACCATATAAAATCTGCTTCTCTTCTCTGCCCTACCAGTGCATCACACAGAAAAATCAATGGAGAGATGAGTTAATTTCATTCATCATAAAATTCAAATTAATTATTTGGGACAGCAAATAGAGAGATCTCAGGGAAATGTGTCCTCAGTGTATATGGAGTGTGAAACTAAGGCGTGTCATGGTTTTCAGAAGGAACAGAACTGTCTTGGTTTTAGAATTGCCGAGTGGCCTGCATGAAATTGTTCCTGTCTCTTCAACAGCAGCCTGGTTCTGTTCCTCATTTAGTGGAAAATGCTGTTGCCCCCTGAAGTAAAACTAAACATACAATCCCACCTACCAAATAATGTCAGAATCAACAGCAAGACCAAATAATGACAAATACCGTGATTGTGCTTTTTTTCCTGAAGGATTCACCAGGGATGGTGCTTAAGAATTGTTTTTAAAAGCCTGACTAATGTAAATTGAAGCAATTGATTTACATTGCAACTTACTGATTGCATGTGAAAATGTACAAACAAAAACGTAGTCAGGCTCCTCAGGATGCCAGCTGATGAGGATTTGTTTGTCAAACCACACTGTGGTGCAAACAAGTCTGAGCTTTGCTGGGTCCCTCTTATATGTGATCCTGATATTTATTGTGTTGTGAGTTAATTAATGAATAAAGAATATTTTTTCTAATAAATGTGTGATTGCACTTGCTTAATTTTGTACATAGGATTTCTGCTTACAATAGATATATTTTTTGATCTTAATGCTGTCTCTCTTGGTTGTAGTATGTATTAAGGAAATGAAGAAATAGACAGACTCAGACCTTTTATTAAGAAAATGTTGATACTTCTCTGTATCTGTATGTAAATTGAATAACCACTGAGATTTTTCCAGGCTGGATGGCCTCTTATTTAAATTTAAATTAAGAGAACCTGTAGACTGGGTGAGTATGGGTTCAAATATTGTCTTGTTTACTCCAGCTAACGAGGTCTAACAGGTATTTTCATTGTCCCTGCATGCTGACATACTTCTTGGAAGTCTTGTCAAGAGTAAACTCCCTGAGTGCAGTCAGAGCATTATACAGGGCTACAGTATTCTACGTAAGCTGTTCATTTTTGAGTTTAAACTAGAACACAGAGTGGAGAAAACGCATTGCTACAAAGCCAAGTTAGTAGCTGTGGGTACTGCTACATAAAAATATTAGAAGATTTATGGAGAACTGACTAGCAAAATATATTTAGAACTCTGAGAAACTTCTCTGTCAAAAAAGTAAGGGAGTACATTGTTTAATTAATCTCAATTTTCTTTTATCTTTAAGTCCTCTGATTTTGATGAGAAGTTCCCATAAAGTCAGGTCATGCTGAGCTTCTGAAATAGGCTAGTTTAGGATTGCCTTAGTATATGCCCTGGATTTGATGCTGAGAATGAATATTGACTTTAGTCTATGTGAAGGCATTTCTATTTCTGCATTTTTAATTTATTTTAATTTCCTGAAATATTTCATTGCAGGTTCTAACTAATTAGGGTAGCTAGTAACAGTGGCTAAATAAAGGAATAAGGTAAGCATTATCTTGATTATTTTTTGCTTATTTTCATATACCACTTAATCCCAAAACAAAGGGAATTTACAGGTGAGCATACAGACAAAATAAATTGGGAATAAAATTTAGTGCATTATCTGTATTATACCTAATGATAGCTTGTTCTCAAGGTGTTGTGTACAATTAAGTCTTGCCTTTTCCCATTTCTGCATGTACGATGTTTTGTTACATCTACTGAAAACTGTTTCTACAGTTTAGATTATTCCAGACCAGGAGCTGGAAAAGATACTTCAGTATAATAGATAACTTCTTTTTTTGCTAGCACTGTTGTTCTGATAAAAACATAAAAACCATGGATGCCATAATGTTTCTGACCAAAGCAGCTGAGTATTGTAAAGACTTTTGAGTTTGAAGAGTTCTCTTCAGAGGCTCATGTCTGTCTAACAAAGTAGGCAATTCTGTGCCCATATAAATGGCCATTTGTATAAATGCCAGTGACATCAGTGTACTCAAAGTTAAGGCTGGCCATTAATTTCAGTGGGATGCAAGCATGTGTCTTAAGTGCTTTGTTACAGGGGAATCAATATAAGCATATGCCAAAATGTCTTTCATTATTACAGTTGGGGAACAGGCTGCAATTATGATTCAAAACATAAAAGGTACAATAGACATCTATGATTAGGCCATGAAATATGCCTTTAATAAGCAGAGTGCAGACAGTTTGTTTTGCAATACCTAAACTTGCAATACATAAACGTATAAAATTCATTGACTTCTTCATCCTTTCAGATCTGTGTGCTCTCTTTTAAGAGAGGTTTTTTACTTTAATGCACAAAGTTTTCCTGATGTTCTTCCAGCAGAAAGGCCGGGTTTGTATGCATTTATTCTAGTGCCAAACTTGGATTTTACTGGGAAAAGAGGAAACAGCAGAGCAGACCTTTTTTCTTTCTCTTTTTTTTTTTTTTCCTTTTTCCCAGGGCAGCATGCAAGAGATATGCTTAATTACTCTAACTGATTTTTTTAAAAATTGAATATTTCTGTCCACTACATGTCAAAGAGCTAATTATGCTTCCGTTGTGGTTCTCAAAGTCAATATTGTCAGCTCTTCTTAGTTCTAATCCTCTACATTGAATTTGGATGGGCCAGGTGAAATATCCCCTTCAGCACCTTACTGCAATTCTTGTCAATCATCTTGCCATGAAAAACATGCATATTACAAAGGCTTTGGCAACACTGCATCTGATTTCAGTCTTTAATCTTATATGCATCTTAAGAAAACATCATTCCAACTACTGACATTCTGTTTGGGACACGAATGGGATCCTATTTGCTGTGGGAAACAAAGGAAAATTGTCTAATCTTTAATGGATATAATGGAACTCTTTGGCCATCACAGTGTAAAGGCTTAGTAAACCACAGATCTAGGAAAAAAGAATTATGATGGTGAACTGATGAAGAAATTAAGCAGAATATCTCAGGTGAATAAGTAAGAAAATGCACATTTATTTATTCATAATGTAATTGTAAAATAATCTTGCTTCAAGCACTGTTGGGCTGAGGAGAGTGTCTTTTTTTGGAACCCCTAGACTTTCTGTGCAAGGAATGCTGTTCACTGTAGTCCATTTCTGAGCCTGGTTCTGTGTGTGCCACTTTTTCTGTTGTTTTCTTATAGACAAGATCTAGCACATCTAAAATCTTCTGGTCCTACAATGGAAAATTAACATCATTCCCTAAGAAGCTGGAATATAAACTAATAAGGCAGGTTTCCAGAATCTGATTGCATCAGTCAGAAAGATATAGTATGAAGAGAAAAGTGGATATTCCCTGGGGGGGAGTGTGAAATGAAGACCAGTCTTGTTTGAACAAGGTGCTGTGCATTGTTAGCTGGATAGAGATATTGGGAGTTGCAGCCTGTCAGAACCAGCATCTCCAAGGAGGGGGTGGGGGGAAATTTTTCCAGGTAGAGTCTCAGCAGTTTGTAAGTGAGTATGTCCAATATATTAATACATTTATTTAAGGAAAGCCTTTATACTCCATGAAAGATGAACTATACCCTTACTGCACCTCCTGCCCTGTTTTCTTTCGGATCATACAAAGACCAGAAAGACCGTTGGGTTTTTCTGTCCTCCTTTCCTTTACTTTAAAGCAATATGGAAATCAGGCTTGTTATTCCTTGTTTCAGCATAAAGCCAAAGACCGAGATCCCTCTACTTAAATCTTTCACAAGGAGACTCTTTTTCCCAAGGCTGTGCAAGGAATTAGCTAGGTGGTAACATAACTCAAACAAATCTAAGCTAAAGATACCTTTTCAGTCCTTGTCTATTAGAATATTATGTAACTCCAGGAAAACAAAATATCAAGGGAAAGAAATCTGTGAAAAAAGACAGGCTTTAGGCTTTAAACAAAAATTGAGAAAATAAATAAATGTTCCCTTTGTTGTTGACTGCCTGTGAGGAAAGCCCCAAATGTATTTTTCCATGGTACACTCCCAACAAAACAGTTAAAATTGAAAGCTTGTTTTACTTTTATCTTCTTCTAATGTGTGAATGAACTGTAATGCAGCCAACCAGTATTGTGTTCACACTGTGTCAGAGCAACAGGTTAGAAAGCAGCTTTTAGCTTTATGCAGGAGGTTGAGCTCAGAAATCTTTATTTAAACACCTTTGTTCAACGGGGACAAAAGATTAAGCTTTGGCATTTTTATTTAATCTTGATAGTCTTCCTTCTTTTTCTCCTTCTCAAAGGATCAAGAGGAAATGCATTAATTTTCAACTTCAGATGGAGGCAAGTTGTACAAACACAGCTGAGAACATCAGGAAACAAGCATTTTCCTTGGAGAAATGGAGTCAAGTAATGTTCTGCTGGCAATAAACTCCTGGATAATTGGGAAGATATTGTTAGGCACAACAGTTTGGGCAGCAGGGTGTTCACACTGATAGCACTGTTCAGTTTGGCTGTCTTAGGTGAACGACTCCTGTAATGCAGAAAGCAGGAATTATTAACCATCTGACAGGAATTAATTTAAAGAACACAGGCTGCTTTGGAGACTTAAGAAATGGCTCTTAGATTGTCAACGGATTTTTTTGTTAATTCATTTAATTTACACCACACTGAGGTCTAATTAAATCATGGCAGCAACTTTTGATTTTTTGCCTCTTTACTTTTCACTGGGTTGATTTCTTAGACGTATTTCAAACACAGGAGAATAAGGAGAGTTCTCTTGACACTTCAGACTTAGCTTGCATTTCTGTCCTTGTTCATTCTATGTATATTCAGAGTTTCTAAGAGCTTCAAGTCAGGACTTTGTTTCTCTTTCTTAATTAAGGATTTAATTGTTATCCTTGAATTTTTCTTGTTCCACCTTTTTTCAAGAGGCTCATTCTATTCTACTTAGCTACTTTTAGCCCTATTTAAGTGTTAATAAATGAAGTCCCTTTTGATGGGGTAAGTGTCCAATGTATTCATAAGAGAGCATTTCGGGATTTTCTGCTTGATCTTCCTTTAACTCCCTTGTACTTTCCAAATCTGGAAAGGCCATAGCTCCAGAGGAGGCAATTCTAAATAAATTGTAAGTCCTGTCCATAGCTGTGGTATTGTCCCCCTTGAAGAATGAGAGATCAACCATTTGTGAGTGTTTACAGCTGGACCTTCTGAAGGGCATCATCTTTCCTTAATGACAAAATGCATCAGGTTCACAGGCTGTGACAGCAGTGCCTCAGGGTTCCCATGACAGTGGCAAAGTGGAATATCTGATGAAATTTCCTTGTGAAATGCAAGGCTGCCTTTTTTGTCACTGAGGTTACTCAGAGAGAACTCTGAGCTCTTGCAGTTTTTTTGTATTGAGTAGCAAACTCTCAAAGTGCTAAAAGCTACCCTGGAGTGATGAGATTGTTCATGTGTGGGCTTAAACATCCTTGTGAGGCCACCTCATTGTCTTATGCTCTAATTCTGGAAGTCCTAATATTTCCCAAGTTCACAAGTTGGGTGAACATTTGCTTTAAGCTATTATGTTGATCCCTAGGAACAGCAGAGGGGGGTGCCCCCTTGGATCTACATTATTGATTGAAGTACTCTCCCTCACTGTACTTCAGTGAAGTGTGGCCAAGAACAACAAGATAAGAATTAATGTAAGTGACAAGGGAGTTCCTCAGACTCTACCAGTGCACATTAGCCTGGCTGAAGAGAAAAAGAAGCTGATACTTGAGTCTTTTGAGTTGTGAAGGGTCTGGTCAGTCCTTGAAGGGGAAGCACATGAATGGCCCAGTTGTCATCGCATTTTATTTTTCCTCCAACTTTGACTAATGGTGCATTTCCTCTGGCCTCCCACGGGCCATCCGTGGCTGACTTGCTTTGTCACTCTTCACATCGAGTCGCTGCCTTTACTGTCCACGCTGTTCCCATGGCGGGAGCCCAGTGTCCTCTAAAGAAACGCACAGGCACAAACCATCTGTCATTCTTCCACTCCTCTTTCAAGCCACCACTTCCCATATTGTGTGGCCTTGCAGGCTGAAAGCAATCTGCCTCCCCCTGCATGCCTGGAGTACATGCCAGCTCTCACCCCACTCGATAAGGGACCTCCCGACAGTGCCTGTAAAAATACTAATGGGCATCTCCCAGTTGATAACCAGCTCTGCCTTTTTATTGTGCTCATGGGGTGATAAGTTGTCTGGATCAACAAGGAATTGTCCCTTTTTCAGGCAAAGTTATTAGGGTCAAATTAGGTGTGAGTTGTGAAATTAATCATTGCAAGCACACATAATTCGTAGTGTGCTATGGACAAAGGAGAAAAAAAGAGAGACTTGAGGAGGAAATTATTGTAGGGCACAAAGTACCAAAGTGATTGGGAAGGAGGGAGGAGAGAATGGCTGGCAGTGCTGTGCAGGATGTTGAGCTAGGCCTGTAGGCTGTGCTGGATTTGGGCTCATGCACCTGTGGACTGTGAAATAATAGAACAAGGTTCTTCAATGTCATTTGAGAGTCTGAATTAATCCACACACAAGATGTCTTAGAGAGAGGAAGATACCCGACTTTGCACCAGAAACACTGCTTTTATGCATATGTAAATTGATTATATTCCTTGCACATCTCCAGATAATCTGAATCATGTGAATCTAGTCTCTCCTGGTAATGAATAATGCAACATCTACTGAAAAGCCTCATTTTTTTTTTTTTTTTCTGAGGTGAGAAGCCTGAATTTGGTGCTGAAAAGGTGTGCTGAATTTTCTTGGAAATGGTGCAAAGCTATTCTCATTTCCTGTAACTCTTGCAAGGTTGGCCCTTTTCCATGGCTAAGCCCCAATTCTTAGCCAGCCAGAACGAAAGTGGCAGGAGAAATTCACTCATTCTTTATTCTTCCAGTGTATCTAGGAAAGAAAGAAGAAGACTTTGAACCATTAATTCCTAAGTCTGTGACCTGATTTGCTGTAGTAGAAACTATTTTGAGGGTTTTGTCTTCTCTTACCAAACCTAATTGTTAATTGCATCTTCTTTTCTCCAGCCACTGCAACAAGGAATGACTGCCTTCTGTGCTGCTGACAGATCTGCCCCTCTGCTATCAGACACTGAGCTTTTGCCATTTCTGTTTCCTTAGAATTGCCTCTGCCTGGGAGCCAGTAGAGCAGCCTTGTTGGGGGAAACGTTTCTCTGAGGAGGATGATGATGGATGACAGAGTGATTCCCTTCCACATGGCTGGGCCACTGAGGTTGTGTTAATTTTTTATCCCCTCCCCAATATCCCCCTTTTCCTGCTCTGAATTCTTAAAACAAATCTTGGCTTTGCTGTATGAACAACACACAGACTCTGTAGTGACTTGAAAAAACATATTTTATGGCACAGGATGCAATGCATCCCTTGGTCAAAATGGTCAGGAAAGAGATAACTGCTACAGGTGGCAGAGGCTGCTGGATGGCCATCACAGGGTACATAAGGAATAAATTTGAATGCCTCTGCCAAATTTTTAGTGTTTACACCAGAACACTGCTTCTTTTTCTCCCATTACTGTCATGCATGTGATTTTGCTCCAGTTCTCATACTGGCCTCCCTCCTGTGCTTAGGGAAGAAGCAGGTCTGGCATTCCTACTGCACTGAGGTTCTCTTGGGCCTTACGGAATGGGTTTGCAATGATGTAGCTACACTGGCACAAAACTCTGGCCACGTACCAGCACAAAGTAAAGTTTGTCTGGAAGCAACTTGCTCTGTAAAAAATATCTGCAAGGAGTATAGATGCCCTCATGGAGATGGGTTCTCAGGACTGGATCTCAGCCATGTTGAGAATCATCTTTGTGTTGATGTACTTCCATGAAATATTCTTTAATAGTTGAACAGTTTTGAGCAGAGATCATATTTCCAGTTTGGGATTCCCTTTATACATCTTTCATTAATACAGGGATTCTCCGCAATCAGAGACCAGCACCGCAGAACAGCTGGATCCATTTTGGCTTGACAAGGGGCATGGGCATTTTTTAATATGTATTTATGGCTTTTGTGAACATTCAAAATGCTTTTTATAAATATTAAAAATAATCAAGGGTTCTGGAAAGAATTCATCCTGCATTACCACCATCTGCAGGAGTTCTTCCATCTTCCTCTAGAATATGTATTACTAGCTGACACTGTGAACTAACTGGTCCAGTCTGGGAATTCCTAGCTACAGCTCGAGGAAAGGGAGGCTGTGAAGGGAATTGGTATCTCTTGATCATCAGAGAGAGCAAATACAATACAGGCGGCAGTCTGGCTGCCCCTGGAGCAAGTCAGAAGCAGAAACTTGCAAGCAGGCACCTCAGAGAGCTCCCCAGAGTTTTGCTTTGCCTGCTGCACCCGCTGTGGTTACTTGGTAGGTTACTTGCCCTGCTTGTCTTGAGGTAGCTGGAGTTGAGGCATCTGTTTCCCATTTAGAGTTTGGAGGATGCCCAGGTCTGACTTGGCATGCTGTCTGCACCGGGCATCAGCAGTACAGATGTGGAAACCACAAACCCGATTAATATGAGCCTAGAGTAAAAACTCAAATAAGCTTATAAATAAAACCAGACTTGCAGATTATTTGTTTCCATATTAGTCTATAATAGACCCTACTCAATATGTTTGTTTTATTTGGTTTGGTGACCGACATAGGAATTTATATTTCCAATAAAAATTTAAATCAGAATACAACAGATGAAGTAAGCCTAAATTATTTCTGCAGAAGATGATTGCAACTGTCTGAAGCATGTAATTCCTTACATGAAATGTTAGCCTGCTTTGAACAAGATGTGACAGACTTCTCAGTATTTAATTTACCATTCCATCATAGTGCCATATCCTATATTTATATATTAAAATAGACTCCTAAATGGACTCTAATCCTCAATGAATAATCCAGAGGTGTTGGATGCCTTGGTGGGTCTGATTCTTGGTATAAGCACCATCTGTGTGATCTTGGGTGAGTCACTAAATGATCCCCATGTCCAAGCTTAAAGTGGTGACTGTCTTTTTATCCCTGCCAGGTTCCTGCTGAGCTCTGAGTTTGATGACCTCAGGTGCTCCTTCCCAGTGAACTTCAGCTGCTCGAGTGCAGGTAATGAAACCATCCAGAGAAGAAAGTTCCAAAGAACCATCTGAAAAGATTCTTCAGCAGTGCTGACAGACACTTTACTCAGTGGAGCAGATCTCCTGGGAACTGCTGGTTCTCAGTCCTAGGGTGAGATTACCTTGATTCAGCTCTATTTAAACACAACTGTACCAGAAAAATTCTATGGTTCAGCAGCAGCAGGACAGGTAGTTTATTCTGCCTGCATTGTGGCACTCAGGATGGGACACCTGCACAAAGGCTGACAGATCTCTGAGGTGAGGCCTTGTACATTTGAGTGCTGAGCAGTATCTGCGGGTGACCAATGAGGCCGACCTGGCTTTCAGACCACACCATGGTGACAGAACAGGAATTGTGCCTCACTCCCCTAAACCCCCTAAATAGACAATAGAGGGAAATAAGCACTTCCACACGTGCTGGTTTGGATCTCACATGGGCCATCAAGGCAGCATAAAGTTCCCAATGAGATGAACCTGAGCCTTGGATAAGTACTTGCAGTGACTTCTTTGTGCTCATGGGGCTCTAAGACAAATGAATAAACAAACAATGCTCTCTTCTCATCTCTGCCTTGCAAAAATATAAGGGAAAGAACTTCTACACCCTTTGCTAGGGTGTCAGTGCCAGAGTAAAAGACACCAGCCGTTGTTCCATTCACATGTCCAGTTTTCATTTCCAGTTGTTTCTCTGGAATCCCTTTTTTCCCCTCCTCTTCAGCTGGTTGAGCAATGGCCTGTTCTTATAAAACAAGTTTTCAGCTTTGTAATACTCCTGACTTCTCACTGTTTGAAAGGCAAGAGGGTCACTCAAAGTAAACTCTCTTGTGCTAGATAGTGTTTTTCCACATGGAAATGTTGGAGGGCCACTCTGTGCTGTCAGCCCAGAAAGGCCAGAAGATGCCTTCAGACTCCCCAGGTGCCTCTGTGTTTGTTTTCTAATGTTACTGCACACACAATATCATTAATATTATGTCCAAATCTTGTCTTTATAAGCAGAGTCAACACATCTAACTTATTAGTCAGCCACTGGGAAAAAGGAAAGGATTAAGTCAACACTGTGAGGAATTAACCCTTTTCATTGCCCAGAGAAGAAATCAAAGATGATACAACCTCTTGAAACTGCAAAAGGGACTTGATTATTTTCTCTCACAAACTAGGGGAAATATTTCCTCTCACTTTGGCACTCTAATATAAGAGGTGTCCTGCAGGACAACTCAGAAAAGACTGGTGACTTACAAGACATGATTTTCTTTCCCATGGTATATGCCACTGAAGGCCAGGAAATTTCCCTCCCACCCACCACCTTCTTTTTTTTACAATCTCCGTTTCCCTGCAGGCTGCCTCAGGTACTGGGCTAGGCTTGGCATGTAGACACAATTAGAAATAGAGGCGAGACTGCACGGAGCAAAGTGTCCAAGTGCTGAGTGAGTGCCCAATGGGCCGTAGCAAAACGCACAACCAAGTCAAAGAAAAATGGAAAATATTCCATAAAATTCATCTTTGCATCCCTTTTTCCTCTCTTGATATATGGCCCCTTATTCACAGCTGCCCGGGCCCCGGCCCGCATGTAAATATGTCAGTGCAGCAATGAGACGGAACACGGGCGCAGGAACGCCGGCAGCTGCTCCCAGATAAAACACTGAGCTGGAGCCCAGGAGTTTATTGTAAATAGAGATCAAGGCAGAGCAGCAACATTTCTGTTCGGCTCCAGCCTGCCAAGGTTGCTAGTCCAGCTCCTTTCACAACTACCATATGTCCACATGGATTTCCCTTTCCAGAAAGGGACCTGTTCCTCTTCTCGCAGCCCCGTGGCCTTTGCAAACTCCCCGATATTTTCCACGTGCTGCTTTACAGTGATCTGGAAACGCTGGTGGCAGGTGGGACACAGGGTGGGTGTGGAGGTGAACTTCAACTGTTCTGCTCCATACTGCTCTACCTGAACAGTCCCTTTGTGGGCCTGGGACGTGTTAGTGCTTAGTTTGGTTCCCCTCAGCAGAGGGCACTGGATCCTGTAAATGGGAATCTGTGCTGGGAAGCACGAGGGTCTGATCGCTTTTGCAGATGGACTGATTTTTTTCCTTCTGGATACTGGTGGTGTGGAAGAGAAGTCTGCAGCTTTGTCTGCTGCATGCTGATTGACTGAGAGACAACCATGGCATGTGTTAGCAGATGATAAACTTGTCCTTTACATCTGTATTTTTTTTATTTTAATTAAAGAGGTAGCTACAAAAACCAGTTATCTGGAAATCAGGTTGGGTAAAGTACCATCTGGCATCCTTCTGAAGAGTAACACCAGCCAGCTGACACAATGGAGGGAGATGCAAACACCTACAAGGTAGAGCCTGAACTGCCAGGCTGGGGTGGAAATGGATTGTTCAGGCTTGTTGCTGCAGCCCACAGAGAAAACACAGCAGTGGTCTGAGGAGAGCTGCCTGGATCAGGGAGTTTAACATTCTTTGTAGCCCTTGATCCAAAGACCCACAATTTCAATATAAAGTAACCATTTTTTCAGTGGGTTCATCTTGTTCTCAGCAATACCCCCAGACAGTGCACTGTCAATCCACTCCACTCTCTGTCTTCCATCTGAGTTCCCTTTGCTGTGTGCTGCGATTTTCATTTTCCTCACTCATGGCTCTGATGAGCTGTAAGCCAGAGGGACTAACAAAAAAAATTAGGAATGTATTTTTTTCAGATTATTTTTTAAGTTTAGATGGATCTCATGCATGTATGTTGTAACATAACTCTTTTAATAATAAAAGTTTTAATGCTAATAAAGAATATATATTTTAAAAACTTGCTAGGTCTTTATCTGGCACTACTGTAATATGTTGAAGATTTGGCACAATCTACTCTTAAAATCAAGAATAAGAATTCATTCTCCACAGTGACAGCTATTGACCTAAGTTCTTGAGCTGACCTAGGATGCTTCACATTAGATGACAGCTCCAAATGCAAGAAAATTGAATGCTACAATACACACTTTAGTTCTGCTGCAGAAAACTACAAGGCCATGCTCTCTCCCAAAAGCAGCTAGTAGTTATTCAGGGGTTTATACTTCTATAGCAACACATGCTTACCACACCCTAGCATTTGCCAGACCCAAACTAGAGGTTAAATGTGCTGGAAAATGTGGCAGTAGCTTCCAGCATTAGTTGATTCCTGAGCTTATTAGGACTCAGGCATGCCTGCCTTGCAGAGCAGCAAGATCAGTTTCAGAGCTGGGAGAGTGGAGCAGCTTTTCTTTCACACACCCTCTCCCCACAAGTCTGAGCCTCTGCCTTTGCCTTGGCAATGCAACATATGGTTCAGGGGCTGCCCATGGCCTGTAGAGCTGTGCCACTGTTCCCATCTACATCAGATAAAAGGCACGATTGCTGAGGGTTGTAGGTTTGATCTTTTTTTATTAAATAGGTCAGCAGGCCCTAACAGTTGGCAGCCATCTCCAGTCCCAGAGCTGTGTGATGAAAGGCCACATCATGGCAGGCTCCAGTGTATCTTTTTATCTGTCCTTCCTGGTACAGCATGTCCCAGGTGGAGATGGGCAGGTGCTGGTGCTAAACCCTTCCCTCCTGCTGTTCCCTGGTGACAACAGCAGTACCCCGTGTTCAGACCCCAGCTCCCTCTGGCTGCCATGGAAACTGCTGCTGCCATCACAGTTCTTTAAAACATTGCAACTTTCTGACCCAGGCGTGTTGTTCTGGGAAGGGAGAAACTCCTTTGCAAACAGATGTGCTCTTGCAGTGCTTCCTGTAGTCTTCATTAGGCTGAACCAAGTCTACATTTTGCACCTTCACTTTCCACTGCAGAAGCCTGATTCTGTACCTTCATTTTTGGTACTGTACATCATTATTCCTTAACACCACTCAGTAGAGAAGCAGGTAAATGATAAACTTGGCTACAAGTTTTGTTCAGTAGCAATTCCCCTTAGCAGTTTTAAAGTGTAATTTTAATTTTTTTATCAGTTCCTTGACAGGTTAATGGGGTACATGGACAAGAGACTTCTGCTTTATCCCCTGCAGCCCTGACAATTTGGGGTGTTGCCTGGCTCAGCTCCTAGACGTGAGAAGAGCTTGCACTTCTCCCCGGTGATTTCCTGATGCTACTGGTGGATTGCAGATGTGATTCACTCCAGAAGGTACTGCTGAGTGCCCCCAGGTATCTGATCTGCCAAGCAAAGCTGGTAGCATCAGGTCCATGAGAAATCCCTCTCCTGAGAAGAGGCCAGTGTCAGCCCTGGGACCTGACATTGAACAGTGCAGAGTTTTGTTAGAAGCCAACTGAAAACGTGGTGCTGTTATTATCTGACACCAGCTGAAACAAAAGCCAAACCTTGATGAATGTCTGATCCTAAAAGTAAACAGTTTGATTTTTTTTTTCTTTTTTTCCTTTGCAAGTCAGGGGCCCTCTAGGGTTTTATCTGATTTTGGCAATCTCCTGCACATTTTGGGGCCTGGAGCATGGTTTTAATTGTTACATCACAAAAGTTGCCAAATAATGTTGGATGCTCCTTAAAAACTCTCTCAATTTTATGGAACTTCTCAACAGCTTGACTAATACAATAATTACTGGAACTCGGCTATGTTGCCTAGTGGCAAATGGAATTTTTTCATAATGATCCTGTCTGTCGTTAATAGCAGGATTTGTTCTTTCTCTCAGCGGGAGAGAGGCCAGAAAGCCATGGTATCTGTCTTTTTTAATGACAGCCAACAGCAAACGGATAAAATAATCAATTATATCCACAGATAGGTAGATAAAGTATAATTTATCATGTCAAAAACAAAAATGTTTTTAATTGGGCTGTTAATCATTTTGTAATTTTAACTAAAGGGATGGGGACTCTGCTTTGTGCTCAGACATCACTAATATTTCATACATTTGGTGATCTTATTATAGCTTTAATAATAGTATTTACCACTAACTGCCAAAATATAAAATACAATTTCTGCTCTCATTAGCTGATGCCTTTGCAGTTAGAAAAAGATGCCCTTCCCTTTTATTTTTTGTTCCTCTAGAAAGATCCAGGAGATAAAAAAGTGTACTAATCAGCTGTAACAGTTTCTAAAATATGCTCATCTTTTTGTTTGATTAGAAGTACCCCTACTTCAACCAACAAACATGTTACAGAAACATGGCTGGTTTTGGGGTGGTTTTTTGCCAGCAAAGCATATAAAGAGATTAGTGTAACACAGCAAAAATTGGAAGCCCGGAGTTTTGATTTCTAGCCACACCTCTGTTGTCTTGTGGGAAGCTGGGCAGATAATTTATTCCCTCCTAACTTGTTCTCCATGTCTGTAATGTAGGTATTAGATAGCTGCATCATCAGTCTGCTGTAGAGTATGTAGGTGTTGTAAGATACACAAAAATTTGTAATAAAGATGGCAAATATCTGGCTGGCTGGCTGCAAGAGCAACCTCTTTGATAGCTACCTCTTTGAGGAAGAAAATGGCAAGTTTATGGCTGGACCTATTATAACTGAAAATGTCATCATAATGCTGCCTGATTTCAGGATCAGTGAGGAATCATCTAGCAGAAAAATCTCTCAGCACTGGGTACTTTGGCTGTCTACTCTTATTATTCCTCTATAATCCTGTATTGTTATTATTCCTGTATGCCATGAGCAGATGCCCTGTGTGGGACCAGATCTCTATTTCCCCCATAAATTCTACATTTAAAAAATGCTAGCCATGCTAAGAAAAGAAATGTGACTCTTGACCACCCCTTTGCCCCAGATACACTGAAATTACTTCCCTGCTTCAGTGTTTCACAGAAGGAAATAAATCTCCATTCCTCTAAAATTGGTTTCCTTCTGAACAGCTTCACTTTCCTTAAATCAAGATCCAGCCTCTAGAGTACCTGCTTGGGAGCAGAATGTGCACTTAAGGTAATTTGGCAAGAGCAGATTGCACTTTCAGTGTTATGGTGGATGTTTTTGGCTGGGGTTTAATTGTACATCCACAGCATCTCCCAGCGATGTGTGTAACACAGACGGGGGCAGAACTGCTCTTCCTGTAACTGGATCTGTCTTGGGTGTGGGGCAAATTTAGTGGATTGAGTGGGTTTTTTTACAGTCTAATGGCAGGATTGAAGCTGTATTTATACTGAGAAAGAAGGAGGAGAAGCTCTGGGGCTGGTTTGCCCAAGCATAAATAAATTGGAGGTGCATGAACATTCCCAAAGTTCCCAGAGAGTCACATTGCACAACTTAATGGGCCTGGTGCCTTCACCTGTGCCAATTTTATGTGACTCTTAACTCTGGTCTTAAATAAAAATGAGACTTGCTCTAATGACATCCACAGCCTTCAGTGAAGAAAATATGCTGCTACTTTGATACAGATCCCCTTTTGAGGAGGACACCGTAGACAGCCAAAGCTCTTTTTCCCATCTGGTAGGTGAATGTTATGATTCCCTGCTCAGAACTGTGGCCTCAACAACAATCCTCTGCCTTCAGAATTACATTAGACGATTTTATTAAGAATATGGTTATTATCTGCTGCCCCTGCTTTAGCCACCTTGATTTTACTGTCCCTCTCCATTACATGAAAGGATGGAAAAGGGGGATGTGAGCTGGCTGGGGGAGGGGAGACAATAGCATGAGCAGGGGGTTAAATGAACCAGCTGTTATGTGTGAAGTATCTGCTTTCTAATTGCTTCTGTTGGAATTCAGGGGGAAAAGGCACTGGCTTCAGTTAATTAATAAGGCAGGACTCACATAAACTCCAGCTGTGAGCACAGGACTGGTCTTTAAAGGATAAGCCCAGGAGGTGGGGCAGAGAGTTTGATTTCCTTGCACTAAATCCCATCACATGCTGCTGGTTCTGTGTGTGTCCACTTAAGCCTTTTGGTTGGCCTGTCTGAACCAGACATGAGGGATCTGTTGCTGTCCACGTGCCTCACCCCAAGAAAAATGATCTCTCCTCAGAAATCAAAGGTGTGAGGCTATGTTTCAAGCTAGGGTGGAACTGCTGTGTTTTCACTCGAGTTTGGAATCCCTAAAAAGTGGGAATGTTTGGATCAAAGGTTTTTTTCAGACTTAACAAAAGCTTGGGCTTTTGCAGCTGGACACAGATACAGGTTTGCCATTTGGTTCTCTTTTCTGTCTAGTTCCAGAGGGTAGGGATTTGGCATCCTGTCAACATCTCTCTCATCTGAGCCCTGCCTCAGGAGCTTTGCTGGAAGTGCAGCACTGATGGGGAGGTTGTGCAGCTGATGCCTCCAGACCATGTCCAAAGGCTATTTTACAGTCATCTCTTTGAGGAGAACAATGCCCAGTTAATTTCCTTTTTTTTCTGAGAGGGGCTCAAAAAGGTCAGGACTTTTTCTGAGTTACAGACAGTGCCCCTAAAACCCACATGAAAGTGCAAATGCCACAGTGTTTCCTCATTTGATCCTGCTCCAAGTCTTACTACCATGGGACATCCCCCACCACCAGTGCAAGGTCCTTCTAGTCAGAGAACAGCTGGGGGTCTGTGCTGAGACCAAAGTCTTCTCCCACTTCCCATGGGATGGCATTTCTGGGTTTCAAAGCTTGTTGCTTAAGTGTGTTATGTTAGGAAACGGTGGAATGAGAAAAAAAGGTGGAGGGGATGTTCCTATGTGGTTAATAGCCTGCTCTTCCTCACTGACTGTGGAGGGAAATGAGCTTCCTGCGTAAGGTGAGATGTCATTTTCTGGATGGAAACCTCTGTGTCCTGGCTGGCCTGCTCCTTTCGGTGCACTGCTCAGGGGAGGTCTCTTCCAGTGTGACTGCTCTCCCTCCCGGGCCCTCTCCTTTCCTGGCACCTTGCTCCTGCCTTGCCTCAGTCCTGATGCTGCTCAGAAGAGTGCTGGGGTCAGTACAAGCAAGGGGACATCACCATGTGCCTGCAAACATGTTGGGAAACGGTGAGTGCTCATTTTGGCAGAGAGAGCCCAGCTGTTTGTTCTCACACAACCTCAAGGCTCAAGCATCCAGGAGGATTTTGGCATTTCACTGCTGCAGTTTTCAGCGACAGCTCAGCCTGGTGTGGGACCAAACTCACAGAAACATCAATAGACCCAGTCCCCTGGGCTGGCCGTGCTGAGCTGGGCTTCCCACCCGAAGAGAAACAATTCTCGGGTGTTACAGCACGTTTCCAAGCAAGCAAGGTGGGGCCTCACTTTGCAAAGATCTATAAACAGCAGCTCTTTGTCTCCTCCATTTCTCTTCACCCTGAACGTGTTGCTGTTTTCAGAGGTTGGTTTCAAAGTGCTGATTCACAGCCACCAGCCGTATTGTTTTATCTGAGGAGATTAGGGCTGAGAATGTTGTGGTTTTGTAGTGAAAAGACTCCATTGGAAATAGCAGCATATTTGACATGAGACTCTTATTTATGTTCAAATAACCATCTCGTTTAAAGATGAGGAGTCTTTTATTTTTTTCCTTTTCAAGTTTAGATCAATCATGTATGAAGACAAACTCCCACTCAGCCTCCCCTGGCCCCTAATACTTTCAGTTCATTCTTCTTCTGCTCATTATTTTATGATTTTGTCCTTGACTGGAACATTTCTCTCTTGCTCTTCCTTACATGCACCATTAAAGAAGGAAAGAACTTACATTTAAAGCTCAAGACTTATGTAGCTCTTAAGCCATAAATAATGTTTTCTACAGATTCGAAGATTATTAAATCCTTCTAGTTAGCCTCCCTCTTATTTTACAGTTCATCTGATTAGAGGGGACATACTCTTGTTAAACTTGATTTAATTACTTCTGTTTTGCTTTTGCAAGCAGACATGAGAAAACAGGACCTGGCTGTATGCACTGCTGATCAGAACACTTGCCATAGGAATGCAAAAAAAAGCTTGCAGCAAGAGAAATCACTGTTGGTATGGCAAAAACCTCCAGAGAAGCTCTGCAATTCTTGAGATGTAGTTAACTTTCTAAATACAGGCAAACCTACAAGCAAAGCTAAAATCTGTTTATCTAGGGAGACAAATGCAGTCAAACTACCCTTTCCTGTAAAGGGCTGACAGGCACAACATCAGTGAAGGGAATACTTTAGTGTGAGGAGACAGTTACGTTCAGGTAGTGACTGATTTTGGGCAGCTGCAGGAGCTGAACCATTGGGCACTGTGCTTTGCCTTCCCATCCCTGGATTCTGTTGATGCCAGGCTCAGGCTTTGCTGAACCCGGCATCAGCTTTTCCCCACAAATGCAGTCAAACCAGCTGCTGCAGTTTGCAGAGATCCTGATACTGCAGCATGAGCTGCACTTCTGCTTGATGGAACCTGCTCAGCTCAGACAGTACTTCAGGGGATGGCCAGGGAGTCAGGCCTTGCCCGTGTTACAAAGTACAGAATTGAGCACACAGAGGAGAAATACTCCTACCAGAGACAAAGTGAGAGAAAAGTGCTGAAAAGCCTCACAGTAGACAGCCTAAACAATGAAATTGGTTCCTGCAGTTAGTCCATGGTCATCAGTGAGGCAAATGCCTCTGCCTCCTGGGCCAGACAGGCCAGTGTTTTAATGGTAGGCATAAATCTATTGCATTTTTCTCCTCGTGACCTAGCATATTCTGTCAGGCCAGTGCATGCTCCAGAGAAGGAGTAGAATTTATGTGTACAATAAAACAATAGAGTTTCAGTGATATCAGCTGTTTGATGAACTTTAATATACATTTGCTATAAAACAGGCAGAAATTACCAGAATGTAATACCCAAATAAAATCCATGATCCATTTGCATGACAGATCTTCAATTTACTCGCATTCATGTGAAAGAGACACATAAAAATGATATCCATGCTTAAAATCACTTAAAAGCAGTCTGAAAGACCCCACAGTTGCAAGTGATACCTCAGTACTTAGCTAATACTCATGTTTCGATGGCTTTGCCTTCATGATTCTTCCAGTGGTTCCTTTATGTTTTCTGGTATTTTGCCAAACACCTGTGAATTAGTGCACAACAAATATTCCTGCCATTTAATTTAGCCTTGCACAGAAAGGCTATATTAGGCCTGATACAGACCTAATCCCAAACCTCTAAAGAGGTTTAAGGCACTCTGGTTTCACCTAATCCCGAAACCTAAACCAGAATCATTGAAAACCTCCATAACACCACAGGAATGGGCAAATAGTGAGTTTCCACTATGAAATTATTAAAAGGACACAGTGTATCTTTTGGATTTGAGACCTAAAGCTTTGCCTAAGGAGCTTGGACTGTCCACAATAAAAGTGTTTATTTTGAAGTTAGGAGGTTGAAAGGTTTATTTGACTAGAGGGCTGATTTCACCCCTCCCACCCAAAAAACAAAGAGGGGTGATCACCCAGAAGAGTGGAAAATAGGAGAAGGCATGAGCAAGTATCAAGGGAGGGGCAGCCCAGCAAAGCAGTCAAAGATGAAACCCAGATTTCTCTTTAAGCTCAGTCATGGCCCCTTGTGAGAAAAAGCAAGAGCACGGCCCCTTGTGCACAACTGGGCTCTTGGGACCTGAAGTTCCTCACAGCAAACATGTAAGGAAAGAGTTATTTATGATACAATAAACACATTGCTGCTGTTCAAAATAAGAGGATTTGCTCTTTTGAGATCTCTTACTGATAGGAGATAACATGTAAAAACGTGCTGTAATGGAACTTTCAATTACAAACTGCATCCAACTGTAATAAATTTGATCTTGCATTAATTCATGTTAAATTAATTGGATTCTGTCATTCCTGAATTCTGGTAACCACCTTATCTTGCCATACAACTCATTATCCTTGCATTGTGAAAGGGGTATTTCATATTAACTGTACCATATTCTAATAAACATTTAGCCCCTAACAAATTAAAGACCTGAAGTGTACTGCACATGTGGTTCCATTTTACATAGCAATTTCCAGCAATGATCTGCTGCTCTAAATCTCTTAATTCAAATCATTTCAGCAAAACATACAGGGAAATACGGGGCTGTACTTGTGCATTATACAATACAGAATGTATGTATCTGTGCTCAGGACATTCCTCCTAATGAGAGGCATAACCTCCCCA
Organism: Sinosuthora webbiana; assembly: GCA_013397395.1. Lineage (NCBI taxonomy): Eukaryota > Metazoa > Chordata > Aves > Passeriformes > Sylviidae > Sinosuthora > Sinosuthora webbiana. Next base: position 534,770 of record VXBN01015415.1, on the reverse strand, counting down.
GTGTAGTGTGTTCTCATAACCACCAAATGCCATTTAAAGCCCTTTAGAGCAAGGATTTAGGAATCAGTGTTCCTACTGATGAGAAACTTGATATGAGTAGAAAAGCAAGCTCCAGATTTACCTTCCCGAACGCACAAAAAATCTTCTTGCCTTTGTTTGCATCTATAGAAGTGGAACAGAACAGCACTCATTTAACAGCACTAGATTTAATTTAGCTTTGAAAGACACTGGCTCTATAGGCAAAAGTGTCAGGAAAACTGAAAAGCATGTTTTATGAGGTACCAAGCTTTCTGGCTGGAATTAAGAGCAGGACAGCTTCCTGAAAAACTACGTAAATGACACAGCTTTTAACTCCTCGACAGGTGACACAAGCAAATGATGGTTTATTTGCTTTCCTTGAGCAAGTCTTGGTGTGGCTGGAGAGTAAGAGGGGCCTGTGAAAGGGCGAAGAGTACATCCCTGTCATTGTACACGTGTGCACTGTGCTTCCCAGCATCCTGCTCAGGCTGGATGGGTACAGCACCCGGGTACAATTTCAATCCCGCAGCACTTTTGTTCCAACAGTATACCCAGGGTTATTTAACTGTTGCCTGATTAAGTTCAGTTGTGACACCTAACCAGTAACTTCCATTGGGAACCATTTCAGGAGGCAACTTTTTTTCTCTAAGGAAGCTCTCCCGCAGGACCTGGGAAACTTTGTATGGCTGTGTTGCACTGAAAGAACTGGGTCTTTATCCCACAACAAATCCAAGTTCACAGTGGCTCCTGGAGGAGACAAATGACTTCAGGAATGCGATAACCCCATGCAGAGCACCTGATAAATGTATGCTGTGCAAGCAGAGAGCCCAAACCACAGCCCAATGTGCACTCCACTGATCGGCTTTCCAAACCAGCTGTGGGGAATCGCCGAGTCACACCGACTGGTGACAGCGACAGCCCGGCACCAGCGCCCCGGGCCAGCCCTTCCCGGCTGGTTCAGAGCTCGTGTCTGGCTCCACGGAGCAGTGACACGCTCCGGCTCCCGGTGAAGGCCGGGTCCTCCCGGTTACAGGGCGTGAGGAAGCGGACAGGCGCCAAGCCCCTCGCTGGGCCCTCGGAGCGGGGCTGCTCCGCGGGGGCGGCGCTGTCTGCCGGTGCCGGTGCCGGTGCCGGTGCCGGTGCCGGTGCCGGTGCCGTGAGCTGGAGCCACCGACGGAACCCCCCGAGCTCGGTGCCGGCCCGCCGGGGCCCAGCAGCCGCCGGGACCGACAGCGCGTGCGCGCCTCTCGCCGGCCCCGTGACGTCACGCGCGAAGTTCGGTGTTCCTCCTTGTCCGTCCGGTTCCCGCGGGGATCGCCGAATAATCGCTATCACGCACCCGCCCCGCCGGGCGGAAGGGTGCTCGGTGAGCGGGGGGAGGGAGCATGGGGGGGCCCCGCACTCGGCGGCGGGGGTGGCAGCGGGGCCGGATCGGGCTGGGAGGGCTCCGCTGTCACCGGCGCGGCGCCGCCTCACGGGCCCAAGGAGGCGGCGGCGCTGTGCGCACGCGCGGGGCGTCGTCACGGCAACGGCGCGATGGAGGCTCGGCACCCGCGTGCGGGG